>CM062820.1:1225517335-1226047638 GCA_031772625.1 Pinus tabuliformis
AAAAAACCGTTGACTTTTGAGCATACTGTGACCGCGAATCTGAGAGAGACGAGAGTTGTCTCAAATCAGTGCAGCTGCAACAAAGGCTACCTGCACTGCATCGCAGCCCGAAGGGGCTACCTGCGCTGCATCGCAAGTTGACAGTGCAGTACCTACCTGCGCTGATCCAGTTTTGCCTTGTGCAACTGGGATTCCCCACTGTCTGTTGCCCAGTTTTCAGTATTGTTTTTGCAACCTGTTGTCAACCTGTATACCCAGCTGAAACCACTTCTCTTTGCCTTCATTCCGCCTCAGTTGTATGAAGAAACCGTGATTGTTCTTATTGTATTTCTTGCTGTCATTCACAGTTTCCCATAGCGAAAGCGAACTAGTCTTGCTATGACCTCTTGAATCTAGACCTATGTGAAAGTGTCGTTGTGATTCTAAGAGCTAGTTTATTGCTGTTCATAGCTGCTTGAGCATTTACTTTCGTTATATGGTTCAGATTTCAGTATTTCTTGTGTTGAAACGAGTGAATCTTAAGGTGTTCTTTTGATTATTGGACAAACACTTGTTGCTTTCGCTTGAAATAGAATTCGAAATTATACAACAGCTTTCTTTTTGTGATTCACCAACATTAAGAAAGAAGAAAAGAAATACTTGCATTGTGCATGTGCATTTTGACAGTTTGCATGTCGATTTAGGAAAAGTGCATCAGTGTGTGCTCTAGGATCTGTTTGAAAAGATGATGTCTTTCTTTTCCTTCAGTAGTTAATGTTTTCATAAGTTGAAAGAATTGAAAAAGCTTACTTATCATTCTTAGACTGCATTTAGGAGTTGTATCATACATCACGTGGTGATCCATAAAGGCAAACTGCTAAGCAAGATCAACCTAAAAAGAACTAAATTTATCTAACAACGCTTTGAAACATAACGAAACACAGTAGAGGTCTAGGTAGAGACGTGAACCGGCGTCGTTAAACATAGTGACTGTCGATCTCTACGAAGGTGGGTGATTCCTCCTGAGGGACGATAGCACTAATACGGACTTGTGCCCCCGCGTACCGTCGCGTATATTGGGGACCCCTATAGGAACAAAGCCTTTATCCATAGGAAGCCGTGTCGGCCGCCCTACTGATCGCGATGCAGTGAACACAGCATTCACGAAGATCGACCACTCGTACCGTAAAACGTATTCTGTGGTTTCGCGAAAGGTTTGGCACACCCTTGCCTAGAACTCCAGAGTAGTTTCTTTTGGCCTTTTTCAAACTCTATAACTGAAAAAGTCCATCCGAGCATTTGTCACTTCGGGCTCGTTAATACATCGAAGGAGACTAGAGTCATCTTTAGCTTTTTCTTGACTCTTAAAAAGTGAAAAAGCAAGTTGTGTCTAAAGCGTCGTCATATAAAATTCATCTTAAACGGAACATAATCACCCCTATTCCTGCGTTGATCTTCGAAGTTAGTCTTTTGGCATCGTAAGTTCTTGTAGAATAAGAAATCTTTTGGATAGACTAGATATGTCTGAACAACCGTCGACATCTAGGACTGTGTCGTCTGACACAGCAGCAGCAGAACCTCCTGCTACTACTCCAACGATGTTCGCTGGTATACCATCTGTCCCGGAAAATTGTCAACAACAAGCCGGAGTCCAATCAGGGACGACAATATGGTTAGTTCCTATTTCTTCATCCGGATTATCATCTGGTACTTCTTATGTTGAAACTCAACAAATTGATCCAATGTGTCTTCAAGGGCCAATTTGCCCTTTAAGTACTGGATTTCCACCATGTGGAGGGCAGTATGCTCTTTCATTGTTCCCTCCTAGAGAACAACCATATGAGAGTTTACAACAAGGATCAGGTCAAACTGGAATTACATCCAGCGGTTGGGTACCATTACTGCCTCAACGATCAGGAGTTGCATATTCAGTGCGACCAGTACACCCTGTGTCGAATATTACCCCCACACCTGCTATGGCGAATGTGTCGCAAGTACAAGCGCTACCTGTTGTAATACAGCAACCTCTTGTCTCAGCGGCTCAATCACAACCTCAGGGTAGTGCCTCCTTATCTGGAGCGACTCAGGCTCAAACAAGTACTGTGACTCCTCATCTTGGTCAATCATCCAGTATTGGTCAACAGCAAATGGTCCAACAACCACAGCTGGTTCAATCTCAACAACCGCCATTTCAGCAATCATATCAAGGACCTGAGCAACAAGTCTTTGTAAGTAATGGGCAACCATGCTATAATGGTTATGCCCATCAACCTTGTCAAAGTTGTCAGCATTATGCTGGTCTGCAAAGACCCATTGCTCAAGCGATACCATCTTATCCCGGATATGCTTCGCCTAACCTGAACCAACAGTTGCCCTTTATAGCAACTCTAGAATTACCAGATCTAAACTGGCTGACTAATGATCCAATTGCTTATGCCTCTTGGTGGCCAGCGATTCCGCATAAACTTCCATCGGACATTCCTAAATTCAATGGAAATCCAGGTGAAGATCCGTCGAATCATGTGATGACATTCCACCTATGGTGTTCATCAAACACCCTGAATGATGATTCGATAAGACTTCGCCTCTTCCAGAGGACATTGACAGGTCCAGCGGCTAAATGGTACATTGAATTGCCAAGAGCCTCTTTCGACAATTTCAGCTCCTTAGCCACGACTTTCTTAACCCATTTTCAATTACCGATAAGGTATGAAACAGGAACAGAACTCCTTACCAACTTCAAACAGACAACAGCCACTCACATATCTGATCATATACATGAGTGGCGACGTCGTCATAGGATGGTGAAAACTTACGTTCCCGATCAGCTGTTAGCTGAATGGTTTATAAAGTCGTTACTTCCGGTTATAACGGAAGATGTGGCCAAGGGAGGAGTCGTAACAGAGGAGCAAGTCATTGCTCGTGCTCAATACTTAGACTTAGTATATACTCAGTCGGGCACGCTCTACGACAAAATACCTGACGCCCCTAGACCTGAATTTTCAATTCCTCCCCCTCCTGAATCGAATACTAACTCTCACGCCAGTAATGGCGTGACTGGCAAACGCAAAATTTCTAGTCAAAATGCAAATGAGGAACTTCTTGCCTCAGAAGTAAATGCCATGTCGACCGACAAGGGCAAACAACTGAAGCAACCAGGGGGCAAGAAGATAAAGAAAAGGAAAGGGAGACCCCCGACAGGGTGTCATATATGCGATGAGGATCATTGGACGAAAGATTGTCCACATATACCTGAAGTTAAGAAACTCTTCAAGAGTTCAAAAACCCCAGCAGTATTGACTGATCCGTTCCCTAATCCAAGCCAAAATCTGGTTGCCAATCAAAATGCTTCCCGATCCCAAGTGCTTATGTTGTCCACCTCAAAGCAGCAGAATAATGCTTTGACAAGGAATAAAGGTTACCGGAATCCACAGCGTTCGAATAACAAGGCTGATAAACAACCTAGTAGTTCGACAACAACTTTGAACGAAGTTGTGCCACCCATCGTTCCTAAGCCAATAATAAACTCGCCAAAGGGAGTAGTACACAAATCGACATTTAATCCTCGTGCAAAAGTAGCACAGAATTATAATATAATAGAGGACCTGACCCAATCGTCGTCCGCTATGTCGACACTTGAGGTAGTGCAAAATTGCACCTCCCAAGAGCAAGCTTTATTATCAGCCATAGGTGGGATTGGCCCAATGGATTCCAATCTTGTGGCCATTGATCATAAAGGATATGACCCTAAGTTACCAGCTCAACTAGCTTTCCTTTTTCAAGTGAAAGCCCTCAACAAGACTGTTCATCGAACAATTATTGATGAGGGGGCATCTACATGTCTTATGTCGATGAGTTGCTGGAAAAATTTAGGCTCACCACCCTTGTCGAAATCGTCAACGACATTAAAAGCATTTGATGGACGATCATACACTCCATACGGGATTTTAACTAACTTGCAAGTTGAACTAGGGGGCAAAACAGTAGAAGTTGATGTGGAAGTAATCGATGGAAACCTCGATTACAACATCCTACTGGGAAGGCCTTGGATATATGCCATGGCTGCAGTTGTGTCGACCTACTTCAGGAGGATTGTATTTCCTTTTCGAGGAAAAATTACAATCGTCGACCAACAAACATTTCTCCCCAACGGTTCTCAAGTTACGGGAAGCAGCACAATGATCCATGAAAGTAATCAATCGCTCCAAAATATTGGAGTAGGTCTCCTAAAAGACCCTGCCTTAATGGGTACTTTTGCCCTACCGCAGGCAGGTAATCTGGCGGAAGTAGCCACAGTGGAAACCTACAATATGAAATCTTCTATATCTAACGGATTCAGAAGATTCCTAAACATTTTGTCAGCATGGATCATCGCCCTAATGGAAATACTGTAAATACAGTGGGCCCCGAGGACGGTTCTTATCTCGTGTCAACCTCGTTAAAAAATGAAACAAGGAGTCATGAGGATAGTTCTTTTTACTATGTCAACCTCATTAAAAAATGAAACAAATCCCCTTTTCAAAATTCAAAGGTAAACCTTCATTCCAACCACCAAGTTGAATGCAATGAAGCTTGGGGGGCACCCTCCTTTGACATGTGTTATTATGATGCTGGGGGCATGCAAAAGAACGAGCAGTTTTGGCAAAGTTCATGCTCGTTAAAAAATAAACGCAAGAACCGAGCAGTTTTAGCGCATAGTTCATGCTCGTTAAAAAATAAACATAAGATTGAGCAGTGTTTTGGCGCATTCAAGCTCTTTAAAAAAATGAACCCAGTACCGGTAAATAACCATTTGAGACCGTAAATTCATCAGCCATAAAAGCCTTAGTCGTGTTTGTGCACCGTCACCTCCACTTTTCATTTGGCCGATCATTCACATCCACTTGATTGTTTACCTATTTTGAGGAACAGCTGCGAAGAGTGATCCCACCTAGCCATCCTTGTAATACTGCCGTGATTGGAAAATTCCAACCTGTACCTGGAATCTGCTGCTATCACTGTTTATCACTCGTTCCTCAAAATACGAGTCTTCTTTGAGCTCCTTTCACTGACTCGTAAAAAATGAAAAGTTTGCCGAGTTTTGGCCTTCCAGCTCGTTAAAAGGATCGGAAGAGCTATCCCTCCTCTAGATTTTAATCTTTTTGGACCTGAGGGATTATTGCACAAAAAGATTGAGCGCTTGTCTAGTTCGGCTCGATAAAGATATCGAATATTCATCCCTTTTGTTTTATACTTTTTCGGACTTAAGGGATTAGATGACGAAAAAGGACCCCTGGAGTCTACTTTATGTACACTTTTCAGACTCTCTAAAAATGAAAAGGACCGAGTTGTCTTTGTCGCTGGGCTCGTTAAAAATATTAGATAGCGACAAACTTGTCTTTAGACAAGAACGAGTTTCCCTATCGCTAGGCTCGTTAAAACATAGCGATGGGCTTGCCCGAAGGGCAGGTTATAGATCAAGCATATGTTATCCTCCTCAAGCTTGACAAAAATAAAGAGGTACTGGTCAGAAATGACTGGGGAAAAATTGGGAAGAACCTCAAAGCTTAAAGGTAACAAGTCGCTCTTGAACATGACACTTTTTCCTCCGTAAATATTGGGTTGGGTTATTATCATTCACCGGTCCCTTCACCATGGTCTCGCCATACCATCCATACATGGGGTAATGCTACCGATCCATCACATCAGTGTCGTTATATGTTCAAGAGATGTCATTCAGAAAGTGTCAACCGGGTCCCATCCACTACCGTACATCATCTTTCATCCTTCCATGACCGCCACCCTGAATCATATTTCACAGATCGTTTTCACCAATCATCACTAGCTCCGTTCCGTGTCACTGATGTGGCATTCATTAAGGCCCTCCTTTGACGGATCACTTCTTGTCGACATCAGCTCATTATCCAAGAAGTTGATCTAGGAACACCCCCTCAGTACTTTGAAGCTTGCATGCCTCAATGGCAAGTTTCTCACTCCCGGCGATAGGTATACATTAATGACCTTCGACCAGGAGACTTTGTGTGGTGTTCGACGTCAGATCCTATATTCACACCACGTGAATTGTGCTGCAATACCTTGAGGGTCATCATCATTATCGGTGATTCCTCTCGCGCTTGTTAACAGTTTACATTATTGACTGGTAATCAAGCGATGTCTTTCCATGTTCGACTTCAAGAAATTCTCACATGGATCGACTTGTACTAAAGTGAAGATCGGACAAGTTTTGAAGACCCCGGATCTAGTTTCATCCATCCGGGCTGCGATATATATTCAGGAGATAAAAACATAGACATGTGCAACAGATGATCATCCTACTAAAAGGATGATAATTAAAAGCAGGGAATTATCCGTCTATTATCAGACGATCGTCTGTTTATGTACAACAAATGTATTTATAAAGCTGAGCATGGGAAATGCCCGCATCAGCTAGATCATGAAAAGAAAGTATGAAAAGATAATGTATTGTATTGTATTTTGTTACAGGTCACCTCCCGACGATTGAATGAACTTCGGATCCTCCTAATAAAGCATTTCACTCGATAAACGACCTCATACTTTAGGGGGCAATTGTTATAGACATTTTTGTGCCTTACAGCATAGAGCATGAAATGTCAATAATCTAAGGGATCCAAAGTCCCTAAACATGTTGTTCTTACCCTTAGAGAAACAAGGTCAGCAAACCACAGCACTGCAAATCAGTTCTCCACTGAAAAACACTCAAAAACAGGCCAATTTTGGATCAAAGCAGCTACTCCAAAGGCTACCTGCACTGCATCGCAAGTGCAACAAAGGCTACCTGCGCTGCATCGCAAGTGCAACAAAGGCTACCTGCGCTGGGCGTACTTTGACATGTGGAGGAATCTTTTTCTCAATGTGCCAGTGCCCAAGAAGCTTCCAAAAAGACACTTGATCAAAAGATTCGCCTAATGATGAGTTAAGAGCTTCTAAAACTCCAAGTGGAAGGTAGAAACTCCGAGTGAAGAACTGAAGAACAACTGGAGTTGAAGAGGACAACAAGTCACACATCAAGCTGACTTATCTTCACTCCAAAACTCTATATAAGGATCTCATCCCATGGGATCTGGGAGGCGGAATTTTGTGCAAAGAATTGCTGTTGGTTTACAGTTGTGAGCATTGGGTGATTGCTTGAGGGAGGTGAAGAAGAGATTTCTCTCCGTCGGGAAGGTGATGCTGGATTGGACCTCTCATGGTTGTATCACCGCCTGAACCTTACTTCCATATATTAATAAAGATTTTGAGGTTCTTCTATTCGCATGTGTTTCAATGATGTATTGTCTTACTTGCGTATTTGATTTATGCTAATCCTTGAATCAGTTATGCATGCATGCTTCTTGTAGTTTCCTTTTCTTGTCTTATTTGCAGGATCTCGTGTAGCTGGGCCCGTGAAAAGACTTGGATCTGGGAGCAAGCGGCAAACGAAGGAGATTGGATCGACCATTTGCGCAAGACATCGGTAAGTGGATCTCTTCCTTCTATCTCTTGCATGTCATAAAGAAGAAACTTTAGATAGCTTTGCTTTCAGCTGTTGCTAAGGAACTGTCACCCTTAGAGTGGGCTAGGGTCATTCCGAGTTGGATACTTTCCCCCACAACACATATAGGCAAGGGTTCGCAGGTTTTTAGGGTTTGATAGTTTTATCAAAATGAAGACTTGGCGAGGTGTTTTCCAATGAAGGTTGGACAAGAGAGGTGGTTTTAGTTGTAGCTTTGGCCATGGAAAAGGTGCTAGAGAGTGCAGGGTCTGTTGTGGTGGTCCATGAGGAGCTCGAAGGAAAAGAAGAAAATGGAAGCTTTTGTCTAAGATAAACCATATGGTAAAAGAAGGGTTTGAAGGGTGAGGCACACGTGGCAGCAGCAACTATAGAATTTTTTCACTAAGGTGGGGCGGATCAAACTCCTTTATCTAGTAGGTACTTAGCGTTATAGAGAGACGTTAGAGGCTATGTTCAAGTGATTTTGTCGCCATCAACGATGGTAAGATCTCGCCCTTAATGGTGGGACTTTTTTGTGCTCAAAGGGTGGCCCTGTCGAGTCATAGGCGTGTGGGCCTTGTTGCGGCATGAAAGTTCTACATTGGGGGAATCCTGGTTCGTGTTTTGATGTTTTGGTGAGTGTATTTTGCACGAGGTTTTGACAGCCTAGGGTTTGTTGTCGACATACCTTCAGCTGTTGTGGTCTCAAGTTTTTTCCTACTACCTTCGTGCTCGTCGGGTTGTGAGTTTTCCTTTTGGTTGTTGTGGACCTTCTGGGCCTACTTTATTGCTACCCAATCTTGGGTTTATTCCTTGCTTCTAGGATGTATGTTCCCTTTCCCCTTCCCATGGGAGTTATTGTTAAACAACTTTCAATGGTTGTTTGCCCATTTTTGGGTTTCATCTTCATGTCCCTTTTGGGGTTTCTTGATGACATATGTGCTTGATCTATTTTGTTTTTTACAGTCTTTTAGTCAAGGGCATGCTAATGCATAGCTTTATGCTCTAGGTTTTTTTTGAAGGGCCTCCGCGCCCAATATTTTGAACACACGTATGTTATATGGGTTTTTTTTTGGAACACATGTTGTATGCATGAATATGTAACAATCTTCTTATCTAATAGAAAATTGTTGTTTTTTCTTTCCTAAAGAAAAGGATTTGGGCTAGAGAGGATGACCAATAGTTATCTCATCCCTAAGAGGCCCAAACATAAGGGGAATATATCTTTAAGACTATAATTATCTTTATGTACAAAGTAAAATGTTAGTCTATCCCGCTTCAATGAGGAGTACAATATTGATATCTTTCAATACATAAGTAAGAAAGTTAGAGATGTATAATATTCTACATATTTCTAGAATTAGTTCATTAGGAAAATGATATGGATCCATTGGAAGAAGCTCACAAAATCCTTTATGAAAAATGTGAGTCCCTATGTTCGGTTGGACAAAACTCCTACATGAACTTGGAATCAAAGGATGATTGATGATAATAGGGTCACATAACAACATGATTTGGCTCGATTCAATAAGTGTTTTGAGATTGAGACAGATGCAAGTGGAGTTGCTATTGGAGCAGTTTTGAATGAGGAAGGGTGACCAATTACATATTTCAGCGAAAAACTAAATGAAGCTAAGAAAAAGTATTCCTGACATGATATGGAATTTTATGCTATAATGCAGGGTTCGAATAAATGGAGACACAAACTTATGCCAAAGGAATTTATTGTGTACATTGATAATCATGTCCTACAGTTCATTAATAGCCAACCAAAGTTAAATCAAAGGCATGTAAAATGGGTTGAACTTCTACAATATTTTACTTTTGTAATTAAGCATAAAAGTGATTCATCAAACAAGGTAGTTGATGTCTTAAGCAAGATCAACTTGTAGTTGTGAGAATTCCAAGTTAATGTTTTAGGAATTGGTGAGCTAAGGTAAATGTGCACGGATTATAAATATTTTAAGGAGGCATATGCAACCTGTGAAAACCTAGCGAACATGAATAGAGCATAGTGGTCAAACTATCATATGGGATGGCTTATTGTTCAAAGTTAGCCAACTTTGCATATCAAAGTGTTCCATTAGAGATCATCTGATAAACAAGAAACACAGTGGAGGACTATCAGGGCACTTTGGGACTGAAAAAACTTTTTCCTTTATTAAATTATTGCATCGAGAGGCATCCTATAGCCCTCTATGGGTGCAATGTTGTAATGGTGTAAATGTATATAAACAGTTACATGCCAAATTCACTAAAAAATAATAAAAGGTTAAAAGTAACATATAGCCAAGTACGAAGGAGATGTTTTAGTGTCGGTAAATGAGTGCAAACAATTAAATGTTGGCTCAATTGATAATAAAAAGTTAAAAGTAATAAAAATAATAAAATTCAATTTGTTATATTGTAATTTAGTTTTGATTAATTAAATTATTAACTTTTTTTAGATAAAAAAAATTTATAATATATATATCACACCAACATATATAGCATATAAATAACATGTATAAATTAAGATCAATTTTACCATATAAATTAAAATAATGATTATGTAACCATATTTAATTTTAATTAATAAGTACATAAAAATCTATTACATAAAACTTACAATATAACAAGATTCTTATCCATGGATATTATTAACTTGTAAATAAGTTTTTTTTACAATACCATGGCTTATCAATACCACACGCCCAAAAATCATAACTCATTTCACAATCAAAATATCTACAGCATAGAATGGGCGCAATGTTATAGTTGTGTAAATGTTTGTAAACTTTTACATGTCCACTTAACTAAAAAATAATAAAAGGTTAAAAGTAATCTAGATCCCAGTATGATTAATATGCTATAGTTTCCTTAAATGAGTGTAAACATTTAAACGTTGGCACAATTAATAATAAAAAGTTAAAAGTAATAAAAATAATAAAATTCAATTTGCTATGTTATAATATTGTTTTTATTAATAAAATTACAAACATTATTTTAGATAAAAGAAAATCATAATATGTACACCCTAAAATTATTTTTGCTTGGCTAAGAGATTGTCTTCCATAGACGCATGGAAATACATTAAGATCCCAAGACCAAGAGGCATGTCGTAGGAGTAATGACAAGTGACATGGTTTTCCTTGAATAACAATGATGAGCCAACCTGCATTAGGAGATAACAACTAATGTTGGTTGTTCCTACTATTGTTCTAAAAATTGAGTTATTATAAGTTTTCCCATTGTTTGAAAAAAAGAATCATAATATACATATCACATTAAAATATATAACATATAAATAGTAGTTATAATTAAGATCAATTTTACCATAAAAATTAAAATAATTATTTTGGATCCGTATTTAAATTTAATTAATTAGCACATAAAAATATAATACTTACAATATAACAAGATTATTAATTGTGGATATTAGTAATTTCTGAACAAATTTTGTTACAATACCATGTGCCAATGCCATGATTTATCAATACCACATGCCCAAAAACCATAATTCATTTCACAATAAAATTATTTTATAAATATTTTATTTTTGTTTTATAACATTTTTTTAATTAAATCCAAAAGGAAAAATTCTATAAATACTTTTGAGATATATCTAAACTAGCTATCCTCATTACTACTAAAATATTGTGTAAATATTCCATAGGCATTAAATCAAGGTTTTAATAAAATATAAAATGAGAATACCTTTTTATACTATAGAGATGCGAAATTTATATAATATAAATAATATTATTACGAACCAACATAGATCTATAAATAAGTTCACATATTGAGAGGTTGATCCCTCTTAGTGCTTAGTAGATCTAGAGTTAAGATGAATCTATGCAAGTTTTTATTATTGGCTACGTATGCAAGTTGAAATAAATAATTTTTTGGAAAAGTGTAGAGTGTACCAATATGCCAAGGGAAGAAGGAAAAATACAGGATTCTACCAACCACTACCCATTCCAAGCAAACCTTCAGATTCTATTATCATTGATTTTGTTTTGGGATTACCTCGAACATAGAAAGGTAATGATTCAATATTTGTGGTTGTTGACAGGTTTTTCAAAATGACTCATTTTATACCTTGTACAAAAACCACCGATGCAACTAATGTCACAAATCTATTTTTTAAATAAGTTGTAAGATTGCATGGTTTTCCCACAACCGTTATTTTAGATCGAGATACAACGTTTGTAGGTCATTTATAAAGGACCTTATGGAAGAAACTAGTCACCAATATAAATCTTAGTTCATCTTACCATCTACAAACATATGGACAAACAAAGGTGTGAATAAAATTTTGGTAAACATCTTGAGATGTTTAGCAAGTGAACACCCCAAGCAGTGGGACCAAATGCTTTCTCAACCTGAATTTGGTTATAATGACTCTCCTAATATAAGTATCATAATGATTCCATTCCATATAGAGTATGGAGTGAAGAGGATTTTACAAGTTGAGGAACTTGGGAAAATAGTAAATCAGGAGTTTTGAAGGTGAATATTTTGTAGCAAGCATGTAGGAGATGCAAAAGAGAGTCAAGCAACCACTACAAGAAACCAACAACAAGTACAAATAGAAAGAAAACAAAAGAAAGAGGAAATAGACATTGTAGTTGGAGACTTAGTAAAGGATTATCTCAAGAAGGAAAGATTTCCTAGGGAACATACAAAAAATTGAAACTTAAGAAAATTGGACCATGTAAAATCATAAGGTAGTTTTCATCCAGTGCTTCTGAACTGGAAATTCCAGGTGATATTGTGATTTCACCCATTTTCAATGTATAAGTTCTATATCCATTTAAGGAAACTGCAGATGCACCTACAAGTGATAAAGACCATACCTATAAATGGGAGGATCAATTGCCGAAAGCATTTCAGAAATAGATTAAAGCAATGTCGGGAAAAGGGTGACCAACAGAATGAGAGGAAAATATTATTTTGAGTACATGATAAAATGGAAAAACCAACCAATAGAATATGCTAGTTGAATGACACTAGCAGAAATTTCCAAATTTGGCATGGATTTTTAAGACTTGATGGAGAAGTCTTTTCTTCCTAGAGAGTCCGATGAAGGAGAAACCTATCAAAGAATTTTTATTTTACCCACATGAATGATTTACTTCTTTTAATTAATATAGATCATGATATTTCACTAGGAGAATCTATGTTAGTTTAGAGGTTATGGTGAGGTGTCCTTCTGGGACATATGTAAATATTTTATTTGGTGGAGTGGTGTTTATCTTCTAGAATAGGGACAATTGTAGGAATACTAGAGGGTTGTAAGTTACAACCTCCATGTCATCTTAGTGATATTTTATGCCAATGATGCCACCGATGTCATATGTTTTCTCCTTCTTTGTAACTTACCCGGTGAAATTCCACATGGGAGGATGATAATTTTATATAGAAGCATCTAGAAATACTCAAGTGTTGAGGACAACACTTTTTTTGAAGGAGAGGGGCATGCTAGGTCCCTACAATAATATTGTATTCGCCTTATTGTTATTGTTAATGTAGCCACCATATTGTTATTGTTATGCCCTTACATTATTATTGTTATGTAGGCACTGATTATATTGTGACCTCTTAGACTCCTATATATAGAAATGAGGTCTTATCATTTAAATCATCCAAGAATTTTTCATTTATTTGATGTAAATGAGGTTTCCCCCTAGAAAGGGCTATTTCTCAAGTCGTTGATCTATCATTCCTTCTATTTTGTGAGTTGGTTGCATAACAAAAAGTCAATATAAATTATGATAATTCCTTTCTTTTCAATAATAGGGACTAGGTTTGACACCCATCATATAAGAAAAAGCGTAGATGAAACATGGCTTGTGTAGTTTGCGAGTTTGAACTTTAATAGCCACGACAATATATGGGTGTGGTGGATGCTACTTCTAGCAAACTTGTGAAGCATCAAGCCATGTGTGGATGTCATGTTCCAGGATGGTGGGGCGCAAAATAGGCATTTCAACACAGGACCATGAAATAATCACTTTACATTCTTAAAATAGGGATTTGTAGGCAAATATCTCTTTTGGAGAAGAGGCTTCCTACGAGGAAAATTATTCTACAATGCTTGGTTTACTAGATATATAAACTTCAATATTGTGTTAAATATGGGCCATATTAGCTTATTTAAATGTGTTCAATGTTAGAGTGTTCTTTTTGAGCGAATTTAAGTGTTCGAGGGGATCAAATATTTTAACTCTACTGCACAAACATATGACATGGGTGGCATATATAGTTATTAAGGAGAAAATATATGACATGGTTTGTATCATTTGTTACAAAGAATAAGCAATGGACCATGACATCCCAAGGGTACTTTGGTGCTCTCATGACTTCCAGAATGTCTTCATTTGGGTGGAAAATGTTAGCAATAAGTGGTACTATCTCAGAAGAGCCATGAAGTGGTTGTAGGTATGTAGAGATATGAAATGTTGTTGAGTCTCTAAAGCATCAACCTCAAATTTATAATTCTCTTAAACCACAATGAGTGCAAAGAAACAAACTTACTTGTTGAGGAGGATATAAAGGAAGATCTTATGTGTGGGGTGAAGTGTGTGCAAGGTGATAAGTGAATCAATCGCAAAATGTTTGATCATGTTGTCAATATGAGGATATCTTATGATCGTTACTACTCATCCTAATTAAACTAAGTTATTTTTTCATTGCAGAAAGAAATATGTGTGTTTGATGGGACACTTACTTGACCCTAATTAAACTATGTGATTTTCCTCTAATTAAAACAGAGGTGAAGATTAATGAAAATATTTTTTGGTTCCCCTAGATCCCAAAAAGTGCAAGGGGAAGAGAATACTAAGATAGGAAATAATGCCTCTTGTCTCAAAATGATAATTTTAAATGTTGATGTAAGAAAGTAAAGCCATTTATGTGGAAAAATAAATTGTGCATTTTTTTATAATGGTTAGAAGTTAATGTACTAAGATAAACTAATTTGCATATTATCAAGGCTAGGGGAAAATTGTTATGATGCCTCATAACTCAAAAATAAGAGAAAACTCATTGAAAATATTGAAAAAGATTGATTTGCATAAGTCTTGAATAATCACATTGATTATATGGTTCTATGAACTATTGCACATAAGATCCATTCAATTTTTCTTTCAATAATCCAACTCTGATGTGAACTGTTCACTGAAAATGGGCAACTCAACTCTATTGATTGTAATGGGCGATCCACAATAATTTATGCACCATAACTCTACCTTATATTATCTTTGTGAAATTGGTTATCTGAGGCCTAATTTTATAAGGATATTTTGGTAATTGAACTCATTAAGTGGAGACAATTGTTATTGATCCTTCCAAGGATTAATATGTTCTATTCAAAAGTTGACCATGTGTTTTTCAACATGTACATGCCTTTGATAAGAAGTAATGATATTTTTTCACTTTTCCTTATGTTAGAACATTGGTTTTGTGGGTTTGCATAACTATTGAAGGATTAGTTATGTGAATATATGCAATAACTATACTATGATTTTGCACGGATGAGAAAAAACCTACTTTGTAAGGTTTTCTTAGTTACATTTTTTACTAGTAACTAATAGCCTTGGAGAAGTTTTGGTTTAATATATTGATGATGCTTTCAATGATGGGCAATTTTTAATTAATAACATATCTCTCCTCCATGTATATTATAAAGCCTATGTGGAGTGTTGAAGATGAAGGAGAATTTGGTTAAAGATAGTGACAACCCCACAAACAATTATTTTGAATGCTAGAACTTGCAGAATCATGACCCTTTTGTGACTTGTTTGTATTTTATTCCAACAAAACCAGTACTCGAGTGTGACTCACTACTCTCTCAATATAAAGATTTGAAATTCAAACTCTCATATGTCTTTCTTCATGATGTTCTATCCACTCTATGAATATTCTTACACCTATTATGATGCCATGTTAAAACTTATATATAGAGATAAGAATGAAAACAATTGAAAACTTGTGTGACTTCCGCCCATTTCACACTATTAATTATACTTTACAATAAATTTTTGGAATTATAGAGGACTATATGCTTATAGAGATATCAAATATTAAGTACTTTTGGGGATATTTCAATCTCATAACTAGTTTCCCCACTAACTCAGCACTGTAGATTGTTCTTAATAGTCTTCATCTTGAGTGATGAAAATAATTTGTGCAAGTGATTGTAGGTGGAGACATGCATGTAAAATAATATCCATGTAGGAATGTGGTCATGGCGAGGATGTTGATTTGGGGTAGCATCAGATATGCTCTAGCCACGAAAATTGGTGGAGAGGCTAAGGCATATGAGATATCCAATACCCAGAAAGGGTTTGGGAAGATTCTAAATAGTTTGGGAGATATTAAAATAATTAATATTTTTAATGCAGTCCCTAAGTATAAACTTAGGGAAAATAAAATATTAATGTGAAATAATATAAAACTGTGTTAGAAGGGTCCAAAGGTCATGGATCAAGCCATATCTAATCTTAGCCATTGATTAGGAACTTAATCTCGACCGTTGAATTGTCAACGAGAAAAGTATAAGAGGAGGCTTGAGGGTCACTTGGAGAACACACCAAGAAATCAAGATTTCGACTTTCTGGGGCCAGGTTTGCTAAGAAAGCTGAGAGAGTGATCTGGAGTAGCAGCTGAGGGGTAGTGAATACAGAAGCAGAGAGGCAGAGATAGTGTTGGGAGGATTAGCGTAGCAGCTGGGAAAGCTGACACAGAGGGAAGAAGCCGGAACTGCCGGGAACTGTCGGAACTATTGGGAAAGCTGACATAGAGGGAAGAAGCTGAAATTGCCAAGAACAATCGGCACATCCGAGAACTGCCAGAATTGCCAGGAAATCTAACACAGAGGGCAGAAGCTGGAACTGCTAGGAGCAACCGAAACTGTCGAAACTTCCGAGAACTACCTGAACTGTCGGGAAAGCTGACGCAGAGGGCAGAAGCCAGAACTGCCAGAAACAACCGAAATTGTTGGGAACTATCGGGAAAGTTGACGCAAAGGCAGAAGAGGCTGACACTAGGGTTTTTCGTGGGGCAGATTGGAGCTGAGGAGATGTCAGAGTGTTTATCCGGGGTTTCAGCCGGAACATCTGTCTCTGAAGGACAGGTACTAATGCTGAGATTTTTCTATGTTGGGTGAGCCGGATTTGGCACTCAGATTGTATTTTGAAACTGCTTAATAAATCAAACCCTCAGATAGCTATAACGGTTTTCCCGCATTAGGTTTTTCCGGGGACATTAGTCCAAAAGTAACGGTGTCATTTGTGTGCTTATCTCTGTTTCCTTCAGTTAATGATCTATAATGTGTTGAGCATGTACTTGTGTTTATTTTCAGTATTTACATGCTAAATAACTTGTTAATTAATCAGAACAAGTAGGAAGAAATAAATTAGAAAGTACATGGAGGGTTTCTAACTGTTAGACTTAGAAACTTCAACAGCGAATACTTTCTTTTCTTTGATGGAATATTATAGTAAGTAGAGGGCTATTTTTATATCTCCTCTATAGGCAGACCCTTCTCATAGATCTCCTTACTTCTTAGAAGAAGGCCTTAAGTGGGGCACGCAGACTGCCAGTGATAATATGAATCTATCAAAATATATTAAGATTTGTGGTAATAATTGATGAATAAATCTTCCAATAAAAGTAGGTGAGTTATAGTTAATTATTGATAATGGCATTAATATAGAGAAATTTCAAGTCTCAAGTAGTGTCATAAGAGTTGTATATTCTATTGCATGAATTATTCTTTCCCTAATATTAAATTTGGAACATTTCTCTAGATAAGGACGAGATCATTATTTGGATGAATCACAACCTTGGGAATTTGCATGTGGTGAATGAGCATATATTCATCCATGTAATAACTCCATTTATATATTTTATTGAAAATCTGAGTCTCAAAAAACTTAAATTATGAGCTTAATAAATAATACAATGTGAATCCATCATTGTATTTTTAATATAGGTAATCCTTGATAGTGGGGCGTCTTTCTAGGAGAACATATAATGAAATCTAAGAATCAATGGAATAGTTATATGAGTAAAAAGTGTTAGAAGTAGAGACAATGTGAGAGAAAATATTGATATCAACAATCACACATAAAAGATAAACATTTTAACCTAGAAAATCCAAACCAAGAAAAAACAACATAGGATATATTATTATGTAACAACTTACATGTAGTCATAGCTTGACTTAAAAGTAGCCAAGCCAACCCCAATCCTGGCTGGACCAAGTGAGTTCTCTAAGTGAGCCCACAACTTAACTCAATCACATCATAATGTAGGATCCCCAAGGCTTTTAAAGGATTCATCACATGCAATATGTGGGCTCTAATACCATGGGCCACTAAAGCCATGTGCCCAAAACTACCAGTGTGGACCTAACACCATGCATTGAACATTTACCCCCTTTAAACTTACTAGGGAAATATATGTGCCCTCCCCCTAACTAGCTCTTACATTCATGTGTCCACATACATTTATTTTATAAATTTCCTCTGCAATGTTTTTTCTTCTTATTATTGTTATTAGGAATTTACCTTTCCATTCTCTCACATTTGCACACCTACTCAGACTAGCACTCTCTTCACTGAATCTCACTTTTGTGGCTACATCTCTTCGTGCTCAACCTTTATTTCTTCTTAGGTAATGTTCATGTACACAACCATCAACTCTTTCTACAAGGCATGATCCCTTACCTCTGATACCACAATAAGAAATAAATACAATGCAAGAGAAAAAAAATATAGCAACAATAACACATAAAATGTCGAGATTTTATCCTTGAAAATACCAAACTAGGAAAAACCATCTAATAGATCTATTATTATCGTATTGATTAAATGTAGCCATGATTTGGCATAAAGTAATCTAACTCTACCTACATTATGAGCCATCAAGTGAGCCTTCAGGTCAACTTAGGCACATCAAAATGAACAGTCATGAAGCCTTTTAAAGGATTCATCAAAAGTAATCAATGAGCTCTAATATCGCAGGTCACTAGACCCATGTGCTCAAAACCACAATTATGTACCTAACAAATTTCCATCTTACCCTAACATCCCCATGCAACTTTAAACTTGACTAGAGAAATCTTCACGATGTCCTCTCCTATGATGCATGTATGCACCAAGAGTTTACACTCAATGGCATGCATGCCTAACTAGGTCATCTAGTTTTCTCTTTTCTTTTTTTTTTGTTTGCGTGACCCACGAGGGATTTGAACCTTGAATCTCATGATTCACATAGTAATTCATAACAAGGTGATTGCAAATTGACCTGCCCACCATGGACATAACCAAGTCTTATAGTCTTGTGCCCATATACCTATACATGTAATTTACAAATTTCTTCTCCAAATTTTTGTTTTTCTGGTTTATTATTATTAGACAGGGATGTTGTCATTCCCTTAAGTTTGCAAACCCACTCACCAAGTACTTTTCTCACTAGATCTCATTTATGTGGTTATATATTACCTTCTTGGATCTTTCATTCTTCTCATGTAATCTTCGTAAATGCAACCATCACCTCTTTCTATAGGGCATGATATGTTGGATTTGTATCACCTTTAGAAATAAATACAATGCAAGATAATAATTATAGAAATAATTACACATAAATTATAAAAATGTTATAGTGAAAAACTCAATTGCAAAAATCAAAGTAATAGAGTTAATATTAAATCCAAAATGACTTAAAAGAAATAGATCCCTCTACTAAACTAAGACACGTCATAATGGAAAATCCCCAGTGCTACATGCTACATGTAATCAGTGGGTTCTAATACCACAGGTCACCAAAATCATTACTTACCACAGGTCACCAAAATCATTACTTTAACATAATTAACTTTGATTCTTTCACATAGAAAAGTTGGAAATAACTGATGTGAGGTCACAAAATCTAATATCAAGACTGGAATCTCCTCCACTAGGGTAGGGAAAAATTATGTCTTCAAAATTACTTCATAGAAAACAACGACAATGAGATACTCTAGAATGCTGAAAACCAAATGGCTACAACATTTACATGAAGAATAATAAGTTAGATTAATTATTGAAATTGTGCAGAGGCTAAACAAATTTCAAAATCCTTCGATCTATTTGTGAATTGAAATTGTGAAGAAATTTCAAAATCCTTCGATCTATTTGTGAGAGAGTCTTTATTTTACCATGGACAACATCAATCTTGTTAAGTTAATAAAAATTATAAAATTTTCCAAGTATGTAAAATTTAGAGGACCAACAATTCCCACATTCACAATAATTTTTTTTTCTTTTTAAATTTATCTACGATAGCAGACAATTTATTAGATTGCAAGAATGTGATATTGTCTCCCACATCCAAATTTCCTTTTTTTTCATCTAAATTTTCAAGATACTTTTCATTATTAGTGATTTATCCCGTAACACTCATTAGCTTCACCGCAGGAACCAATGTGTGATGACATGCGTTATGTCCAACGCTATATATAACTCGTCAGCGAAATTTTTTCTTATAATTTATAATTATTATATTTTTCCAAACTTGCTGGTGGCAGGAACTAAGCTACTAAGCTTCCATGGAACATTAGTGTCAATTGATGATGAATATGATTATCATTTAGCATAGGGGGCACCAGAATTTGGTTTTCTATATCATAAATATTTTGTGGAAGTTTCAAATCTAATAAATCCAATAGATTTTAGAATTTTTTTATTATTTGAAGGATAAGATTTGAACTTAATTTAATATTCTTAGTCATCTATACGATCTAACAGATAATGAATTTTTTTTCAAACACATGTTAAGCTGATTGGAGTCACCACTTCCACTCTCTTCTGCCCGTATGGTTCCTTTCAGTGCATCCGTAAGTTACAGATGGACTTAGGTCTTGTCGACATAATCTGATCAATCTTTAATCTGCATAAGATTGCATAGTCAAACAAGGCAGGCTACATGGCAGCTAGTCCCTGCCTTGAGCAGGGAGTATGGGAAGATCTGCATAAGATTGCATAGTCAAACAAGGCAGGCTACATGGCAGCTAGTCCCTGCCTAAATTACACAGATACATTGCATAAATTAGTCTGTTTTGTGAGTCTACTGGATCTTAATGTCAGGTTGAACAAATCAATGTTTTTCTGGATTGCTCTTGACTTGATATGTTCTTGACTCTAGCAATAAGATAACAAGAGTAGAATAAGCTTAGATTATTATCTCCGGTTTCCCAGTCATCTGCATTTTTCCAGCGCTGCACCTCCTGTAAAACATTGATAAACATTCGAATTAAAACCGATATTGTGCTGTTATTAATTTAAACAGATATTGATCTGATTAACTATCGAATTTAATATGTTATTGTTGATAATCTCGTGCCTTCAGTACAATCTCTGCCATCATGCTTATTAGGTTATTATTCAAACAATTTCGTGAGAACTTCTCACCCAACAACCAACAAATTTTACTTTATTGTGAGATTCGAAATTAATTACGACGCTAATTTCAATGACGTTAAGTCTGTGGCTGAACAACCAGCAAAATTTATTGTGAGATACGAAATCAAAATATCCCTTTGCAAAAGTTGCGGTACCCCAAGGTAGCCGACATTTATCAATATGCTGAAAGATAATATTGCAAAGGGGTTTCATTAGATTGTAGTGCAACGTGGATCATTTCTCTACCGACACAATGTATTGTATTGATCTACCACTTGAGTTTAAAGTGTGATTGATAATGTTTTATGATTTAGGAAGATTAGAAAAAATGAAAATCTTAACCGTTTTCATCTGGGAAATCGATTACTCATCCAATGGATCTGGCTCAATTTCCTTCCTTTATTAATAGTATTTTTGCAACATTTTATTACATGATTTAGAAAGATGAAAAATAATAATAGCAAACTAAACGTTCGTTACCCCAGACATATCATTAATGATAGGCAGGGCGCGAGGCCGAAATATTTACTTAGTGAATAATGTCACACTTACGAGTACTGCTCTTCTGATGGTGGCCCAGGTCTGCTGATATATAAAGATACCCACCGAGAAAGGAACGAACCCATGTCGGTCAGCCTGAGATGGTGAGTCCGATAGTCTATCCTGATAATCCCCGCGATGGCATGTCCCCACCGATAGTCCTTATTAACTCAGAATGCTGGGGTGATGTGACAAAGGTCCAGTTCGTAGATTGAGCCCTTTAATTGCGAAGTATTACTATTTCTGTGGGAAAACAGAGACACACGGCGATTCCTATTTCCGCTGCAGTTGTCTATAATGCGACTTTTTGAAAGTCTTTCCGGCGGGTTTTTCCGGTCTAAATCTGGCAAGAATTTATTGGAATCGCAAGTTTGATAGCTAGTTTCTGCACAATGAAAGCATTCCAGGGGTTTTTCAGGGTGCTGAATCCAAATATGCAGTTAAAAAACCATTTTAACTGCAACAAATCAAGATTCAACCTCAATTTTTTCCGCCGGATTCTGTCACCGGAATCTCCAAAAAGTCGCATTATAGACAACTCCATTTCCACCACAGTTTTTTAATTAATGCCCCCTGACATGGGGGCGCCATACGGAAATATAACGCGAAAAAAAACTGGAGAAGAAAAAAAACAGTCTCGCCTTATATTTCCCTATCGCCCCCCATGTCGGGGGCATTAATTAAAAAACTGTGACGGAAATAGGAATCGCCGAGACACACAAGATACAGTTCCTCAACGGTCTCGTCACTCTCCCTCTCTGCCCAGATGACACACTGTAATGTTGAAGTGCGGTGAAATAGTATGCTAACTGGCACGCGGCCTTTCAAAAGGAAACGCGAGCCATTCGACGATTCTGTCGGAAGGGCACGAGGTCGGGTATTAAGTATAGTACTAGCTCTGTCCTCTACCTCCCACACATTCTTCATTTTCTTTGCCACCTGGCCTTTCAATGGTAATGGTGGGCCATTTAATGACGCAGTCCATAAGGGAGGTAATGAGGTAATGGCACAACAATGAGTTAATCTGTATAATTACTAGCTCTCCTGTGCCTTCGCACACAATCTTCTAGAAAGGCACACTACTAGTTACAAGCTTAGTGGATGTCACTCAGCTAAGCATGACATACATTTTGTAAAGATAATGTTAGGAATGAAGCATCTGTTTGCTTGACTCATTTTGTAAAGATAATGTTAGGCATGAAGCATCTGTTTGCTTGACTCATTCTGTCCACCTTTAGCTAGATGAGGACGTTCAAATATCTGTCCATGCTAGTGACTTCAATGCTTTTTTCTTAGGTTTCCTTGCAGAAGTTGTTGAAGGGATTGGAGGCTTGCTAGGTCATGGTCGTGCCTGTGCATTTGGAATTAGGGGGTTGTGGCGAACTAGGAGCAATGCATGGAGTGGCGAAGACACTGCATTATCTGAACAGGCACTTGGAATTAGGGGGGTTGTGGTGAACTAGGAGCAATGCATGGAGTGGCGAAGACACTGCATTATCTGGGTCTTTCAGTAGAAGGAGCATCCACGCACAGGATGATGAAGAGGCCCTCAAATGGGCTGCTCTTGAGAAGCTCCCAACTTATGATCGGCTGAGGAAGTCTGTTGTAAGCGAAGTTGCAGACACTGGGAGTTTCAAATATCACATGTGGATATCACCGCGCTTTCCAATGACACTTGCAAGAGTTCATTAAGAGAGTTCTGCAGGTGGCCGAAGTGGACAACGAGCGGTTCTTTGACGAAGCTCAAACAGAGGATTGACAGGTAAAACAGAATATCTGGAGTCGAGTTCGAGCTTTTTGCAATGATGAAATTATACTAATGTCATGGAATTGCAATGATGGAGGCAATTTTTCGGTTGCACAGACTTGGGATTGCGATGCAAACGATAGAAGTTCAGTTTGAGCACCTGAACATTGAGGCAGATGCCCGCGTCGGAGGCAGAGCCCTTCCTACTCTTTTGAATTTTACTGTCAACATAATCCAAGTGAGGCACCAGACGATATATTTGTGAATTAATTTTAGTTTGGAGTGCTAGTAAAGGTAATCCTGCTCAATAAATCCACCTGGGGAATAGTACCTTCTCCATTGCAATTTGTTTCCAAATTGCACTACCACTGAGCTACATGCTTCTTGCGCACCTCTCTTTAACAGTCGAGCCCCACTGTTTTCTCTGGGACCAGTTAGGTTGGACCCCCACATTTGGCCTCCACCACATATCCGGGACCAAAGAAAAACGAGTATGTAAATTCCGAAAGGTATAAGTGCGGATTAAAAAGGAAAATGGGCCTAGCGCCCCAAGGGTTAAATTCTTGGTTGTAGTCTGGTCACATAGAGAGAAAGGTTAAGCCCCTAGAGCTAAGGTAAAAACGGGGGAGTCTGGCGTCTAGTCCAAAGGAGATTTGGAACTTGGAGGGCAGGTATATAGGAGTATCAAGTCTAGTTGAGACCAAGGAAAGAAGACCATTGACGCATTAGGTTAAGTTGCATTTTAATTATAGATTTAGTGAGAGTGAGAGGAGTGAAATTTAAAAAAAAAGAAATTAGTGAGCGTGAGAGGAGTGAAATTTAAAAAAAAAAAATTAAGTTTTTTTTAGACATCTGTATTTTTAAAAATTTGATCACTGACTATGTTTGTTAACTCTGTATTTAAAATGCATTTATGTTAATATTATTTGTTATACTATTAATATTTTTAATAATTACAAACAAATTTTCTCTGTAGAAACCAAATTTTTTAATATTATATTAAATTTTTTTATCATTATAAAAATTACCGCAGTTGCAATTTGTTTCCAAATTGCACTACCACTGAGCTACATGCATCTTTCATGACAGATGTCTTTTCTCAGACATTCAGCACCAGCACTTGGCTATCCTTTTCTAGAAAAACACCTCAATACCCAACTCTAATATCATGTTTACAACTGGACACGTTAGAAATGAAAGCTAGCACTATCAAAACCAGGACGTGTGTGATATCCAGGCATGAATTCATATTTCCAGTATGCCCCTCTGATACCAGGGTGTGGATTGCTTTTCCAACAAAGTGTTGAATATGTTTATTTATCTTTAAAAAAAAAAAACCAGCGGTTTCCACCCTTAAGGTTCCTCTGTTTTCTGCCACCTTTAAGAAATAAGTTCATGCAACAGCGCACCAGTGGTTTCCCACCTTGAGTTTCCTCTGTTGTCGGCCAGCTTCAACAAATAAGTTCATGCAAGTCCGTATAATTTGTCTGGAAGAAAAAAATCATCTTTTGGTTTAGTTGAATGGAATACTTGCTAGATATATCCCCTTTTGGGTTAATTGAATTATACTACAGTGTGGTTGTGGTTTAGTGGTTGCGATGGGGAATTGCCTTGTAAAAAGCCTAAAATCAAAGGTTGGCATGAGTAGAACCCTGTCTGTGTGAGGAAAGTTGTTTGATTTCCAATCCTCTTCTTCAAACCACACTTTGGTTGAAGCCTTTCCGCTATTACAAGTCACTCTCAACACCTGGCTTTCGTAGAAGCTCTACAGGGTGGAAATCAAACCAAGAACCTTCGCTCAGCAAGACTGACTACTCTCCAACTGAGCTACATGCTCCTTTTGATATCAAAGTGTGGTATGGTTTTCTAACAAAGTGTTGAATCTATTTCTTTATCTTTTATAGTTAGTACAAAAGGAAAACCAGTCGTTTCCAGCCTTCCGATTCCTCTGTTTTCTGATACCTTCAAGAAATAGGTTCAGTCAAGGCCAAGTAAAAAATCACTTGGGCATCATCTGATTACATTGCTGTTGGACCCTGGCTTAGTGGTTGTGATAGAGTGTCACCGTGCAAAGAGTGGAGGCTCAAGCCTAAGCAGGTGTACATAATGCTTTCAAAGAACATCAGCGAGATCCAAGACAACAAATTCTATCCCTTCAGAGAAGAGCAGAGAGATCTAGGACTCTCTAATGGCAACCGTTTAAGATTAAACATCCTATTAACATGAGGTAAGATCGATATTGACAACTTGACATTTGACCGCATAAAATATGGTGTTGTTGTGCAGGGATTTCTTAACTACTTGAAGATCTTTCCAATCAAAGAGGAGGGTTTTCTTAACTACATGAAGATCTTTCCATCAAAGAGGATGACTCTAACAATCCTCCATGATATCAGTGTCATCATCAAGCCTTCTAGGTAAGTTTTTCATATGCCCTTTATTCCTAGATAGCTCAGCTGTTTCAGAGAGTCTCCATTCTCATGAAACGTCATTGAACCGTTCAGAATGGCACTTCTTCTTGGTCCACCTGATGCTAGAAAAACTACATTGCTAACAACTCTAGTAAAATAATATTGTAAGAAATGCCATCCAAGTTTTGAATATATGGCTTAAGAAAATCTACATTGTTTTTTACTCTCAAATGTGCCCAATTTTTTCGCTGTCTATATTTTAGTACATCAACATTTAACAAGTTTTCATATGCGATTCTACTTCTTACAGAAAAATTATATATTTTTCCTTTTACAGGTCACTAGAGCTGTAACCTACAATGGGCACTCATTAAATGAATTTGTGCCTCAAAGAACATCTACTTATATTAGCCAGCATGACTTGCACCTCGGTGAAATGACAGTAAGGGAAACATTGGATTTCTCAGCGCGTTGTCAAGATACGGTGAGTGCTTAATTTTTTTTCCAAAGTTACAGCATTTTCCCATTGAATATTGAACCCATGTTTAATTCAAGTTAAATGAAATGCAAAATACCTGACAGAAATCCTTGAAGAGACTGTTTTCGGACTGGAAATCGCAGATGCTATAGATGGCGTCCCTTCAGAGATTTTCCATCTAGAAAATAAGGGAAGCTTGCCAAAGATTAATGGAAAGGAGCAGAGGGAGGACTCAGCGGAACTCGGGCCGAGCAGCGGAACTCGCGCCGAGCAGTTCGAGGACTTCAACAGAACTCAGGCCGAGCAGTTGGCTCAGAATATTGACCGTTTTGCAGGAATTGAAAGCTCAGACAGATCCTGGAGGCTCATCAGGTGACGCAGAAGGCTCATCAGGTGACGCAGATCCTATGAACCTGCCATAAGGTGATGCAGATCCTGTGAACCTGCCATAGTAATGGAAACACTGGCAATGGAAGCATGTCCATAGTAAGGTGACGCAGATCCTGTGAACCTGCCATAGTAATGGAAACACTGGCAATGGAAGCATGTCCATAGTAATGGAAACACTGGCCATGGAAGCATGTCCCACCCACCGTAACATGCCAGGCATGCCTGGCCTGACCACGCCACGCCACAAACATGCACTGAATATTGTTGTGCAACTGCCATGTGGCGTAGCCAGCTACCTGATCTGCTATGTCCTGATGGTCTTGGTCTTGTATATACAAGCAGGTCCCTGAACATTTAATGCCCTCAACTAATGCCAATATTAGTTTAGGTAGTATTTACATGTTTGGAAATATGAAACAAACAAAAAAAATTATAACCTTTTCTTTTAGCTTTGGATTAGCGTCAGTCCTTGGGTAGCTTTGGATTAGCTTCAGTCCTTAGGAGGAGGCCAGATAACATGATAAATCGATATGTCTATAAAAACTTTGTTCAACTAATGCTAAACTAATAGTTTTTTATTACTATAGTCCATGCAGTTTTTTATTACTATAGTCCATGCCTGAGGGCAGGGACTAATAACAAAGTGAGCGTTGAGTTGAAGCCACATGGAACTAGCACAAATTCTTTAACCCTGCAGTAATATTCATTTTTCAGATATGATTAACACGGATTTCTAGAGTTGGTTGTAATCACATTACAAAGAGTTGGTGGTAATCAGATTACAAAGAATGTTATTTGCTCATGGTATTTACCATGGTGATTATTCAGTGAAAAATAATCAATTAATTTTTTTTTAAGAAAGTTCATCAAGTCTATAAAAAGAGAGGGGCTCAAGGCATTTGGATCCTCTAGAGTTTGTTTATTTCATTGTGGAAGGGGAGAGGAGCAAGGTATTTGGATTCTTTAGAAGTTGTTTATTTTATTGTGAATTTCTGAAAACATGTCCCGTCAAGTTCCAGTTTGATATTGAAATGAAACACAAACCTTGATATTTGTTTGGTGAATCATTTAAGGTTCACAAGTGTGCTTTAACTTTTATTTGACTCATCATGCTTTTAGGATCTTGTAATAGTATCAAAATTTTGCATCTTGCCAGCCTAAGAGTTTTTGATATTAGATGATTTTTTTTTTTGGTTTAAATTTAGAATTCTTCTAATAACTTTAGTGAGATTTCTTTCACCCTAACCAGCATTCTCCATCTTCAATGGTGTATGCATTCTCCACTTTTCACCCTAACCAGCATTCTCCATCTCCAATGGTACACCTGCATGTCACCCTATTTGGTCTATTCTTTATAGGACTTTTTAGATTGACTTTGTGTCTGTTGTACCAGATCTATAGATCTGCCCATTCACATTCAAATACAAGAGACAGAGATCATTCATATTCAAGTACAATAGACAGAGATCTAAATCTTCAGCGGAGACCAAGCCCCTCTCAGATTTACAAAGCCTATCCATTATTTTTTTGTCACTGGGCCAAGGGTCAAAACTTTGGCTGCCGTGAACATCACATAAAGTGACAAGGCTCCTGGCAGCGGATTTGGCGTATGAAGCCAAACACGTATACCGTGCAGGCGATACATCAATCGGACAGGGAATGCGAGGGCCGTGGGGCCACATATTCAGCGCCAAGATCATATAATCTGGTTCTAACTTCTAAGGGCTGAAAGGCCATCGCATTGAAGAACTGAGAAGCCATTCTCATCAGCACCGAGGGCCGAGATCATGCATCCGGGGTGAGGGCCGAAAGGCCATACAGATATCGTGCTGCAGGTTGGAAGGTTGTAAGACCATACTCATCGGCACTGCAGACGGAAGGTCACACAATCAGTGACAAGTAGCTTCTAGATGGTTGTTTAGTCATCAGCGCAGTGGAATAAGTAGACGCCTGTAGTCAGCGGCTTGACCGAGTTAAGATCGTTCGACCACAATCCAGGTATAAACAAGAAGGTTGGACTACGTGCGTACATAAGATATGAAGTCAACCTACTACGCATCGTCACTAGGGCAACCAACGAACAAAGCTACAGAGCACGAGGTAGCTGGGAGGTTGGAGTTGAGACTGCAGGGCAGCATTACAAGAGGTTGAGGCACTAAGGTGGTAGGGACCAGACGTCCGCATATTAGCATTGCAAGTCTGTATTCAGCAACGCTGCTCGTGAAGTTGTACGAGGGTCAGCGCATCGATCCGATGGAGGGCCACGCAATCATAGAACATTCCGATTAAGTTGAGGGCCAGGGTTGGTCGTTGAGCAGAGCACAATCTGTAGATCGATTGAGAATCAAGGGCCATAGTGGCCGCAGAACTAATCACTAGCATCAAGATCTGATATACAATCAGTCTGTCATTTTTGTAACTCTAAGTCGTTCAGTGGCGGATGCAAACTGGGTGTTGTCTAAATTTTATGCAGATTGCACAAACTTTGCCGGAATATGGCAGAGAAAATCTACCCTCTTTCCTTTGGATCCAGCTGGGAATGCACCTGGTGGTTGTGATTCCATAAACCCTAGGGTGGAATGCCTGTTGGTTGCCGAATTTCAGCAAGAAACGTGCAAAGAAAATATTTTGCAGAATATAATATAATTTGGGGGAGCATCATTGGAATGTGCTTTAACTGGTGCGCCACTGTCCCTTAGTCATTTTGGCATACTTATGTGGAAAGCGGAAAAGATTGAAGGCTGCCACAAAGGTATTTAATTTGATTATATGAACTGGTAGGATGGTCAAATAACCTTTATTTAATGCTGTAACTGAACCCTTTATTCAGGACAGGGGATTTGATCATATTCACCCGAGCGCAAAGCAAGTGGTACATCTAGTCAAACCCAATGGATATGTGTTTCTCCTGCTTATATCCATTGCACAATCACCACAGCCCTTATGGCGCGATGGAATATGTATCTCTTCTCTGGGTTTACAAAATCTAATATGATGAATTGTCACAGTTACAATAAGATGCAATGACATATGACTCATGGATTTGGAGAAAAGTGTCTTGAAATAGATGGTTATCTGGAATTTCCAATAGTTCTCATTTGTTCTTAAAGCATCCAGATTCAGATTAAAATAGTGGTACTTGACACATTTTTGATGCTTTGACTGGATTTAAAAGTGCAAAAACCCCAGGACGATCTCGTTTTCCATGTTTCAGGAATGAAATCATACCGGGATTCTTTTCTTGGTGAAAGTCTGAGCAAAACCTATGCATACGAGCTCTAACGATTTCATACTTTAGGAAAATTGTGGTTACTTTAATTGTTTCTTGCATATTTTCCTACTTGGGTATGTGTAAAGATGGGTCTCGGAGAGTCCCAAGAAAACGCGATGAAACTTCTCGGAGGATCAAAGAAAATATAGGGTTTTGTTGGGAGCAATACTTTCGCGGACAAAAGAAAAAGTACGAGGAGCATAACTTTTTTGAAAAGAGTCCATGCCATATTGGAAGAGAACCATCGAAGGGAAGGATAAGGAAGAAGGACTAAGTTCTTTGCATTTGGATTTGAGTTACATTAAATAAAGTGAGTAATAGTCCTTTGTAAGTTGGAGGAATTAGACATATATCTATCTAAGGTGGAGTAGTCAGAATGGAAGAAACTCAATTGGACTCTCAAGTCATCAATGCTTGCTCTCATACAGTCCAAATTCTAGGAGCTTCCTTGTGAAGAGGTCAAGATCATAGTCGCTTCCTGTCTCAACGGGATCATAGCTTTAACCTCGCCACAATCACCTTACAATAATGATATCATGAGGGAGATATTGTGGCTAATAGTAGAAACCCTTCAAGGGTTTGAGAACATCATGCTTCCTACCTTTAAAAAGAAGCATAATATTTTAGAACTTATGGCAGAGTTCAGTTTTGGCACATTCATGTTGAATCTCGAATGTGATGATTTAATTTTTCAAATGCTCTAATGTTTTTGCATTGACATTACAACAAATCATCGAGACAGTGTCAAAATAAACATGCAAAAGCTTGTGTCCTTGTTCTTCGGTGGAGATGTTGGCATTTGCAAAAAACTAAGATCCAAATTGTTGCCCATTTGGATAAAGAAACTAATTGTATTACAAACTACCTATGATCTAGTTGAGAAATTGGTTAAGAAAAACATGAAATTGCTCAAAAGGGAGTTGACCAAGAAAGAGCTGATAAGGATTTATGAAGAAAGCAAGAACAAAGCGAGTAAAACCAACCACAAGAATGAGCTAAGAAGGAAAGGTCTATGCTTTATTTGTAAGGGACCTTGGGAACCTAACCATTCAAGCCTAGGTGCTATGAGGGAAATAACACGGGAAAAATAGGAGGAGATTCCTTCTGACCATGAGGATTCTTATATAGTTGGGGCCATTGATTTTCAGGAAAGCACCCATGAAGAATATGAGCATTCGAGTAATGCAGGTGAGTCGTGGCATGATGTCATTTAGAGGGACATGTAGGATAAGTCGATAATAATATAATAATTGCATGGAGAAAGGGAGGAGGAGACTCTTCCTAATTGTGTTGATGAGGTAGACTTTTGTACAACTGAACCCATAGATTTCCAAGAGGATTTCCATGAAGAATATGAGCAGTCAAGTGTATATAGCAATCCACCAGTGGAGAAGGCTAGGGAAAAGGCATTCAGGGAGACTTGAGTGAGGAGCCTTAGGAGAATATAAACAACAAATTATCTTCACAAGTGGAGAAGGCTAGGGAAAAGGCATTCAAGGAGACTTGAGTGAGGAGCCTATAGTAGTGAACCAACAAAGTGAGCATGAACATGAAAGGGAGCATGACATACATAGTGTGAAAAATGATCCATTTCTAGAGGCCTGGTCAGAGGCTCAAGTTAGAGTTGTGATAATTAGGAATCTGGTGCACACAAATAAAAATACATGCACACGAGAGCAACAAAATTGTTAGGAGAGGACTCCTAGAAGAAGATCAAGCATTTCAAGACATATCTTATGATGTTAAAGCAGGGAATCTAGACAGTGTGAGGTACTGTCATACAAGAGAATGTGGAAATTCAGGAGCTCATAGGGGTATGTTCTGATCCCGCAACCAAGTTGTCTAGTGTTGAGGAATGACTCAAGTTCCTCACAAGACAATAAGAGGAATATATTTGGGAGTTGCAAGGTAGCCCTATTCATGGATATATTGACAAAGCTTACAACTCTATTAGCACACCTGTGTGCATTGGAGGAGAATGGGAATTTTTTCTACATGGATCTTATGGGAGCCCTCCATATTGGTTTTATAGGTGATCCGAGACCGAGAAATGGTATGCCAACTTAAGATCGTAACAATTAAATTTAGAGTAGCACAACATCAACATGGTGGGATTGTCCCTCATATGAGTATGTACACACAAGAGATTATGAACTGGTACCTGATTGATGAGATGATTCTTGGGAGGACATTTTTAGCCAGGGACATAATATAGTTAGAGCCATGGTACATGAGCTATGAAGTTAGGTTATGGTGGCATTGGGATCTAGGAGGATTTGTTGATGGCAAGTGGAGTCAATGATTAGATTGGGATCCAGGGGGCATTTGACATGCCAATGGATCTATTGATGGGAAGTGGACTTTGAAATTGATTTAGGATCGAGCCATCGAGAGATCTATCTTTGATTGGGTGATACAATGGCATATTTTGATGATTCACTAGTTTATATGGGACCCCAGTATTGGTACTCAACTGATTTGGACATCGATACATTAGACAATTGTGAATTGCTTGAGGGAAAGCAATCTCAAGGCGAGAGGATTTGTAATAATCCCTCATTCATATGTGGTCAAGATGGACCTCTAGCGTTGGTGGCAGCGAGGTTACAAGAACGACATGTTTACATGGTATTTACGTTGGTGTTTACCCATTGTATTTACTCATGGTATTTAGCCTTCTTTCTAGAGAAAAATAATAAATTCAAGAATTTTAGAGTCCATGAAGCCTATAAAAGGGGAGAGGAACATGGAAATTTTCTTTTTTGCTTTTTTCTCCAGGCTCTACTATACTATATTCATGTTATTCGTGCCATTCTTCTACATTTTTATGTTCACGTGGATAAATACTACGTAAAGGTGCTTTCTTATATAGATATAGCGAGCTCTCTATTATCTTTTCTTGCCCATGATTTTCTTTGGACGTCAAGAAGGGCGAGTGGCGTGAAGGGCGGGCATAGAGGATTGGATGGAGAATTTGGATCCTCCTGAGTTTGTCTATCTCATTGTGTATTTGTGAGAACTTGGGCTAGCTAGTTCTAGCTTGATCCCGGGATGAAAACACCACGATGATATTTGTCTAGTGGATCCATCTAGGGTTCACAAGCATGGTTCAACATTTACTTGACTCATTTGATGAGAAGTCACGCATTCCGTTGGCAAATGCTTCACTATTAATTATATTGGCATGTAATGTTTTTCCAATTATTAATAAAATAAGTGGCTGCATTTTTCAGATCTCTTTTATATTCCGTGTTTTTGGTTGTAGAAATTTTAATTAGAAAACTATAATGTGCTAGAACTATTAAATATTTTTCCATTTGGGATCTTACAATGGTATCACTCCATTAATTTATTGCAGACAGAATGAGCCATTGTGCAATGATCTAAATAATATAAATCCTATTGAATTTGTGCCAAAGTTGTATGTCGTGTATAGGGTTTTTGGTAATACTGATGTTCAATCAATAACTTGTAGTAGTTGGTGACAGAGGACCGATGACCAAGATCATTGATGTATGATTTATTTAAGTGATACTCATCCATAAGTACTTAAGTACTTCATCACTTGATCCTTTTTCTTTTGTTTAAAATGAATCTTTTCAGTTTGAAATCCATCATTAATCTATTCGTTCCAAGCATGATAGATTTCTATATCGTATAATTTTCCTCAATGAATAGGAAATTATCTTAAAACATCAAAAGCTGAGGAGCTCTGAAGGCTTTAAATATTTGGGACTGATCGATGCTTTTTGGTGTAAGAATCTCCAGAGCATACAAAGATTGGGTTAATTGAGGAAGCTTTGTATGCGAAAAACTAATTTTCAATAGGAAGCTTTGTACACGACTATTGGATGATGTGTAGCTTCCACGCATTGTTTAAGTGTTCAGCAATCAAAATTTCTTCTATCCTATGATGTGGTAACATTCATTTTAAAAAGTAGTTTGTAATGTCTAGGTCACTACAAGAACGGGTTGAGGAGGAGTTCAGTAACACCCAACAAGGTGGTCTTCTGATTCCCTATGACAAGTTCCTGCTCCTTTTCAAAGACATTATGGGTCTCTTTAGCGAAAAGGACCATGCTTTCATGAAGTATGTTGACTTGGAGGTAGTTAAGAACAACTATAATGAAGGCCTTACTTGGTGGAATCTAAGGGAGTACTATTGAGCAAAGAATTAAGGCCCCTTATGCACTCATTTTTTGAGGAATGAGTTTGGTTATGTAGTGTGTCGACTTAGTAATGGGCACTTACTAAGGTATATGTACTTCAATTTTTATAAGGCTCATGATATTTGCATTCTACTTTGAGTTAATTAGAGGGAAGAATACATATTTTCTCTTTTTCTTATGAGTCACAAAACTAAGACAAGAGTTGTTTAGAATGACACTTTAGGTTGTTATTTTAGTCTACATGAAAACAATTATGGGTAATGACTTTCAGGTATGAAGCAAAAAATAATGGCATCCTTGACTTTACAAAAAAAAAATGTTGAGGAGAATAATTCTCTCTCAAACATCATGATAAGAATGGTTTCATAGTAGTTGACAAATTCTTTACAAACAAAGAACCATATACATGGATGTAAAATGTACACATAACTGAAATTACATGCAAAAGAGACTGAAGTGTAGTGGATATGTTTTCATAGGTCAGAAATGTTTGTTTACTCAATCATTATGCCATAGAAGAATGTATGATTGGTGACACAACCCGCATCCATGGTATATGTATCTTGATCTTTGATGGCTCTAAAGTCTTGTGAGCCTGTGGGTTATAGGTGCTAACTAGCTATCTTAGCCTTTGATGCAACAATTAACTCGTAAATTCCCCACATCCAAAATCCAGCGCTTTGCTTCTAACATCCCTTCGTACAGGACAAAATCAAAGATCAAAAATTCATGTCGAAGTCATGCTCCGCCTTGGCATCACGGGTCGGGGTTGGAGAATTCTAGCGTTCACCAAGCTGGGGTCGCGTCCGAAATGCCCCAACACAAATAGGGTTCGGTCCTATTTCCATTATCTCCATGATGTTCGATTGGTGGTGGGCTCCACAAGCCGATTGGGTCCCACCCTTATCGCGGGTCAGGCTAGTCGGGGACTCCTTTTCTAAATTTTCTTGTGTTGGCCTAGTTACATTGATCCTGACTTCTTTTCTTATTCTGCGAATTTCCTTTCTGTCATAATTCCTTTGACTTGGTCTCCGTCGCATCCTCCCTCCTTTTTACGTCGGTAACCTTTTTGGCAACGTCTTGGCTCGAAGAAGATCCCCACTTGGACCACCCTTCTCTACCTTCTACGGTTTCTACGGTTTTTGAAACCATAAAATATTGTGGCCCTAATCGAACAAAATGTAATGACCCACATATGCAAAAATGCACAAGATATATATTAATTAAACAATTAATTTGATCTCAAGGCACCGTGGTCCTCGGCTGTGGTTCTTGTCCTGATTTTTACAATAGCTAGTTGCCTTCCTTGCATCATAGTCTTCCCATATAAAAAACAATACAGAGCCTAATAGAAAGAAAGGAATCTTCTCGTCTACCCCTTTTAGACGCTTAAAACATCTTAAAAAAAAAAACCAAAAGAAGTTGTGTCCTTTGCCTATGCCTTCCATGCTACTCTTTTGGAAGCATATATGAACTTATTTCAGTTTGGAGTGGGTCGATGGTTCTGCGTCAAACTATCACACTTGAGAATTTCCATGATATTCTGAACATGTACATCATTGTTGTATCTCCTCCATCACCATTTGGTTCTTTAGTCTTCACATGTATCTTTGGGTGAATTGCAACCACACTTCACTGACACCTCACCATCCCTCCTCCTCTTGTGGGGGCTTTTGGCATCTCGATTCTCCTCTTTTGGATCCTCTCGAGCTTCTTTTTCTCACTTGGCTTTTGCACACTTACTCACCTTCTTCGACAATTCTACCTACAACCTATGTTACCAGAAACGGAACGGGAGCATTTGTAGCCGGAAAAAAATGCAAAGAAAACGGAACGGTACGGAAATCCTCGTTTTGTACGGTAGTTTTTGTTTTTCAATACATGAAACCGGTTTCTCGAGAAACAAATAGTTTTTTGAAACAATTTTCTAGAAATGTTATTCTGGTTAATTTGTAATGTTGGTCTCATTTCGATTGGACATTGAGCTGAATAAAAAAAAGCAAAGGCTGGTTTTCTGAGAAACATTGCTCTGATTCGTTTGTAATGTTGGTCTCATTCCGATTGAACATTGAGCCGAATTAAAAAAAAAAAAAATGAAGGTTGATTCTGTGGATAGTTTTTAAAGGCAGTTTCATGGTCTGCTTTGATTAGCTTAAAATTTCTTTAACAACATTGTCCATTTAGGGATTTTGTTTCTTAAAATTATATTATTTCGATGTGTTGCCTATTGCTATGTTTTTTTAAGGTTTTAATTATTTTTTCTTGGTTCTATTTAAAAGTGTATTTAGTATTTAGTGTAGATTTTCTTATATAATTTTATTGTATTTAATATTTAAAAATTGTTTCTTTATACAAAACTATAAATTTAAATGCATAGGGTTACATTATATATTATTTTTATTATTATAAATATTAATTACTATTATAATGGATTAACAATAAAGTTTTGAAAATTTGATGGTAATTTTTTTTAGGTTTTGTCTTCAAACATTAGTTGTAGCATTTATGGTTTTCAACCCTTTCGCTTTTTCTATGCAAAATGCGAGTAGAGGGAGCAACACTTCTTCCTATAGAAAGATAGTTGAAGGCAATAGTAGTTCTAAACAACCCTCTACTTTTGGCTCAATTCTTGAATCCCAATGGAGCTCAATTCAATCTTCGCCATCCTATTACACAACTACGGAAACTACAACCTAGTAGTTACTTGGCAAATACTACAATATAGCCCAAATTTGAGGTCCACTCAAATCATATGGTAGAATATGCACATGATATGCGAGATCATGTACTCATCCGGAAATTTCTAGGGATATGGCCTTCAATAAAATCCCACTCTCACTAGGTCCAAATCAAGTGGAAATAGAAAGGCCAAATCAAGCTTGAGTTCAATGCCAAAGGTTTCTTCACTATTAGAAGATCAAACATGGATATTTGAGAATGACCGATGTAAGAAAAACAAGCTTTGTTTCTCACTATGAATATTCGAGTATGGCCTATATGAGTAACGAAAGCCTATAAGCAACTACCTATGAACCACATTATTGGAGAATATGGATGATGTATACTTTGTTTAATGTTTTTCACATTTTTCTTGTTTTTTCTCTCTCCTCATTTCTTAAATGCAAAACCTCCAAACTCCGTTTCTCATCCCGTTGTCGTTTCTCATTTTGTTTCCCGTTTCTCGTTTATGGTAACATAGCCCACAATCGTAGTTATAGAATTACCACAAGACTTCTACCTAACCATAACTAGAGGTTGTTCTTCTATGGGAAATCTTTCCCGCACTCACATACCACTTGATGCAGCCGACATCCGGCATATGCGTATCTTGACTACAGATGGCCCTAAATTGTTATGAACTTGTGGGTTACGGGCCCATTCTAATAGGGTATCTCAACCTTTGATTCAACAATTAACTTGTAAATTCCGCAAATCCAAACTCCAGTGCTTCACTTCTGACGTCCTTGCATATAGGCCCACATCAAACACTGAAAATTCATGTCAACCTCGCGCTCTACCTTGACATCATAGGTTATGGTCAGAGCTTTCTATCATCACCAAGTCAGGGTCACGTCCGACTATGACTACAAGCCCCAACGCAAATCGGCTCTTCAACTAGGTGTCGTCCCTGACGAGCCAACTAGGTCCCATCCAAGTCATGGGTTGGGCTAGTAAGAACTCCTTTTCTAATTTTTCTTTGCATTATCTCGATCACGCTGATACCACCTCATTTTCTTGTTCTGAAACTTCCTCTTTTTCATGATTCCTTTGACTTGGTCTCCAGTGCATCCTCCCTATTTTATACGCCAACATCCTCGCCTTCCTAGTGATGGTCCCTAGAAATTTTTTCGGCAACATTTTGGCTCAAAATCGATCCCCACTTGGACCACTCTTCTTTGCCACCTAAATCCTCTCAAACCATAGAATCTCATGGCCCTACTCGAACAAAATGCAACAACCCTGATACTAGACAAGGTTTGGATAAAGAAATTAAACCCACAGATGCAAAAACATACATGATAACCTTCAGCTTGATTTTTACATTGAGAGGCTACAGATTTCCTGGCATCGCGGACTTCCGATAGAAAAAAGTAAAATGTTGGAAATTGTAATTACTCTGCATGTAAGAGTTGGCCAAATTTAGAGAGTAAGTTAACTAAGTCAAGTTGATTCAAGTATGAGTCAAGTCAAGCCATATTTTGGGCAAAGTCAAATTTAATGTGTGGTTGCATGTGAAGTTATTTTAGGCAAGTTACTGTCAGAAAATTTTTAAATACCCCTCACCAAGTTCATTGTAATTATCAAATTTTTATGGGATCAATAGAAGAGTATTGTGTGTGTGAATTATTTACGTGATTTTCTGCCTTTCATCCTTTGCCTTTCCAACAAATTGGTATCAAAACAAGGTTTTTTTGCAAAATCTAGAGAGAGGACAGATCAACAGTTGTCTGTGAGAAGAGAAACAGACTTGTCTCTTATTTCAATCTATAACGCGCCTTGCAAGTGGAAATCAAGGCGTTATAACGCTGCAGGGCTCAATGGCGAGCCACGTTAGAGGTCGTAAACTCCTTTATTCCATGCACGCAAGCGCAAACTCTAAGCGGCTGCGTTAAAGCATTAACACACTCTTCGTAATCGTGGAAGGCGTTAGGAGGAAAGCTCTCCATAATTCGAGCCGCGTTAAACAAGTCAAAAGCAATTTTTTTTTAAAGAAAAAAAAGAGGGTTGTAGCCCTGGCCATAGCGTAAAGTAGCATCTACAGCAGCGGCCGTGAGTAGTGAGAAACCGTGACATTGGGAGCCACCATAGAGGTTTGCGAAGTTTTTGAAAAGTCGTAGTCGTAGAAAGGCAGAAAGTTAAAAGGTTTGAATTTTCCATAGTTTTTTAAAAATTGAAGTGTGGATAGTATTAAAGAGATATTGGAGGAGTTATTTTAGAAGGTTGAAGATTATTAAAAAAAGTACTAAACAATTTTAAAGATCGGATATTTTAAGCGAAAAGAACAAAATAGGGGTTTTTCTACTTAAATTTTTTCTTTTAAAGCTGGTTTATTAAAAGAAGGTGATAAGGTTCTTTTCATGTTAAAAGAAAAAAGGTGCATGGTATTTAAAAAATATAGGGGTTTTATTGAATTTTTTTATTGAATAATAGTTTAGGGCTTTTCAAATTCTGTTGATCTACAAAAATATTTTATTTGTTTTTTCAAGCATGATATTTTTTTGGGTGAAGATTGTGCCTTAGGAGAGTGTATATTGAAAATCATATTTTTTTTTTGGGGTGATATGGAAGATAGCCTCATGCAATCAGGAAAGAGGCTATAAGACAAAAGAAATATAGAAGTCATGGGTAGCAAAGCGCAACTGAAGAAGACTATGAAAATGAATCCAAAAGAAGAGGCAAAGATTGTTGTCGTGTTTAGAGAGGTTCAGAACACAGCTGAAGAACTGCGAAGTCAAGTAGAAGACAAAGAAGAAATTGAGGTTCATTGGTGTAGCGTGGATATTTTGCCACCTCCTATGTTTATTGATGCCCTAACTTTGAGTTTCATTCAACAAGCCATGGATGAAATGATTTTGTGCAAGGTAGCAAACGCTACATCTTCTAGGGAAGCGTGGAAGATCTTGGAAGAAGAATTTGGTGCAAGGGGGAGTGACATGCAGTAGCATGTTATGTCACAAGAAAAAGAGTTTGCAATACTAGCAGTAGATGAACAAGTCTCTCGAAGAACAACAGAGCTTGGAGAATCCCACTCAAAAGTGGATGATGGTTGTCAAGACCATAAAATTGAAACCCATTATGCAAACATGCATATGGATGAATAAGATGCAACAAATATTACAGAGAGAGAATCAAAAGCCTCTGTATGTGAAGAAAAGCAAGAGCATATAAATGCTCAAGGACTCCACTGTAATGTGGATGGAGCTGATGATTGTGAACCCCACTGTGACAAAACCCATGTGGATGATGACTGCAAAGTGAGATGTGAATTGATGCATCTAGCTACAACTGATGGATTTTATGAAGTTGAAATTGTCAATGAGAACATGCATGGTCGGATAAACCACAATAGGGTGGATGAACATTATGTTGATGTTATGTGTGGTTTCTTTTTTGAAACATCGATTGATTGTGGCAATATGGTAAGCGCCGTGTTTGATAATGAATTGAAGGTTGAAGTTGCCCTTGTAGCAGCAAGTTATGAAGAAAAGGTTGGAACTCCTCCTGAAGCAGTATGTGATCTAGCAGCAACTGATGATTTAGAAGAGGATAAAGTGATTGGAGAGTTTTTGATGAGAATATCCACTAACCGCATAATAGTGGAAGATAGTCTTAATGCAGTGAAAAACAAGGCAGAGAAGGAAGAGGTAGAGAAGGAAGCTCTCATAGAACAGCATAATAAAGATGTTTTTAACATTGTTTTTGAATATGTAGGTGTTCAAAATAACATGGGAGCAAAATTTGAAAACAAAGTTTCTAATATGTTTGATTTATATTTGAAGCTCATTGAAGAATGGATTTAGAAACCACTTGAAAAAAAATTGTGAGTCTTAAAGCAGCAACTAGAATAAAAGAATTGAATGAAATGATGAATAATGATCTTGAGTGTGCAGACTGTAGGAAAAAAGTTGCAATACCTGATGATGAAAGTGAACAGAAAAGGATGAAAGTTTTTAAAGACAAACAAGTAAGCATTGAAGCAATTTTTCATCAATGGAGTCAAGAAGAGATAAGATTCTACTATCAAGAAACATGGTAAAATGAAATACAATAATATGAAGCACAAACTACAGAGGGAAGAAGACAATTTGAAGATGGAGAATTGTGGAAGCAGTTCATTGTTGAATGAATGCTTGAAGAGGAAGTTGTAGAAGACCGACTCAAATCAAATTCAAGACAAATCAAAGAAATATTGTAGCAGCAGCAAGGAAAGAAATATAAATCCTACAATATGAACACGTAACAGAGAATGAAGCAATTTGAAGGATATAGAATTGGAAGAAGAGAAACAGAAAATAAAAAATTATAAAAGCTTTGAGTCATTGTAAGCCTAGTTGAGACATAGACCAGTAAGCATATTTGAATGATAATTGAGTCAATTTCTATTTTAATCCTAGCAGACATAGTTAAGTCATATTAAGTCATGTTTTGTTAAGTTAAGTCACGTTTGAGTTATGTTGAGTCATATGGTCGTAATTAAGGGGGAGTGTTAGAAATTGTAATTTCTCCCGCATGCAAGAGTTGGCTAAATTTAGAGAGCAATTCAAGTTGAGTCAAGTTTGAGTCAAGTCGATTTAAGTCATATTTTTGATAAAGTCGAATTTAGTGTGTGGTTGGATGTAAAGTTATTTTACGCGAGTCTCTAGTCGTAAAAGGTGTAAATACCCCTCACCGGGTTCATTGTAATCATTAAGTTTTTGTGTGATCAGTAGAAAAAATGCAACTCGTGTGCTATTCTATGTGTGAATTATTTGTGTGATTTTGTGTCTTTCCTCCTCTGCATTTCCAACAGAAAATAAACCCTGCTAGAAAAATAAGGAATCTTTCCGCATACCCCTTCTAAAATCTTAAAACATTTTATAAAAAATCGAAAGATTTCCTGCCCTTTTCCTCTGGCTCCCACAATGCTCTTCTAAAAGCCTATTTCAACTGTTTTCTGTGTAGTGGGTCAATGCTCTTGCATCAATAAACTTATAAATATATGAAGCTTACATGGTTCCCAAAAAGCGATAATACCAAACATCACCCCTAAGAATTCATTCTTTTTAATTTTTTAAACAAAATTATATTTTAAAATCTCTATTTTAAAATAAAAATACTTATAATTAAGTTATTAAAATTAAGATAATTATATAATAATAACATTATTATTAAATTTCAATATTAAAATTAAAAATATTAATCTTATTAATATTACTATTAATAGTAAAATTATTAAATTTTAGTATTAAAAATAATATTAATATAATAAAGTTAATATTATTGTGATTAATAATATTAATATTTAATAAATAACATTATAGGTTAATAAATTTAAGTTTAATAATTTTAATATTTAGATACATTGTAAATAATTTTAGTATTAAAAATAATATTAATATTATTGTGATTAATAATATTAATATTTAATAAATAATATTATTGATTAATAAATTTAAGTTTAATAATTTTAATATTTAGGTACATTGTTGATATTAATATTTAATAGTAAAATTTAATAATATTAATATCGTTAATAATAAGATTACTATTAGTATTAAAGTTTAATGTTTTATATATAATTATTAAACCGATAGGCTTTCTTTTGAATTAGTCGATCATCTACGCTTTTTGTATCCATTTGACATCTATACACATATTTTTAGGCCACCTTTCTACTCTCCACTTGACATGTGCGTACTATTTTCCGGATTTTCAAGAAAGTCCATTTGAATTTTTAGTGGAATTTATGCTATTCAAATTCCATTTTGGTGTGTTCTTCCCAATTCAAATTGCATTGTCGTTTGTCAGAAATTTTGCCAAGAACTCTAAACACAGAGAAATCCAGCGGAGAACCAAAACGGAAACAGACCAAACACAATTTTCTTTTTCAACGATGACATTTTCCTGATAAATTCCACACATCGTTCTTTATGGCGCATCTCCCTTTGGTGCTGGTAACAGAAGCTCCATGACATGGAGATATGGAGCACTGTTGGAAATTTCTGGTAATTTCAAACAAATATTGAACAGAGGAAATACTCTGTTTCTGCCACAGGATCTTTTGCACAGGGAAGCTTAATTTTTTTTTCTAAGCAGAGCAAAGTTTCTCAACCAAAATAAACTTGTATTAATTTATAAACTTTCAGGTACAATTTTCTTCCTCTCACTCAGAGGGATTCACCAAAAACTTTCACCAAAAAAAATGCTCTGCCTCTTTTACAACTGATTTTTACACTGTTGTGTAAAATCTTCATTCACATTTTACTGCTGTAAAAAAGGGCTTTTACATTTACTGCTGTAGAATAAAAATTCTTACATTGATTTACTGCTGTAAAAGCAATTTTCTTACATAGGTTTACTGCTGTAAAATAAAAAAACTTTCACATTCACCCAAGAAGAATTTCTTACATGCCTTGCTGGTTTTTCACATCGCATTTAACCAAAGTTTTCATTTATGCTGCTGCTCCACACCATACATTTAATTATGCATTTCAATGCATATACTCCTCAAGAATTCGCACTGCTGTGCATTGATTTTCCTGTTATTTCCTCTGCATCCGCGAGCCCTCTTCTTCCTTAGTTTTCTATTCGCTGCCGCGAACCAGTTTTTTCTCCTCCCGTGTGCAATTACAATTAAAAGTCAACACACCGAAACAAAACATATATGGGTTAAATGAAAAAAATACATGTCGTATGAAAAACTTAAAGTATTCACCTAAAACTATGACACTTCATTAAATACATTAATGTTAAAACCGTTCGGTAAAACCAAAAAAAAATTCATGCAAGTTGAAGAAGATCCTGGTCCGTTGACTTGATCGGACGCATTTCGCAAGGCTAACTCACACAAACCAAACGATGTTTAATGGCCGGGGGATTGGTGGTTTTCAAATCGTACTGAGGACGCGTGTCACTTGGTGGGGGTGTTCGGAGCCCTTCTTACGGATACCGCTTTTGCCAATAGGTGGTGCAGGGAAGTCTGGGTGGTTTTGCCAAAACAACACTGCAATAAATGTGCGGTTGAAATTAATATTTCAACACTCCCCTTTAATTTCAACTGCTGGGTTATCAGTCATACCTAGACATTTCCTCAAAAATTCAAAGCTTTTCTGGTCCAATGGCTTTGTCAAAATGTCTACAACCTATTCCTGAGTCCTGCAATGTTGTAGAACAATTTCTCCATTGCTCACCAATTCCCTGATGTAATGAAACCTTATGTCAATGTGTTTCGTTCTCTTATCAAACACTGAATTCTTGGATAATGCAATAGCTGAGCTATTGTCACAAAAGATCATCGTTGCTTTTTCCTACTCTTGGCCTAAGCTCCTCAACATTCTTCTCATCCAAACTGCTTGACATGCTGTTGTTGTAGCTGCCACATATTCTACCTCTACTGTAGACAATGCTACAATGGACTGCTTCTTAGAAGCCCATGAAATGGCTCCTGAACCCATGTGAAAAACATAACCGGAAGTGCTTTTCCGATCATCTACACTTCCAGCCCAATCACTATCAGTGTATCCAACCAAATTTGAACATTCTGAGATTGTATATAAAATGCCAAACCTTTTAGTACCTTTAACATACCTCAGAATTATTTTTGCTGCCTGCCAATGTGCTTCCTTTGGCCTCTCCATGAATCTGGAAATTAAACTAACAGCAAACATTATATCAGGCCTAGTTGCAGTCAACTGCATTAGGCTGCCAACTATACTCTTGTACAAACTAGGATCAAAGTCCTTGTTGCTGTCCTCTTTGTTGAGTTTTAATCCCATTATTGTGGGAGTGATTGCTGCCTTTCACTCTTGCATATGGAATCCTTCCAACACTTCATTTACATATTTTGCCTGTGAGATAAAAATTCCATTTTCATTTTGATCTACTTCTATTTCTAAGAAGTATCTCAGCAAACCCATGTCAGTCATTTCAAATTCTTCTTTCATGACTGTTTTGAAATGTTCAATGAGGTAGTCATCATTACCTGTAAAAATCACATCATCAACATATAACACAACAATTAGCAATTTACCATCCTTTTCTTTGATGTAGACGGTGGGTTCTCCCTCACATTTGTCAAATCCATTTTCCAGTAGATAGGAATCTATCCTACTGTACCATGCTCTTGGCGCTTGCTTCAGCCCATAGAGAGCTTTCTTCAATCGGCACACTTTGTGCTCTTGGCCTTTCTTCTCATAGCCTAGAGGTTGTTCAATGTAAACCTCTTCCATTAACACTCCATTTAGGAATGTTGACTTCACGTCCATTTGGTAAACTTTCCACTTGTTTTGTGCTGCTATGGATAGCACTGCTCTCACGATTTCCATTCTTGCAACTGGTGCGAAAGTCTCCTCATAGTCTCTCCCATACTGCTGCTTGTATCATTTGACAACCAGCCTTGCCTTGTGTCTTTCAATCTTGCCTTCAGCATTACTCTTGGTCTTGTAGACCCATTTGACTCCTATGACTTCTTTACCTTTTGGTAGCTCAACCAAATCCCATGTCTTATTTCTCTCTATGGCATTGATCTCCTCATCCATAGCTTCCATCCATTTCTTATCCTTAATTGCATCTTCGAAATGAATAGGGTCATCAACATGACAATACAAAGCAAACAAGGAATTCATTCCTTCATCATAAATGTCACTTATGTTTCTGAATTTCTTACCTCTTTCATTTGGTGTGCAAGTGCTTGAAGACGCACTTGAATTTCCTCCTTGTGGTGTTCTTGGAGAAGCACTTTCATTTATCCTCAAGGGTGTTCCTTGCTGTCCTTGTGTTGGTGCTGTTGTTTGGGGATGTATTTCAGCCACCTCCTCATCATCTTCATCATGAGACAAACAATTTTTAACATTCACTATTTTCTCTATGCTTCCATCCCAAGCTTCCTCCTCAATGAACTGAACATCTCTGCTCACAAAAACTTCTTGGTAGATGGGATATACAACCTGTAAGCCTTGGATTCCTCACTGTATCCAATGAAAATACATTTCTCCCCTTTGCTGTCCAACTTCCTTTTTAGCTGATCTGGAATGTGTGCATAAGCCACACAACCAAAAACTTTAATGTGGGTGACTCCTTGCTTTCTCCCACTCCATGCTTCTTCCGGTACTTTGTTCATCACTACTTTTGTTGGACACCTATTCAAGATGTATACTGCACAATGCACAGTTTCAGCCCAATAATCATTTGGCAAATGCTTTGCCTTCAACATGATCCTCGCCATATCCATGATGGTCTTGTTCTTCCTTTCAGCTACTCCATTTTGTTGCGGGGTGTACCTAGCTGTGAATTGCTTATGTATTCCATTTTCTCTACAAAACCGTAGGAATTCCTTGGAGATATACTCACCTCCTCTGTCTGTTCTCAAAACTTTGATATGCAGCCCGCTTTGGTTTTCTACAAGTGCTTTGAAATTTCGAAATTTCTCAAACACTTCACTTTTGTTCGTTAGGAAATAAGCCCAAGTCTTTCTGGTGAAATCATCAATGAATGTTAGAAAATATTGGCTGCCTGCTAGTGATGGGGTTTGCATCGGTCCACATAAATCTGAGTGAACAATTTCTAAGGGTGCTTTTGCCCTTATGCTTTTCCCTGATGGAAAACTTTCTCTATGTTGTTTCCCCAAAATACAACTTTCACAAAAGTTGTCCGGTTTCTCTATCAATAGTAATCCTCTTACCATTCCTTTCCTACTCAACAGGTTAAGACCTCCAAAGTTGAGATGTCCAAATCTCAAGTGCCACAACCAATTTTCATCCTTTGGTACACTTTGGAAAGCCTCTTGGGTAACTGCTGCAATTACTTCTTTGTTTTTCAAATCTGCCCTTATTCTGAGAGGGAACATCCTGTTCCTTGTCATCTTCACTTAAACAATGCATCGTTTGTTGGGTGCTCTATCCATGATGGTGCATACATCATTCTCAAAGAAAACATTGTACCCCTTCTGAACAAGCTGTCCAATACTCAAGAGGTTACATCTCATTCCAGGGACATAGTAGACATCTGCTATGGTTTTCTTCTCACCTTTCTTTGTAAATATTTTTACTTCTCCTTTTCCCATAACAGAAATTTTTCTATCAGTCCCAAGTGTGACTTGTGATTTCACACTCTGATCTAAGTTTGAAAGCAGGGCTATGTTTCCTGTCATATGGTTACTACAGCCGGAATCTAAAAACCATATATCATCACTGTTTGTTTCAGCCATGTTACAAGCTAAAAACATATTATCTTGGCTGATATTTTCTCTCGTGATATTTGCATTTGGTCTATTACTCATATCATGCTACTTTTTCCTACATTCATTTGCATAATTCCCATATTTTTTACAGTAATAACATTGGACATTGGATTTTTCATACCTTTGTCCTTGAGCATGATGTTGTCCTCTTTGTTGACTGCTGCCTTGGCCTTGGTTCTGATTTGGATTGCTGTCTCTTCCTTGAGCATTTGCTGGGCTGTTCCTTCCACCTCTGTTCTGGCTTCTACCTCTTCCTCTCTTGTTTCCTCTGCCTTGACCTCTTCCTCTTCCAAAAGACATCTGGGTCTTGAAGGCTTGCTCTAGAGATGAGTTTACATTTCTACTCAACCTCTGCTCATGTGTTATTAGTGATGCATGAAGTTTATCAACTGAAAAGTTTGAGAGATCCTTTGTCTCTTCTATGGTGGTGACAATCACATCAAACTTTGAGGGTAGGACCCTCAATATTTTCTCTACAATCCTCCTTTCTTCAAGAGTTTCTCCATGAGTCCTTATCTGTGTGACCAGACCAATCACATGTGTGAAGAATGAGTCAATATTGTCTGACTCCTTCATGCACAGGTTCTCAAAATCTTTCCTCAGCAACTGTAGTTTTGCTGTCTTCACTTTCTCCATGCCTTGATAGGCTGTCTTGAGAGTTTTCCATGCTTCTTTGGATGTCTTAGCTGCTGCTATCCTTGGAAACACACTCGGGTCCACTGCTTGATACAAAAATACAATGGCTTTTGAATCCTTCTTCCTATTGCTCTTCAACAGATCCTTCTCTGCCTGAGTTAATCTGTTAAATTCATTTTCATCTGCTGGTTCTTCAAACCCATATTCAACAAGTTCCCATAGATCTTGTGAGACAAACAGGGCTCTCATGGTTATTTCCCAATAGTCATAGTTTTTCCCATTAAACTGTGGGAGCTGAGTATTAAACATGCCCTTGCTAATGCTTGTGCTAGCCATTCCTTGCATTCTCAGTTATGCCTCTAAATCCTTGACTATATATTTAAAATACTGATTGTTTCTTCAGCAGTAACAAAAAAAACTTTGAGGAATACCTGGATTCTTTTGCCTAAAACTTCACTTTGCTGGAGAGGATTTACTGATGCAACAAAAGGAACCTTCCTTCAGCTTCTTTATCACCTTCAAAGAGCCTAGATCTGCTCTGATACCATGTTGGAAATTTCTGGTAATTTCAAACAAATATTGAACAGAGGAAATACTCTGTTTCTGCCACAGGATCTTTTGCACAGGGAAGCTTAAAAAAAATTTCTGAGCAGAGCAAAGTTTCTCAACCAAAATAAACTTGTATTAATTTATAAACTGTCTGGTACAATTTTCTTCCTCTCACTCAGAGGGATTCACCAAAAACTTTCACAAAAAAAAATGCTCTGCCTCTTTTACAACTGATTTTTACACTGTTGTGTAAAATCTTCATTCACATTTTACTGCTGTAAAAAAGGGCTTTTACATTTACTGCTGTAAAATAAAAATCTGTCTGGTACAATTTTCTTCCTCTCACTCAGAGGGATTCACCAAAAACTTTCACCAAAAAAAATGCTCTACCTCTTTTACAACTAATTTTTACACTGTTGTGTAAAATCTTCATTCACATTTCACTGTTGTAAAAAGGGGCTTTTACATTTACTACTGTAAAATAAAAATTCTTATATTGATTTACTGCTGTAAAAGCAATTTTCTTACATAGGTTTACTACTGTAAAATAAAAAAAACTTTCACATTTACCCAAAAAGAATTTCTTAAATGCCTTGCTTGTTTTTCACATCGCATTTAACCAAAGTTATCATTTATTCTACTGCTCCACACCATACATTTAATTATGAATTTCAATGCATATACTCCTCAAGAATTCGCAGTGATGTGTATTGTCCTGTTATTTCCTCTGCATCTCAGAGCCCTCTTCTTCCCTAGTAGCGGTTTTTTTTTTCTCCTCCCGTGTGCAATTACAATTAAAAGTCAACACTCACACATCATATGGGTTAACAAAAAAAATACATGCCGTATGAAAAACTTTAAAGCTTTTACCTAAAACTATGATAGTTCATTAAATACATTAATGTTAAAACCGTTCGGTAAAACTAAAAAAAATTCATGCAAGTTGAAGAAGATCCTCGGATGCATCTCGCAAGGCTAACTCACACAAACCAAACGTTGTTTAATTGCCGAGGGATTGGTGGTTTTCAAATCGTACTGAGGACGTGTGTCACTTGGTCGGGGTGTTCGGAGCCCTTCTTACGGATACCGCTTTTGCCAATAGGTGGTGCGGGGAAGTCTGGGTGGTTTTGCCAAAACAACGCTGCAATAAATGTGCGGTTGAAATTAATATTTCAACAAGCACTTTCATCAATCAAGCAACCCAACACCGTGATTTCTGTGTCATCAAATTTTTTTATATCTACCTTTACTGTCTGAAGATTACAAAGTGGGCTTAGACATGAAGGTACTTGATATGTTGTCACCTTTCGCAAAGCCAAAATATTGTGCCCAAGCATTATCATCAAAATATACACAAAACAAGAACACAAACCAAGACAGAATGAGGCATGGATTTTGGGTGTAAAGGACTTTCCTTTCTTGGAGAGGATAGAACATTTTACCACCTCTCTCATTGGGATTTTAGAAATGATTATAGAGAGCACAACGTCAAGAAGTGAGGAAATTATGTTTCGCTGAGGTGGCATAAGAATGATCATCAAAGGTTTGCTTAATGAAAATTCAAACATCGGTATTCTTATTAACCTTTGAATGTAGAAAACATTACATAATCTAGACGTTGATATTCTCTCAAACACTGAATGCTGAATTTATCGCTCTGAGAGGAAGACCTCGATGTTACTCTGCCCCGACTGCTAGATGCAGAGAGAAGATGAATGTATTTCTCAGAGGTTTCCCTACCTAATTCCATCTCAGTTCTTGATCTTCATTCAAATAAATTGTATGGGTATATAGAGAAACTCTTCAGTGACAATATCTCAAAATCTTGCCCATCCCCAAGGGGATGCCTGGAGTTCATCAATTTGGCCAACAACGAGATCACAAGAAGGATCTCGAAGATCAATGGCGAGTGCAATATCAAGTGGCTGGACTTATCAGGGAATCATTTGAAGGGCAATGTTCCAACTTCGATCTCCATGTTAAAGAAAATTGAGCGCCTGGATTTCTCAAGAAATCAGATGGTGGGCAAGATACCGTGGCCCGTGGGCGAGCTAAACGAGATGAGATGGTTGGATCTGTCATGGAACGGTTTCAAAGGGAAAATTCCATGGCAGGTGTTGGGTTTGAAGCATTTGAAGCAGATGAATCTGAAAAACAATTGTCTTTGTGGCCAGATTCCTCAAGTGAAACCCATAACTGTTTTCCCGACTTTTGCTTATGCTCACAATGATTTCCTCTGTGGGTCTCCTTTTCCTCCGTGCAAGAACCAAAAGCTTTGATCATGGTGGCCTTTAAGTAGAAATTAATTAGTGGGTCTCATACAACGTCTTGTTGCAATTCATATTCATTCTTTTAGAGAAAATTTAAATGATGAATAGTCATTGCTGCTTGCCAGTAAGAGGGTGGACACTTTCTCTTTAAGTAGCACTGCATTTAATAAAAATTAAATGTATATTTCATTGTGTATGCCTCTCCATCAGAGGCGAGAGTGTTTTCTAAAACATGAACTGAATTTTACTACACTAACAATAGTACTTAGTCCTGAGATAACATCGATAAGGATGTCAATAATTTTGTATGAAAGTGAAGTGAATCCTGCAATGTGCATAAATAGAGGGATTGGCATCTTCTATACACGAGTTCCTTGGATTTTAGCAAAGAGGATCATAGTAAAATAAATTCATGTTAGGTACATCGTCCAAAATTGCAGAGCTTTTGGTTGGCCAATGATACTTTATCAATTATATTGAAATTCTACACATAATTGGAAGGAGAAAAATGTCACTGAATGAAATTGCAACCTAGAGAATACCAGTTCATATTTGCTGTTTTCATTATTCATTAACGAGGATAAGGATATTTTTATTTTTGAAATTTATTAAATTTAGTGATTTTCATCCATTACAGTGATTTATTCAAAATGTATTATATGAACTAATTTATTATTTTTAAAATATTGGTAAATATTTGTAAACTCTTCTTTTATTTTCTAAAATATTTGTTAATAATTTTTATTAAAATTTTAACAAATATTAAAATAAAATATATATAAAATTTCTCATAAAATATTTTATTTGTCAAATTACAAATAAAAATAATATAATAGCTCCTCTGTAATATATTTAAGATTATAATAAGATTATTAATTTGATTGAAATGTTTATATATATATATATATATATATATATATAAACAAACATTTTAAATACAATATAGTTAATATAAGATGATTTATAATTAACAATTTATTTTCTCTTTTCATTTTCTGATCACGACTTCAAAATGTACACAATATTTTAAATAATGAATATAGTTTTGATTATAAACTTTAACTATTGCAACGGCTTGTTATTGCAACTGAAGGTACTGAATCTATTACAGTCTCACCCCTCTCTTTGAGCAGGCTCATTTTTTAATTGCATTTTTGTCACGGGTGACTTACTATTGCAACTTCCTGTTATTGGAACTGAAGGTACTGAATATGTTATAGTCTCACCCCTCTTTGAGCAGACTCATTTTTTTAATTGCATTTTTGTCATGGGTGAACATAAAGACTGAAGAGCACAATGAATTTATGTCTAGCACTAACTTTGGAGATGAAGAATTTCCACATTATTGAACCTTGCAAGGCCAGATGTTTCGCGTGTCTCAGATTGGTATGATTCTCATGTTGAGCTTGTTGAGAAAGAGAAATTTGTTGTTAGTGATGCTCTTGCCACTCTATTCAATGATGATTTTTGGTGGAAAAGGTTTGTTACGATTTTACCAGTCTTGTTTAGTTTTGTGGATTGGTTGGATATTCCTTTTGCAGACTATTCAAGGGCTTAGTTTTCAACTTTTCCAGGTTACAGTTTTTGATAAACTCTATTGTTTCCATTTGCATTTTCGTTTTCTTGTATGCCACAGTTTAAGATAATCTTTGTGTTTTCATTGGAGGAAATGTACACAGAATTGCCTTTTGAAAAGCCTTTTTATGGCCTTTGTATGCCTTTGTTCATCCAAGGCTTAATCTTCATTACAAAATTTCATTATTTTGTATTTTAATTTGGATTATATATGAAATTAAAATAGCACCACTTATCATTCATATGTAAATTAAAATACGTTGTAAATAAATTTTAATTAATTAAAAAAAAAGAATTAATTAATAATATAATTTAGACTATAGATGTTATGTGGTTTCCAACAACCACTATTCACTATTTTTAGTATTTTGTTAGAAGCATATTAAATATAAAGATCCATAAAACTAAAATATCATCTTTTACAATATTTATATAAAATTTAAATTTTCCAATACATATGGTATATGACATACATATCTACAAATGGTTTTTCATACCATTTTTCCTAATTTCATACAATTTGTCGAATTAAAAAAATTTATCGGCCTTTTTTTGCATCTTTTGGGGCAATTGATAGTATTAATAAGTTAATAATATTATTCAATGACGACAACGACGACTTCTTTAATATTAATTTTTTTTTTTGGTTAAGTAAGAGTAGAACCTTCTATTAATCTAGCCAATGATACATAATTTACATGTCGCCGCCCCAGCTCTGTAAGTCAGGCAGCTGGTTAGGCCCAAACCTGGGCCACGCCCTCAAAACCATGAGAAGCCTGGAAAGGGAAACCAGAGATTTACAGTCGAACACTCTGGACAAAAGTGAGCAGTATATAGAAAGAACGTAACCTTGACCTCCGAGGAAGACAGGTCCATAGAACCGAGATTATAAAATAACTTTAGAGACCCACCGAGGGACCTCGGGACAACCACCAAAGCTCAGCTAAAAACCATAGTAAGTTTTAAGTGCCGCCGACTGAACACACCAAAAGGGCCCCACCCAAAAATCTATCAAGCACGGACCCGAAGAAAACTTTTAGTCCAACTTTTAGACTTTTTCAGATCCAGATCTCCGAACTAACTTGCACGATCAAGCTACACCGTTGATCCCCCTACACAGATCCAACGGTCTACATGGATATCGGGTGATCAAAAAGTGTGAAGAATAACCGCCCGATGAGGGCAGTATTCTCTCACCTATCACTGCTACATGTCACATTAGGCGGTATTCTCTCACCTATCGCTACTACATGTCACAAGCGGAATGGAATCGGAGCCTTTCCCCAAAAAACCAGAAACCATATAGACCCTGCCCGATAAACCTCTGATGGTATTATCATTGGACGCCTCGCTGACTAACCTATGTTCGCACCGCACTGGCCATTTATCAAATGCAACAGACAGTTCTTTTGCCCTCCTCCCAAATTCTCTATCTCCTGAACTGTTTCGCTTCATCCTGTTAGTCCATAGCTCCATATCTTTGTCTGCCTAACAGAGACAATCCTCCAACAATTTACCTGGGGGTAACAGCTCCCAAATAAATCGCGAATCCCTATCCAAATTGGTTACTCCTTCATTCGCCAAGCGATCTGCTAACATGTTAGCTTTCCTTTTCACATGAACAAAGCAAACAGTTTTTAAGGTTTGCAGGTGGGAGTGGATATGGTGAAAGATTTGCAGAAGCCTCCAATTCTTTGAAACTTTATCTGGAGAAGAACCATTACATATTTTCTTGGCCGCTCTGATAATTAATTCCGAATCTGCTTCAATGATAACATTATGAGAATTCGAATCCAACAGGATTTCTAAGCACTGCTCTAATGCCATAAGCTCCACCATATTATTAGTGGCTTTTCCCAGATGCCCATGGAAGATCTTCTTTACCTGACCTTGTTCATCTCTTATGGCCCCTCCAAAGCCAGCTAATCCTGGGTTGCCCTTAGAAGCGTCGTCTATGTTAACCTTTAGGAAACCATAAGGAGGAGGCTTCCAAATGATACTATTTGCATTTATTTGTCCTACTCCCTTGGTCAGGCCCTGAGGGATTATGGACTGAAGACCCAACTGAAGAATGATACTCTCCTCTTGGGGCAGAGGAGGTTCCTTAGGAAGTGTTCTTACCAAACTTCTAACTGTGTCTTTGAGCTGCCTTAAAATTTGGTCAGTTATTTGTTGGGGTGTGCTTGCCTTGTTTTTGAAGATCCTATTGTTGCGCTCTTTCCAAACATTCCATATAACAAAGCCTGGAACCAGAGTCCAGGCTTTATTGATGATTTCATTCCCTGAGAAATTCTTCCTCTAATTCTTCAAAGTGTTGGATATGCTGAGGTTATCCCGATTTGTATGTCTAAAAATTGAGGCCACCCAGTCCCACACATGAGATATGAAAGGACAGAGGTTGAGAGGGTGATCCATTGTCTCCTCCTGTAAATCACAGAGGTAACATTTGGAGGGACCAATAAAGCCCTTTTTTAGGATATTCTCCAAAGTTAGGATTTTCCTTTGATGTACTGGCCAGATGAATAACTTTATTTTCATCCAGTGGGGGCTCTGCCATAGAGATTTTTCCATACTTGATCAAGATTCAAATAGTTAAATCCTGAAACTTCAAGTTTAGCTTCTTTGAGTTTGAAGTCGCCTTCAGTATTTTTTCCCCATCTTAATTGGTCAAGTAAGGAGGATACCAAAATCCTTCTCTGTTTTAGTTCCTGGGAGAGAGCACTGCCTGGGCTTTCATAGGACTCTCATCACTGTGGCCTAGGTCCTTCCACTTCCTCCATTTTCCTTCATTTCTTTCCTGGTCCCAGATTTCTTTGACCATATGTAAACCTTTGTTATCTGTATCACTCTTGAGAGCTGCTAATTCCTCCTTATAAAGGTTGGGTTCCTGTTGCCAGTTATCCTCCCAAAAACGTGCAAGGTTCCCTGCTCGAATTTCCTAGAAGCCGTGTTGCTGAACAATACTTTTATTTTACGATGCAAGGTTCCAGATATGGGAGCCCTTGATTTTCCCTCACATTCTAATGTGATCCTTCTCCTGCCAATTCCTGGCTTATTTTTGCTTCCAAATCTTGGCCCAGGGAGTTGTCGGCTCCTTAATCCATCTCCACCAAAGTTTGGCTCCTGAAACTTTACTGAGAGTTTCAGGGTCATGAAGCCCCAAACCACCATGGCTTTTGGGCTTGCATATCTTGTCCCAGGCAACTAAGGCCCAATTATTTTTTCCTTCTCTTCTTCCCCATAGAAAATCTCTCTGTATGTTCCTAATTTGCTACTTAATGCCTTTAGGAGCAGGAAGAGCTGAGAACATGAAAACGGGAATTGCCTGCAAGACAGCCTGTGTGAGCACAAGGCATCCTGCCAAATTAAGTGTCCTGCATGTCCACTTTATGACCTTGTCCCGAAGTTTAGTTATTAATGGCTCCCACACTTCCTTGCTTAGAGGTTTATCAGTGAGAGGTATGCCTAGGTACTTTCAAGGTAGTTGTTCCCTTTGAAACCCAAGAATTCTGGTAATATTTCTTTGAATAGCAATGTTAGTGTTAAAGAAAAAAACTTTGGATTTGTTGAGGCTTACCTTAGTGCCTGCTGCCATTGCGAAGTCATTTAAGATGTGTTTGAACGCTTGGGCTTCCCTGACTATGGGGATGCCTTGCAATATTATGTCATCCACAAATTGTTGATGAGTGTTTGTTGCTCCATCCAAGGTGATTTTGATTCCCTATATCCATCCTGCAACATTTGCCATTTTGATTACTCTGCCTAGCCCTTCCATCATGGGGACGAAGAGGAAAGGAGAGAGCGGATCTCCCTGTTTGAGACCTCTAGAAGGTGTAAAGGTTCTTGATGGAGCCCCATTAAGAAAAATGGAAAAATTGGTCGTGGTTACGAGTGCCATGACCCATCTTATCCAATTTTGGTCGAAGCGAAAGACTCTTAGAATTTCTCTGACATAAGGCCAACTTAACTTTTCATAGGCTTTTGCAAGGTCCAACTAAATGATCATGCCAGCTTGTTTGTTTCTTTTGAGAGAGTGTATTACTTCATGAGCTTGGATGATGTTTTTGAGGATTTGTCTTCCTTCCACATAGCTAGTTTGCTCCTCCGAGATGAGAAATGGTAGGAGGGGCTTGAGTCTATTGGCTATCACTTTGGAAATAATTTTGTACGCCACATTACATAAGGCTATAGGTCTGAAACCCTCCGGAGTCATGGCATTTTCCTGTTTTGGGATCAAATCTATGAAGGAAGCATTAAGAGCCCTCAGAATCTTTTTGGATTTTCTTGAGTCTTCCACAACCTCAAGTATATCTTGTTTAATTATTTCCCAACACGCTTTAAAGAAATCTACATTGAATCCATCTGGGCCTAGGGCTTTTCCATTTTGAATTTCATTAATCGCTTCACTGACCTCCTCTTCCGACATTGGCCTGTTAAGATTATGGTTGTCCTCTCTGGTAACCAACTTAGGGATATACTGAGTGAAAAGGTTGATGAACTTGGATCTATCCTCCGGAGGCTCCTCTGCTATACTTAGGAAATGTTGTACTAGGATTGATTCCATATCATTGTGAGAGACAAGCTCTATCCCTTGAGAGTCTTTGAGCTTTGTGATTATGTTATGTGCCCTGTGAGCCATGGTGGATTTGTGAAAGAATTTTGTGTTCCTTTCTCCCTCTCTGATCCACTGTATTCTTGATTTCTGTCTCCAAAAAATTTCCTCTTGTAAGAATCGATCTTCCCATTCTCTCTGCAAAGAGTCAATAAGCTTTTGCTGCTCCTCGGTAAAGCCATCTGTGATACTGATCTGATTGATCTCCTGGAGTTTCTGCCCAGCTTCTCTTTTGGCTTGGAAGATATCTCCAAATTCCTTTTTGTTCCACTCTTTAAGTCGAGACTTGATGTGTTTGAGTTTTTGCTGGAGCATGAACATTCTAGTGTCTTGAATGTTCAAATCCTCTTTCCACCATTTGTCAATGTTACTAGTGAATTTAGGGTGGGAGAGCCAGAAGTTTTCAAACCTGAAAGGTCTATTTCTTGGTGTACCCATAAAGGTTGCCTCTAGCTGTATAGGCCAGTGATCTGATCCTCCAAAGGGAAGAATGGAAGCTGTCATGGCAGGGCCTATGAGAATGAGGTCCTCTGAAATAATAAATCTGTCCAGTTTGGAGGCAACTTGAGAAGCCCCTCCCCTCTTGTTTTTCCAGGTGAAGGTTCCATTTATTGTTCAGTGTCCACTAGCCCCATGTTCATTATGAAGTTTTGGAAGGCCATGGAATCTCTTCCTAACTGTCTAGTACCACCTTTCTTCTCTGAAAGATATCTTATCATATTGAAATCTCCTGCAACTATCCAAGGCATATTTTGGTCTCTTGCTCTCAGATCCTCAAGGGAGATAAGAAGTTTGAGTTTATCTACTTGCTTCTGAGGTCCATAAACATTTGTGATCATATATATTACCTTATCACCTATAGGTTGACATATCATAGAAAGATAGTTCCTAGATGCTTCAACATCTAGTATGGCAAATTTCTGTGGATCCCATAGTGTGAGAATCCCCCCCGCTGAGTTGTCTGCTTTCACCTCTAGATACTCATACTTGATTAGCCACTTATTGTGAATTTCTCTAATCTTATCCATCGAGCATTTTGTCTCTTGAATAAAAACCATATCTGGTTTTTCTTCTTTAATTCTATTGTTGGGAGTTCTTTGTTTCCTTTTATTACTTATGCCTCTAATATTCCAGGTTGTGAGCTTCATTATGAAAGGTTAGTAAAAGAATAACTGGTAAGATCTTTCATCTTACCTGAGTTAATCAATAATTTTCCACATTCGTTCAACAACTCATTCTGTCTTTTTCTTCCTCTTTTCCTACCTGAGTTCTTTGGAGATTGTGCCTGTACGTTCTCCATCATTTTGACCCCACTATGCTCCTGGCTTTCATGATTTCTTTTGATTCCAGCTCCCTTCGATTGTGATCTCCATAGAAAGAGTTGTTGTACTCTGTCATAATCCTCTTTTGGCAAGGAGTCCACTCCTGTGGTCGTCCCTTGTTCTAGAAATTTTTCTAGATCTATATTTTCCCTATCTAGAATCTCTTGTAGTTCATGATCCTCCATACCTGCTTCACTTGGAGTCATCTCTAGATCCCTACTTATCTCCATGCAACTTGGTAGATCGTCCTTTTGCTGGTTGTTTACTGTGATACCTTCCATGTCATCTTCCTTTTCCTTCTCATTTATTATTTTCTCCTTATCCTGGACTGTTTCCTTTATCCCCTCTTCTTCCTCTAGGATCTTAAAACGATTATGCGTTGAACGTATTTTCTCATTCATCTTCTTTTGTGGACGTTTACCACCCCATGCCTTTGCCCCCAACCTTGGTGAAACCCTCATGATTTTTATCCACAGTAGTTTTCATATTTCCTTCCATATTATTTGTTGGGCAGTCTCTGAATAAATGCCCGTGTTCATGGCATTTGCGGCACCTGAATGGGATGTGCTCATAGTCCACAGTTTGCACCCATTCCTCATCATATACTTCTAAAATTATTGCTTCCAGAAGGGCTCCCGATAAGTCCATCTCCACACATATTTGGGCGAAGGATGTATATTTTCCTTTCAGAGTCACCTCTAAGATCTTTAGAAAGTGTCCCAACTTGTTGCCTATTATTTTCAGAGATTCTGGTAGCCAATAATCCAGAGGAAGGGAGAATAGTCTAATCCATACCAATGTGAACATTTCACGTTCCGGGACAAAGTTCATCATCCATGGCCACAAGTAGAGTCCTGCAATAGCATAGAAATATGGCCCTCCTTCGAATACTCTGTCTTTATCCTCCATGCTTATGAACACCATTATGAAAAAGCCCTTAGATCCCGAATGAAGGTGTGTTTCCCCCTTTGGCTTCCAATGACTCAACCAGATGTGTAGTGCCCTCTCCGTCGGCCATAACCCCATGAATTTGAATATGATCGCATGTTCAGTCATATGATCTCTGTGCGCATGAAGTGCCAGATCACTCAATATGACCTGAGGAATGGTGCTCAACTTGGGTTTACAGACCCCATTAGTTCTTATGGAAGTAGGTTTTTCACTGCTACCTCCATTCTCCTCCTCCTTGTTTGTGTCCAGTCGATCTCCTTCCTATTCCTAAAGTCCGTTTCTTCCCAAAGTTCCCTTGCTTCTTGCCTCTGAAACCCATTCCAGAGGTTTTTTAAAATGCTGCTTTCCTTTATCCTTGCTTCAATCTGTAACAACCTAACTGTAGGAGGGAGCCACACTCCCCCCTGCGTGGTCCGCCATGGTACCCAAACTCAAAACCCTAATGTCAACTCCAACCCTAGCTCCCAACATTTTTAAGCAATCTTCTTTAATATTAATTTAATTATTGATATTAATATTCATTTTCATAATATTAGTTACTATTTTAAATTAATATTAGTATTAATAACATTTATTTTAAATATTAGATAGTTTATTGATATTGACAATACTAATAAAATTATTAATATTAATATATCGATTATAGCCAAATCATGTTTTCCTATGTTTTATAGTCAAAATTCTTCAACTTCAATCAAACATAATAGCCTATTATTATTGATTAATATTAACAGTGAAACATAGTAAACCACAATAGATAAATATTGTGATATCTTGATAGTCAATGTTTAAATAGTTGACCATGATCAAACTTGATCAACTCTATGTTTACCATATTTAACAATAGTCAACATGATTACATAGTCAAACATAGTCAACCTTTCTATGGTGAACATGGATAACCATAGTTAACCATGTTCAACCATAGTCAAACAATTATTATGCATAGTGAAAACATAGTCAGTGATGTTTAACAATAGTCACACATTATTAACTATAGTTTAACTATAGTCAACCATCAATAACTATGATCACTATGGTTGACTATGATTGTCCATAATTAACTATGACCACCATGGTCAACCATAGTTTACTTTATTTAGCATGATTGACCTTCATCAACTATACTCAGTCAAGTTCAACCATGGGCAATCTTGGACAAATTTGATCAACCATAGTTTCCATAATCAACCTTTAAAAATAATGGCTAACCCATGCTCAATATGGCCAACCATTCTTAATATGGTCAAGTATGATCAACCTATGCCACCATGGTAAAACATGGTCAACCATAACATTCATTATCAATATATACAACCATAACCTATCATAGAAAATTATGGTCAACTATGGTCAAATTAGTCAAGCAATGTTCACACATGGTGAACCCAGTTACGCCATGTGACAAGCATCGTAATGTGACAAACATTGTTGCATTGTGACAAACATTATTGCAATGACATTGTCACATTGTGATTAAAAAAAATTGAACATCGCATTGTGATGTTTAAATCGCATTGTGATAGATTTTTGTTTAACGTCACAATGTTACAAACATTATCACATTGTGACAAACATTGTCACAATGTTACATTACATTGCAATTTATACAACATCGCAATGCGGCATTACAAAATTAGTTAACCACATTTACTAAAATGGTTAACCATGTTCGACAATGTTTGACACTTAATAATCTTCAACTTTAGTCAAACATAATCGCCTATTAATATTATTAATTAATATTAATAGTCAATGATATTCAACGAAAGTCAAACAAAATTAACCTTTATAGTCCATGTTAGAATAGTTGACCATGATCAAACTTGGTCAACCCTATGATTATCATATTTAATGAAAGTCAAAACTCACTCATAGTTTTCCTTTGTTAATGTAACTCGACCATATTCAATTATAGTCAACCATGGTTGACCAAAGTCAAACATTGTCAACCATAGGCAACTAAGGTCATCCACGGTCAGTCACAATGAAGATCAAAAAATGTTTAATAATATTATTCATATTAATAAAGTTGACTAATAATAATAATAATAATAATAATAATATGGTTGATTATGTTATTATTTTTATTATTATATGATTGAATATAATGTTAATAGTTGACAATAATCAAATTTGGTCAATGTCACTACGTAATGTTACAAAATTAATCACTAATGTGGTTGACTATGTTCCATTATGTTTGGCTATGTTTTACAGTTAACACTTTTAAACTTCGATCAAACTTAATCCCCTATCAATATTATTGATTAATATTAATAATCAAATATGTTGTGACATCAAAATGGTACATAAATCTATCCAATGTTGCAATGTGACAAACATTGTCGCAATATTACATCACATTGCAATTTCTCTAATGTTGCAATGTGACATTATAAAATTATTCAACCACGTTTAATAATGTGGTTGTGTATGTGCTTGACATACACCAACTAACATATATCAAGCACATTTACTATTGTGGTTGTGCTAGGGTTTATAACATTTGGGTTTAATATTAGGGTTTATAATATTGGGTTTACATTATAGGGTGTTTAATATTTAAGTTTATAATATTAGGGTTTAATATAAGGTTTATAATATTAGGGTTTAATATATAGGGATTAATATTAGTGTATATATATTAAGGTTTATAATATAAAATTTAACATTATGGTTAATATATAGGATTTATAATGTTCAATTTTTAATATTGGATTTAATATTAGGGTTTATAATATTATGATTATAATATTGGATCTATTATTAGAGTTTACGATATTAGGTTTATAGGGCTTATAATATTAAGGTTTATAATATTAGGTTTAACATTGGATTTATAATATTATGGTTTAATATAGGGTTTATATTGTTATATTTAATATTAGGATTTATAATATTAGGCTTAATATGAGGGTAGGGTTTAATATAAGGTTTATATTATTGGATTTAATATTATTAGGTTTAACATTGGGTTTATAATATTATGGTTTAATATAGGGTTTATATTGTTATATTTAATATTAGGATTTATAATATTAGGTTTAATATGAGGGTAGGGTTTAATATAAGGTTTATATTATTGGATTTAATTTTACAGTTTATAATATTAGGTTTAATAGGACGGTTTATAAGATTGAAGTTAATATTAGAGTTTATAATATTTGATTTAATATGGGTTTTACAATATCGGATTTATAATACATGGTTTATACATCGGGTCCATAAAATTGGTTTTATAATATTAAGGTTTAATACTAGATTTATAAGATGAGGGTTTATAATATCGAATTTAATACTACAATTTATAATATTAATTTTAATGTCATGGTTTGTAATATATTGGATTTATAATATTGGGTTTAAAATTAGGGTTTATAATATTGAGTTTAATATTAGGTTTATAATATATAGGGTTTAGTATTAAAGCTTATAATATTAGGTTTTAATATATAAAATTTAATATTATGATTAATATATAGGTTTAGTTTATAGGGTTTATAATATTAGGATTTATAATATTGGGTTTTTAGTATTGGGTTTAATGTTAGGGCTTAATATTTGGGTTTATAATATTGGGTTTAATATTACGATTTATAGTATCGAGATTGATTAAGGTTTATAATATTAGGATTTATAATATTGGCTTTAATATGGCATTTACAATATTTGAGTTATATATGGGATTTATAATTTTGGGTTAACAATATTGAGGTTAATATTGGTTTTACAATATTAGGGTTTATAACATTGGTTTTCATGTTAAGATTTATAATATCCGGTTTTATTTTAGGATTTATAATATTCGGTTTATAATATATGGTTTAATATCATGATCTAGAATATTATATTTAATATTAACATTTATAATGTTAGTTTTATAATATATAAGATATCATATTATGATCATTATATAGATTTTAGGTTTATAATATATAAGGTTTAATATTAGGATTTAAAATCAATGCTTAATATTTATGATTTATAATATTAAGGTTTATATAATTATATTTTTATATCAAAATTTATAATATTAAATTTTCCATGTTAATTTAAACTTATTCACTTAGTTGAATACTTATTCTTATTTATATTGAAACTCTAATGTTAAAATAGAATATTAAAACTTTATATTATAACTCAATATTTTAAATTTAATATTAAAAACTTAATCATTACTTATTTAATTATTACAATTATATAATAATTAATATTAATATGAAATCTCTACCATATACTTAGTAATTATTAATGTGATTGAGTAATTATTAATATGATTGATATATATTTATTGACATATATCAACCAAATTTGCAAACACAGTTAGTTATTAAAGCTATTGAAACTCTTTATTTTCATTATTGGTTTAAAGCTTAAAACATTCTAATTGATCCAAACAAAAATTCACCGTAGATGATAAAAAAAAATACCTTTAAAGTTTGTATGTCCACTTTATCCCAAACATTTTTTAAGCATTTAAATATATTTCAAACCTATAATATAATATAATATAATATAATATATATAAACACATATAATTATATTTTAATTAAAATTCATTTAATAAATATATATAGGCTGTGAAAGGAATTTGCGACCGGCCACTAGTAGCCAACTTTTAAAGTTCCTTTTCGTTATAAGTATTTGATTGAATATTAGTACACTTTAGAGAGATAGAGTGCGTGTCATCATTAAATAATTTTTTTTACACTTGTTGTGAAGTAGTTGAATCTTACACTCTAATTACTTATATTAATCATAATTTCAAAGGTCACCTCATAATTTATAATTCCCAAATTTAAATAATTTTTGACATCACTAATGAAATAAATAGTCATGAAAGTCCATAATAATATAAATATAATAATAATAATAAATTATTATTTTTACATTGACAAGTTTGAGGAATGTTTAGAAGTTGCTAGTTGTGAAGGGCTTAAGCTCACTGCCATAGTCATTACTCTTATTTTTTATGTTGATGATATCATTCTTCATGCACGAAGTCTCAACAATCTCAATAAGCAACTTAACACCCTCCACGATTACTGTTCCAAGATGGGTATGACTGTTAATACTAACAAGACTAAAGTTATGATTATTATTCCCAAAAAAATTGCTTATGATAATTTCATTTATGATAACAATTACTTAGAGAATGTTTCTTCTTACAAATATTTAGGTATTGACATCCACCATCAGTGCAATTGGAATTATAGAATTAAGCAAACGATTATAGGATGTTGGAAATCTTACTATGAGCTTGAAAACAATTGTAAGACAACTCATCTTTGGGTTTGGGGTAAAAAAAAGTTCTTCTTCGAGACTCTCGTCACACCTATTACTTTATATGGATGTGAGGTGTAGGGTTGCAGTCTATTTAGAGATTCATGGAGAAAAATGAAACTATCCAAAATCAATTCATAACCTACGACTTTAAGGTTAAAGGTAATACTCCATATCTTATTCTCTTAATTGAGGCTAACCTTTCCCCCATTGAATGTACAACTATGTTTATGTATTTGATGTATAAGAAGAATTTGTATAGCATGGAAGCTAAGAGACTCCAAAAAATTGCTTCTAACTCTAGTCAAAACCACCTTTGACTCAAGCAAAGGTGGCACAAGGATGCCAAGTCCTAGCTCGATCATTCAGAGATAAAGGAGGAGGTCATATTAGGGAATAAGGATAATATTAAAACATCTTTACTTCCAAATTTACAGATAATTTGTGGAGTGATAAGGAGTTAGAGGGAAAAAGAAAGTTAAGATATTGTAAGGAGGTTATCAACGCCTCGCTTGCTAACCAGTATTACCTTTTTGTCTTAACCAATGCTAAGAAGAGAATGAATATTACAAGTATTAGAACTAATTCTCATGATGTCTGGAGTGAAAACAAATGTTGGTCTATTCCCAAGATACATTGGGACAAGAGAATATGCCTCCTTTCCGATATTAAAAGAGTCAAAGATGAAAATAACTTTCTCTTGGATTTTCTAGCCCTTACTCACATCCACTCTCATTTCCAAAACATTTTCCCCACGACCAACCTCCTCGACTTGTTTAGTCAACAAAGCGACAGTGACTTCAGAACACTTCTTTCCCTCCTTTTTGATCACAAAAATAATATTTTAAATAATCCCAATTAACAGCTTCTTTCTTAAGGTCCGATAGACCATATCGGTGTTAGTTGACGTTAATAATCATCATCAATAATAAACTATAAAATTACTATTTATGTTTATAAATTATAATTAATAATAATAACTATGTTTATAAATATTAATATTAAGTAAAAGTGTTTTTTTGTAAGCTTGGAAGGACCTTTTCATTCATCTTCTTCAAAACACACGTTGCAATGAAAATTCAAGGAGTTTAGTGGCCTCAACATGCCTAGAGGGAAACCAGGTCTCTCAACCACCGAACAACATTGTATGCCATCCAAAAACATAAAAGTTTGAGTTTATCTAACAGTGCCTTATACGAATGAATGTCTTGAAAACTTCTAAGATCTAAGTAACTGAAACATAATAATCTAGATGGAAGCTTTACCATATATAGTTAAACAAAATTTGAAATCAAACAAAGGCAAGCATATTGTTATTCGTCATAGGAATCCACTGGGGTTGTATCTTTCACACTTCAACCCAACAACTCAAACTGGGGAAGACACGGAATGTCTTTCTCAATGTGGCTCAGGCGGGCATTCTGCTGCTGAATTTGGAACTGAATAAGATGAAATTCCTTCTGAATTTCTGATAAACCAGGGTCAGAATTAGAGGGACTAGTTGGAGGGTTCATGATGGCCTTGGTCACAATGTTCTTCATTAACCAATACAAGTGGACAATCTTCTTATATTAAGAGGTGAAATCTATGGAATGGTCAGGGCCATGGACAAAGTCTCTCCAGTCTTCCAAGTGAATCTCTTCTTTTTCTTGTTGTTTAAACTCTATCTCTCAATTTGAAATAAGCTACTAGACCTGAGAAGTGGTACATGTCTGGTAAGAGTGGACCACGTCTTGGATTATTTGTGATGTTGGCTTGTGGCCCGGAACCCTCGGCTCGTGGGTCTAAGCTTGCCTATTGATTTCACGCCTCTCGGCTCGTGGGTCTAAGCTTGCCTATTGATGTCACGCCTCCCAAAATTCCTTCCCCGACCCCGATCACATCTCGCCGAAGAACTAGAACATGAGGCAGGATGAGCCATCATACCTCTGAATAGAGTTGTGGTTGAATAGAAAATCGTAAAACAGACAACCCAGACCTCGAACGTGAAGCACTCAGGCAGCTTGAGGCCCCAATAGTTACACTAACAATGAATACTTGGAAGATTGACACCACATAACGAAATTGAACACTGAACATTAGGGTTGAACCCAACAATTGCAATGAAAATGAGATGGGTCTATCGCCCAAGGTGAGGAACCGCATACCCAGGCTCCTCGAGCCCGCTTAAGGCCAAACACAAAGATAAAATAAGATGAACCAGACGAAAGAGACCCTGGTTCTTCCATGCTTGCGTAGACATCGAATGGAGGATATAACAAACACAAACAACCACACATGTGGCATATGAAAAGCTCCAAACTACAGAAATAGGATACATTCCCATGAAGGAGAGTAAAATTCCAAAGAGAATAGAAACAACTATATAGAATGCAGACAATTCATAACAAAACCCAACGAGATCTTTCTGTAATTCTTGACATATATTCCATCCTCTTACAGAACCCATATTATGAAAGCTTCCCCATCGAATTGACACAGGCATGAAGGGCACCGAGGGAAAGGGATGAAAGGACGAAGATAAATAACATACCAAGTTCTGTGGACATGACACTAAGGGAACCGAAAACACCATAGTAACCCACTAGCGAAGCTTCCCTCTTGAACAGCCACGAGCGACCAAATAACATTATACCAATATCAAAGGCTAGAACCAACAAACCAATGCCTGAGAATCAGTAAAGGGAAACCCTTAACCACCTCAATAAGGTGTTGCTCTTCCTGATCCCGTAAGAAATAACTACATGCATGCACATTGCCACCATGCCTTCCTTTCGAAACGTGCGAGGGCAGTGGTTTATCCTCCCTCTGAGCCTTCCTTATTTAAGTTTACACATGACCTAGATCCCAACAGAATCAATATGCCAACACACACCCCGATTGAGGACTAAGTAAAAGTATTTATAGTTAAACTTATTAATAATAAAAAGTTAATAATAAAATAAATTTAAATTTAATAATATTAACATTAATATTTTGAAATTAATATTTATAGTCTCAAACTTAAATTAATAATAATTTATTAAAATAATTACTTTTATAATAAGCCTACTAACTTAAAGTATTTATAACTAAAATTAATATTAATAAAAAGTTAATAATATAAAACACTCAATAATATTAATGGATATTAATTTAATAATACTATAATATTTATATTTAAAATTTAATACTAAAATATAATATAATAAGTTTGAAGAAAATATGATAATTAAATATCAAAGAGCTATTTACAAAAATCAAAATTATTAACTTAAAGTATGTGTAATTAAAATTAATATTGATAAAAAGTTAATAACTTAGAAACACTCAATAATATTAATTAATATTAATTTAATAATACTATAATATTTACATTTAAAATTTAATACTAAAAGATAATATAATAAGTCTCAAGAAAATATAGTAATTAAATATCAAAGAGCCATTTATAAAAATGGATGTTAAAAAATTATTAAAATAAAATATTTAGCTTAAAATATTATTAAAAATATTTGAATATTTGAGATGAGAGGCTCATTCTACAACCTAGTATGATGTGTAACCCTATCTGTCTATCATCAAAGTTGAAATTTTACTCATGCCGACCCAGCAAAAAAAAATAAAATAAAAAATAAATAAATAAATTTTGCACGTGAAGAAATTGGATCCCCCTCGACTCATGTTAGATCCATATTTATGATGGATCTAAAAAAAAAAATTAAATAAATAAATTTTGCACGTGAAGAAATTGGATCCCTCTCGATTAATGTTAGATCCATATTTATGATGGATCTACGCTGGTTATATTTAAAATTTCATACTAAAATATAATATATTAAATTTGAAGAAAATATAGTAATTAAATATCAAAGAGGCATTTACAAAATGGATGTTAAAAAAATTACTAAAACAAAATATTTAGTTTAAAATATCATTACAAAGATTTGAATATAATAAAAAATAAAAAATAAAAATATTTATAATTAAAATTTAATATTTAAATTTACTGATGAAAATAAAATATACTAAAATGAAATATTAAAAGATACGCTACAAAAAAAAAATCATATATTCTCTTATTTTTTATTTTTTGTGTTAGATAACCAAGTTTCATTATATTATTAGGAAAGAGTCACTTACATTTTGGTGGCCTTCGACTATCCCCACTTTACTCTGACTAGATTTATAAGCGAGGAGAGTCGGACAAAAACATAAGAGATATGACCAACCATTACATGTATCCCATGGACAAAATGGCTAGATGTTCCCCAAAACATACAAAACTAAAACATGGCCTGCAAATTTCATCTTAAGGAGGGGGGTTCTGAGCTTGATTACTCAGATAAGCTAGAGACCCACGATCTTCATGCATATGATAATCAATATGCGCTAGGAACACTTCAATTTCATCCATTCTTTCATTGTTGCAGCGTTGAATGCACCTCATGGCAATAAACTATTATAGGATCTCATTCTAATTGAACTACACATCATTTATGTATTCCAATATCTCATTCATGTCCTCGTACCTATGCTCACGAAGTATGTCGAGGTTGGCCTGGATGTCTCGAAGTTGTTCTGCAATTGTGTCGAGAGAATGTGGTTGTTCCACATGACACAATGAATGGAATGAAGCATGGGAAACCTCCAGTCCCACATCGACATCCTACCTCTTCATTGTTGAGGTCTTACCCCCTGTTAGCCCATGCACCAAGTTGTCCATGACGTCCGTCACAACAACGGGGACATCCTTGTTGACATATCATTGTAGTTGTCCACACCATGTTCCTTCCCTGCCTAGACCATGCCCCACTGGCTACACCTTGTATGTTGACCACCTAAATCTGTAGTTGACGAGACTACCCACACCTCAGCATCAACAGCACAACAACATTGTGGCTACCAACGTCCCCAACAATATCTCTTTTGGACACAAGAACTAACTCAAAGGGACTCCTTGACCCAATGAGCATAGAACTTATAAACAAAGGCAACGCGAAAGAAGTGAAAAGACCAGATCCCTCACACCTGTGACTCTCAGGGTCTTCTAAAAACACATAGAAAACCCACAATAGATTGAGAGGGTCACTAGTAATGGAGGCTCGAGGTGAGATACAAAGGCTAAAGGAAAGGGCCAACCTCGAGCCTTATTAGCCACATCCGTTTGACCAACTACCCATGAAAGTGAAAATAAAATAACAAATTGGCTACCTCAGAGCCATCCAACAAACAAAGATTCTTTCACAAAGAAGTATGACCACAATACCCATAAAGGGAGATTCCCAAAAACCCAATTGAGGTTCCCAACTAAGGCAACAAACCACCCACCACTAGAGAAAAACTAAAATTCTAGAGAGAAAGCCACCCCAACCAAAACCTTTGAGGCCCATAAATGAGACCCCAACTATCACCTCTTGATCGGGGTGTGAAGAAAAATACCTTTGCATTCTACACTTCCCCAACAGTGGCCTCTCAAGCCTAAATTCTATCGTAAAAGTTAATCTGGGGAGGAAATATAATTATAGATATACTATGTTGCATATGTATGCACAGAGAAGACAAGGACTTGGATCCGAGGCAACATGTTTTCCTACAACTTCAGGCTAGCCTTCCATAGAGCCCTCACCCAATAATTCACAGTAATCTTGGCTTCTAATCGTTGGTCTGCAAAGCTCACACTGACAAAACCTCTGACCAATCTTCCTCTTGTCTATCGAGGCGGAGGAATTGCCCGGATAGCCAAAAGTGGTCGGAATCTAGGCAAAAAGATTTCAAAAAATCTTGTAGAGGCAGTGTTTGAATAGTGTTTTTGATGGTGGAAATGGATTCAACACCATCAAAAATGTCTAGGACACGTAAAATTTTGGAGTTTAACAACTATAACTTGGATTTACAAAAATCTTTGCCAGATTTTCTCTAAATATGACTAGAATTTTCGTAACTGTCCAAACAATTCCTCTAGCTAGTTAGACTACGGCGTTCACGATTGCAATTGATACACAAAACCATTTCAACTAGAACAATATAATCCACTTTGTCTCGAGAATGTCTGGGTATTGTTCCCAAGGGTCCCTATTATTACCGAGTCTCATCCACCTAATAACGCGTGGGGTGAGCATTAACACTCACGGACTGCACTCTATCGTCGTTGGTCACCCCATTGGGGGATAATTTCATATGTTATTAATATTAAAGTATTAAATATATTTTTGATATATTTTTATACTCTATATTAATATAATATCTTAATATACTACAATGTAGTATTTGAATAGAGTAGACGTTAATATACTAGCAATTGCCCCAAAAGGTGGAAAGAAAGGACGATAGGTTATTTAAATTGGAAAAAAAGTATACAAATTGGAAAAATGGTATGAGGAACACATTTGTAGATATGTATTCCATATGCCATATGTGTTGGAAAATTTAAAGTATATATAGATATTGTAAAAAATGATATTTTAGTTTTATGGATCTTTATTATATATAATAAGTTGTACATATTTATCATTTCTTTCTTTTACAATTATACTCCTTATATTGACCAAATATTATGCCTCTTTTACAACATTTCTTAAATAAATAAATAAATAAATTTAAATAAATAAAAATAAAAAACTGAAGTTAATCAATGCCCAAATAAGCTATCTCCTTGTTGACTCCACAAATGTTATTTATATCATGCATGTGTACTAAAGAGACTAACAATGGATGCATTAGAAGGAATTCCTCATATGTATGGGCAGCCTATGTATCTTATGATTTGGATGTTAAGTTATATATACAAGCCATCGAGGCACCGAAAACCTGTAGTTCATCAATTTTTAATTGCACAAAGATCGTCAAGGAGGTTGACCTTCTCTCTCTTACATATTCTCTCTCTTCTTGTTGGCCCTAAGCATGTTACCTACCTCAATGCACTTGTGTACTTATCTTAAAAGATCAGCAAAGGTTGCATCAGAAGAGAATTCCCCATAATATATATGGGGAACATGTGAGAATTCCCCATAATATATATGGGGAACATGTGTATCTTATGATCGATATGTTTGTGTTATAGATTATGTATACAAACCATTGAGGCCAAGTAATGGAAAGATGGAACATGATATTGAGAAATTTTAAACTAGGAAACCCAAACCTAGATCCTTTAAAACGATGAAGTCCAAGTCTTTAATTTTCTGGTTATGCTCTAACAAATTTCCCAATCTTAGTTGGCACATATATTAAAGGATGTTGACATACTATGTAAAATATTTGTTGGAGATATTAACTCCTACTTGTCCTTGTTCTTAATATTTGATATTCCTCATCATATGTATTGTAATATCTATTTAAGTAGTTTGTATTATTTAGAAGATTGTTAATTAGTTGTATTTAAGAGGTTTGGTCTAACTAAGATAGCTCTTAGATTAGTGTGTGGTTGAGATTTTTTCTTAACTACCTAGATTTTCTAGCTAAGATAATCTATCTTACGACCTAACTTCATGTGATATTGTGTGTAATAATAATATACAGAATAATAGTTTTGTGTACGCTATAATTCTATGTCAACACCAAATGTTTAAATAAATGAAGAATTCAAGAGGTTAGCTCATGAAGAATTCAAGGAAATAGCTCAATGGATTCAAGGTTGTTAATGTTATTGGGTAGTTGGCTAATTCCTTTCCAGCAAGTGCAAGGTTCAAAAGTGTATTAATAATCTACCCTGCTAGTTTATTAAGAATTCGATAGGGATGTCATCCAAGCACACTCCCACAATCCCAACCCTCCTCATCAAAGGCCATAGAAAATTCTGGGACCACTCTTCTACATTATTCTAGGAAAACACTCCAAGGAACACTTCACTTCCAGAACTTTTCTGGAAGGACTACCCCTGCTTTGCTCTAGGCCTCTGGCAACAACGAACCAAACACCCAAAAATCAAGTCCGAACTACAACGTTTATTTTAAGCTGCATAGCAGAGCCAAAGTCAATTGCTAGATGCTATCAACTGATATTAACCCAACATTACTTGATATGTTTAGAAATAACTGAGATATAGAGTTCACCATATATAAGGATAATCCTGTAATCAGGTATCACGCCCCCTCGTTGCACCATTCAATTATTTTATCTTCACTCATTTAATATATTAAAGCTTTTCAATCAAGCACTGAGCAAGTTAAGAACTGTAGAGTTCCTGTGTGGGATGGGGGGAGGTAAATGTGTTTGACCTTCTGGAGAAAGGGGCTTAACACATGCCTGACATTAATAAGTTACTTTATTATTTTATTCTTTAATATGCATGATAGTTTCCAACCATGAACAAAATATATTGAAGGGAATTGGACAGTGGACAAATTGAGTTGTCCTAAATGAGAAAACAATATTTTTTGGTAACCAAACATATACATCTTATCTCTCGATGGTCTTCTATAACTTAAAAATTTTCTACCTCCACATTGAATTATTTTCTTCCAATTATACTTTCTGTAATCTTCAGGATCTTCACGACTTTCATAGAAGATACATAAAGTTGCCTATAAGTTGAAGCTGACATTACAGGTCAAGGTATATCTTCTGTTTCATGTTATTTTTTTTTTTAAATGAAGAATTGCTTGCTTTGACAGTAATCTTCTTGGAAATCAGCCATCTAAATACAACATAATGCTTAAGAAGAATCTTACTACAAATCTTATTATGATCCAAACTAATTAAAATTCAAGGTTTAAAAAAAAGGTGTTTCTTGCCCTGTAAAAAGCAATCTAGTATTCTTTGTAATTATCTTGTATAGTTGAACCCTGCAGTCAACTGATCCCCAATAACATTTCTACATAACTATTCCCATTTTGTTTGTCTTTTACCAGACAATTAGTGTATAGGAGACGTGTTTTCCTTTTCCTTTCAACCTGTGTAAGGAACTAAATACTAAGATTGCTATGTTTCAAAGCTACAATCTCGTGTACATTTGAATTTCATTTAAATGAAAACTATAACTATTTTGTATAATTTTAGAATGTAGCACCAGAAGTATATTCAGATATGCAAGCACAAGACATTTTGTCAATAGTATTTGCAATAATGATGGTATTGAAAGCATGTGACATGGGTTTACATAGAGTACAACATAATGGCAACATTATAGCATGAACACGGGTGGGACTACTGCAAATCAATTCCAAACACCAAAACTCAAGAGGTTGGAGTTGGTGATGGGACTTACTTTCATATTGCTTGTATCCTCCTACACTACGGGCATATGGGTGACGCCTCCAGAGATTTGAAAATGGGTGGGACTACTGCAAATCGATTCCAAACATCAAAACTCCAGAGACCGGAGTTGGTGATGGGACTTGCTTTCATATTTCTTGTATCCTCCTTAGAAATCTATATTTATAATCATAACGTTAACTTCACCACAATAAAAATGATTCTATATAAGAGCTTTGTACTACTTTTCTATCTTCTGCGGTCATATGCTTTCATCGAATCCCATAGAGGGTTACAGTTGTAAAAGCAATGCACAGTTTACACCCTCCCATACAAAAGGACAAAATCTAATTAAATAGAAAGCAACAAACTTGCTTTCATTTTTCTGTACATAAAAATAATACGCATGCGTCGCCAGAATGCCACTGAAATCACAAAATTTCAACTAGAAATTCATGGATCTGTTGACTGCTAATTTTGAACAACAATAGGAACTGCAAGCCAACTTGCTACCTATAAAACTGTAACTCTGAAATAATGCATAGAATTATTGAATATTTTCTTTGGGAAACACCCTATGACACACAAAAGCTTTTGAGGTAATGTTATGGAACTCACAAGAATTACAATGCTATTCATATTTACAACCCGTTACTCAGAACTTCACAATCTTTTTGTCAAGGTGAAGAGTTTGCCCCTCAAAGTTCCTGATAAAGTTAGTGAAAAATCCAAGTGCTGCGCTCTAAAGCTCCCTTATCTTGGTTCCTGTAAGTATTGAAGAAGAGTCACAACTTGAATATGATAAAATCATATATTTTTAGTAATGATGTCATAACTACAAAAGTTCAGACATATATATATATATATATATATATATATATATATATATATATATATATCGAGAGATATCATGCTAAAATCAAGGCACAGAAGCTCAAATCTCTACTTTAAACTTTTAAATGCTTATTATTCCAGACTATTTAAATATGTGAAAAACATTAAAGCAAGCCTTACAAAAAGACGATATATTCAAAACGTTAGTAGTGAGGAGTTCAATGACCAGAAGAAAATATTATGAAAGTGTGTGCATCAAAATACCCGACTTTTCTGATTTTATGAACATACAATCATATTTGCATAGATAAAACAATTGTATCATATGATTGCAAATGTGCAGATCAAACAAGTACAAATTTCACACAATATGAAACTTATTTGACCAATTTTTGGAGCAATAAAGGGTCAACCCTAATTGCATGTCTTATATTATAAGTACTTTTAGACATCCTCTCTTTCTCCAACAGAAAAATCTCAAACAATGGCTGCAAGGGATTTTCATCAAGGACAATCTTTGGATTTGTGCTGAAGTAGGGAAGGTAAAATACCAGTTAGGCCAAATTATAATCATGTGTGAATGAATTTCATGCACGTGTAACTCTAGTGAAAGGATTTATTTAGAAGAGAAATTTAGAACATGAATGAAACAATTTGACATGTAAAAGGCTTGTGGCATACAAAGTTCGGCAGCAGAGCTATATGATTACCAAGTTGAAACAAATGACAACGTGGATAATCTAGGTGGTATGAGTGACTTCCATGATGTGTTCCTAAAATCCTTGAATACAAGAATTCTTAGACAAAGAGGTGAGGATCATCCAACATATTTCTTTCCCACCCACTTGTCTTCATTATTTCTTATTGGCTGTTGAAACCTGGCAAAAGGTAGAAACTTATGGGCAGGTTCAAGACAACTATAATATAAGAGTTCACTCTGCCACAAACATGCCCATATTAAGAACAAGTGATCTTGATACAAAATGAGAGAAACATGTTTCCGTACACACACAAAAAATGTTTTAATGGTGAAAATAACAGAGATAATTATCAATTACCAGGAATGAACAACATGATGAATAGAGGGTATTTCTAGAACCTTCGGTTATATGTTATCAATATTATAATTCAGGTCAATGGGGTAGTGCTCTTGCGAATCAACAGTGAAGATGGAGGCATGTCAGTCCATCCACCATGGATCAATTCACCCCTGAGACACAAATAAGTGGTTGGGGAGAGGGGCATGTCCTAGGTGACTTCAACAAGCAACTTAGAAGAACAAGCAATGCTTGTTTTAAATGGTCTGCTCTTCAAGGGTTGTTTTTCCCACATAATTCAGGAAGCCATAAACACAACAAAACCTTCGCAATTAAGCGAAGGCTATATAATCTTTTGGTGAAGACTTATGTGATTTCCCCTCAGTGCTCACGTTTCAACTGAAAACACTGAAGTGGATAGACATTTCAAACTTCAACCTAGTGAAGAATAGCCGAATAGCCAAATACGACCACCATCACTAGAGCACACATTTTAGGGCTGACTTCTGACTAGCAATTTATTAAGTATTTATTTGAGAAAGAGCTCATCTGGAATACCTTTTACAAATAAATAAGTGTGTAGAGAGAGAGAGAAAATTCACATGGAACTAGATTTCCCAATAAAGCTTCAACAAATTAAAAATAGCATTCACATACATATCATTTTCTATGATTCCTTATTTAAATCAGCCATTTGTTGTTGTCAATAATTAGTAAAACTGTGTTTTTGCACTCTTGGAACTCCATGTCCATTGTGGCAACTTTTATTTGTCTGTTAAATTGTTGAAACAAGATATATATATATATATATATATATATATATATATATATATATATATATATATATATTCTCAATCTGTGCTACTGGGCTGGTTTCCCGTTGGGCAGACCAATAGCACAGAGAACTATCACATGTAAAGCTCTATTTCGGTAATAAAATGGCGAACCTTACACAAAAAAATAGTTAGTAAAACTGTAATAGGAGCAACCATCATGCAAAAGATAAAAGTATTTACATATTGTAGAAAAGAGGCAAAAATTGGCCTATGTATCAGCGATCTGTGTTTGCAATCTTACATGCAATAAAGAAGAGAAAGCATTTGCTTGGTGCATGTTCACGATAGAAACAAATCATTGCAGCTTCAACATGTTTGATCACACAAACTTACCATGGAAAAAAAATGAAAAAGATATTAGAACTATGCAATGGATAAGATTTGCAGTCATGCATTCTAGAAGTAAAGCAAATCACATGTCCAATGCCCTTCCTAAACTCTCTTTTGTCATTTACATGCAATTCTCCCAGCTATGCCAACTCAAACTTAACATGTTAATAAATGAAAAAAAAATATTAGAACTATGCAATAGATAAAATTTGCAGTCATGCATGCTAGAAGTAAGGCAGATCACATATCCGATACTCGTCATAGGCTCTCTTTCATAATTTACATGCAATTTTTCCAGCTATGCAAACTCAAGCTATGAAACTGTTATAGTATGGAAAACATAAAAAAACAAGAAAAAACATCATAGCAATGCAAGAGAATCGTGTCATTTGGAATTAGGTGCAGAGTATAATACACGTTGATACAAACACCCAAAATTAAGAGACAATCTTGAAAGAAGGAAAATCTCCAACAATTTATCACATATGCAAATTTGATATATGAAGGCACTTCCATTGGATGAAGATCAAGATTTAAAACTGAAATCAAACTTGCGAGTTCAAAATTCTATCATATCAAAGAACAAGCTTGAAACATTTCAAATTCTCCTCTTTTCAAATTTTTTATTTGGTCACAGTAATATCAGAAACCTTATAAGCATGGGATGTTTTAATTCATGCATTCCCAAAACTTGTTAGGAAGTGCTTCCTCTTGTTTGTGAGGCAAAACTGTTTGGTTAGTTTTTAGACTGAAACTTGCGAAGAATTCATTTGCGTAATGTGTGATCCTAACGCAATTGAAATAAAAAATTAAGATGGAATTGAATCTATTCGGAGTGTAACCTTGTGTGCTTTTAGTATTGTTTCCTAAATTTAGCCATTCAAGTTTAAGTTTTCAGGAAAGCTGCTACCCCACAAATACCTGAAGGCTCTATAATATACCCTTAAGACCAATGCAAATAAAAATGAAAGCAACTTAAAAACAAGTTGTAGACATCAGTTCATTGGTGGAGACCAATTTATAATAATTTGAGCCAAAAAAAAGATAGCTTTAGCTTCTGTATTATTAGTGTCGGAAAGAAACTCATCATACCTTTTGTTTTGCCTGCATTGTGCCCGACTGTGACAATGCAACCAGAGGAGGTATCGCCCCTTCTGCGCTATGTTAGTTAAATCTCTTGCATGTCAAGAAGCTAACTTCAGGTATAAGATCTGATTTGCCTCTGATGGAGCGGATTAAGAAAATTATTCAACTATTTGTTAAAACCCTAGTTGTTTTCCTAACAACATTGTGACGACTCGGGAAGGCGTCAATCTGGGCACCATTTTTTTCTAGCAGATTCCACTGATGGAACTTTATTTAAAGGATATTGAAAGGAGATCTGATTTTCTGATGGTTTTGTAGGCAGCCTGTTGCCCACTTCCCTTGTTCGAGCACTTCCTCTTGCAATTGGTAATTTTGAAGGAGGGCATTCATCATTGCTCATTGCATCTAATCTCTCAAGTTGGTCTGGAATCAAATGAGACGTGGCTGCAGTTTTATGAAAGGAGTGGGGATGCAAAAATTGGGTAACATGGGTTTGTTTGAAACAGTAACAGAGCGAACTGATTTTAACGAGCGTGACAGACCTTCGTTCACCATGATATTCACAGACATGTGGAGGCCCAAGTATCAGTGTGGTGGGAAGTAGCCATTAAGAATTGGTACTGCTCGTAGTGCAGTGAATAGTTAGTGGAGTCACCCTCAGCACCGATGGCAAGGCCGCAATAGATCCAGATATCACTGACGGTTTTGGCAAGGCAGTCGGTGCACTCAGACAGAGAGAATGCCTGATTGTAGTGTGCTTCCCTGTAGGCATTGGGAGGGTCTTGTTTCTCAAAATAGAGAGTTTTCTCTACTGGAATATGTTCACTGCTTTCCGACTCACTTTGGGCTTTGAAATCTTGAGAAATTTCTATAGCAGCAAAAACACTTGGCTTATTTGGAATCATTGGGTCCCTCAGAGTGAAAAGAATGAAGAACCTTAGGGCCAAGATGTTAAGGCCAATTATAGTTCCAGCTAATGCCAAGTGAATTTGGCTTCCTGAGATTTGAAACTTTTTCCCAATTTCCTGGAACTCTTCAAACACCCTAAGCTTATAAACAGAGAGCTTGGTGGACAAGAGGAGAAAACGGCTGTGAAGAGATGAAAGAAGAACAGGCAGAGCTTCAGGGGCAAAGACTGCAACTGAGGCAGAGGCCATGAAAACAAGCATGATGGAATGCTTAATGCATTCTCCGCGTAGATATTTCTCGTCTCCATCCCCTACGAGGTGCTGCTTATCTGCCTCCTTCAGGAAGGCCCTAAGGCGGCCTGGAGATTCGAACTGCAGACCTCGCCCTAAGGCATTTTAACTTTTAAGATCTTCAGAAATGCATATACTAAGAGGCTTCGATACTGCCAGTGCATTGTTGTCTGCACTGAGCTTTTCAGCCATTGCGTGGATATGGTCACTGTGACAGGGTGGGCTGGAGATGGTCCCTTGGGTGTTGAGCACTCAGCAGGTCAGTTTTACTTTTCAGATCACGACATGGGCTCTGCAAACCCCAACTTGTAGTCGTGACTTGCAATGAAGCCCGTGTTTTGTTCCAGATTTGCGAGCAGGGTATCAAGAGTATGCATGAAGGGATCGTCGATTTGGAATTGGCAGTAAAGATTATGCCATTGGCGGTCGCTTCCATTGATAGAGTCTCAGTCGTGCACCATAACACTCATATTCAGTGCCTTAAACTCCACGAAGCACTTTCCTGGAACTCGGGCGTAAAAGACTTTGGCGTAAGACTGGTGCGCACATATGTCAAGTGGAGATATGTGCACAGATGTCAAACAGACACGAGAAGTGTAGACAAAAACTAGAGGTCGACTGATTCAAAAGAAAGGCCTATCGGCCTAAATACTAGCAATTGTCCCAAAAGGTACAAAGGGAGGACGATAGGATTATTAAATTAGAATTGTTGAATTTCTCTAGAAGAGATGTTGGTTCAAGTCTAACAGATGAGCAATTTGAGCTGGCTAAACGCCTTCTAATTGTTTTTTTATTATGGTAAAATTATATTGATAATTCATTGGTTTTGCTTTCAAAAGCTTCACAAGAATTTGAAGAGCAGGTATAGAATTGCTTTGTGGGATTTGATCTTAAAATCACTGATTTGTAGATATATACTAAATGAAATGTTAATTGGTTGAAACCCTGCACAAATGTTTGATATAAGCAAATAAGCCGAAAAGGTTGAAAGGTTTAATTGGTTTGTGGAAAACCTCGTTTTCTTGGACTGGATTATTGTGCAATTACTTTTCTTTAGATGTTTTGTTTATATCTATATTACACTGAACACATTGAATGTCTTATTTCATTTTAGAGTAAGTTAATTACCCAAAATTAAGAAACCTCTATAGATGGCCAAGCATCTACGAAGCTTTCTAGTGACCAAGGCAATAACCACCATGACTATCCGCTACCATTTGACAATGTTTCTCTACCCAACTAGATTGAATACTTAGGGAGGGAGAAGCAAGCCAATTACACAAATAAATTGCCTTTGGAAATAATTATGCACATACATAGAGCAAAATCCAAATACTCTACCAAGAAGAAAGAAAGTTATCCACACAAATTTGTTAAATGGATCCACTTTGTATGCTCGTTCAAAGTGAAAATAATGAAGAGTGGTTTATATGTAAAGGCAAAGAAACTGAAATGTATTTCAATAATGAAGAAATAAATCTCACGTTTCTTGTCTCATGTAATGAAAAATGGCTTTATGTAAAGAAATAAACATTAAAAATTAAGAAATCTTGATGAAAAATTAATAAAAATATAAATACTCATTTGTTTAAGTGGAATGCATTTGTAGACATGATTTGTATTGTTAAGACACTCCTAAGTGTTAAGTTGTTGGTTTAATTTTCTGCCTTACCATGGGAAATTGAATATTAACACAGTTGAAGAATTGTTACGGATAATTTTAGATTTCCACGTCATTTTTGGTCTGGGAGAGATTGGTCTTTCAATTTGTTATAACTATCATATCATATGTATGTAATTGATCTTTAATATATATATATATATATATATATATTTTTTTTTTTTTTTTTTACAGTGTACATATTATTGAAAAAAAAATGTGTATAACTTTTCAAATTTTGATTTTTTTTGAGATTTACGGGCCTTAATTGATCTTTCAATTTTTTACAATGTACATATTATTCAAAATAAATGTGTGTATAAATTTTCAAATTTTGGTTGTTTTTTGAGATTTACAAGCCATAATTGATCTTTCATTTTTTTTTTTACAATGTACACAGTATTCGAAAGAAATATGTGTAGCTTTTCAAATTTTGATTGTTTTTAAGATTCAAAGGCATTAACCAAAGCTCAGGGAAATAGAACACTAAGAGGCCTTAGATATGAATAGGCATCATTTTCTTGCTGCAAAAAGTTTGGGAAATATGATAATATGTTTAGTTAAAGATAACTTGAATTAGAGTTGTCAATACGAGCATAAGGAAATTGGTTAAATAATAGGTCAGAGAAAAAATTCACATTATCTACTCCATTCAATTGGATAGGTGTGAAATGAAGCCAAACCCCGAAGTAGCAAACTTAGTAGATTTTATTATAGATTTGAAGAGGAGAATTGATGATAGATCTTGTATAGAATTGGTATGGTAGATATTTGTACAGGTTCAAGAAGAGTTACAAACAGGGAAATAACATGAGGTACAAGGACAAAACACATGTGCACCAAATTAAGTCCTTTGGCGTTGTCAATCAAGTGATTCTACAATTTAGGAAAGAGCATTATCCCATATAAGGTACATGCATTAAGTTCAACCTGGAGAAGATAAGATCATGTAGGATCTGAAGGAAGTTTGGTGAAAATGCAAATGAGGTGGAGTAACCAAGAGTTTGATATTTCACTTATTTTTTATAATGTGAACTCACATTTATAGAAGGAAGTGAAAATAACGCAAATGAAATATAAGAGAGTGTTTAGATCGATTGAATGAAGTGAATGCCAAGAAAGAAGCTAGAAGATATAGAAAATATTGTGAAGAAAGGAAATTTCAAAGATGGATTGTTCATTGTAAGTAATGTTTGATAAAAAGGAAGGCTAAAACCATTGACATCAACACAAAGGTACTTGAGATGTTGTATAAGAAATAATGAAGAGGAAAGAGTAGGAATGATGATGTAGAAATAATGAAGAGGAAAGAGTAGGAATGAGGATGTAGAATTAGTGTAAGGACAAACCAAGTTTTCCATATAAAACGAAGTTGGCATAGGAGAATCCATGACAAGTTTCGTTATAAGCATAGAAATCATGTTATACAAGGAGATTATACAAGGTGAGAACCAAAGTGCAAAGATAAGACAGGAAGGAATAGTGTGGGTGCCATAACATTTATATGCATAGAAGCAAATAGTTATAGCATGAAATTTTGCTTAGAGGAAAAAATGCAACAAATATTTGGATAAGGTCAATAAACTATGTGTATAAAAATTAGGTGATTTATAGACCGACTGCATAAAAAGATAATGAGAAAATGAAAGTGTGTAGATTAATGCTAAAAAATATTGTATACACAAATTGGCATGAAAAATATAACATAGGAGGAAGCCAAACAAACATGTACATAAAAATGAAGAATCAAAATTAAGTTGAAGATTGATGAGGTGATGAAAAGATTGAAAAACTAAAAGTTAAAGACTACTTGAGATGTGCATGGAGTTGAAAGATTAAAAGTTGAATATAAATATTAATAGAGATAAAGTAAATTATAAGCTAAAATCAATCAAATTTAAAAATTAAAAATTGAAATAATATTTAATTAAAAAAATATCATAAAAAAGTTTTTAAATAAATCACATAAATGATTATGAACCACAATTAGTGGTTCGAAACCAGTTAACCTAAAAAATGTCTATATAATTTCTCAAAAAAAACTTTTTATAAATCATAAATGACAGAAACTTACTTTTAAAAACATATTAATACAAATAAAGTAATAATAATAATAAAATATTAAAATGATTATCAATTTTAATATTTATTATTTCCTATTTAAATTATCTCTGATAATAATAATAAAAATAAAATATAATTTAAATTATAGTTTTATATAATTTTCGAGACCTTTTGACTGCGAATACGAGGACCCGGAAACATTTCAGATCAGATGGAATCTTCCCCTGCTTATACAGTGCAAATTGTATGAGCATTATATTTTGCAATACCATTTCCATCTATCTACAATGCATATCTATTATTTCTTGTTACAGACAATGGCTAACGGTGGAAATAAGGACAGGTCTCTAATTCTGGAGTCTACTCAGTCAAACTTATATCACAGTTTGTCTTGCTATCTTGATGAAAAAGACAGGAAGGCGTGTGTTGTGTTCTTTCTTTCACGTCCAGCTATCAAATGGTTGCCTATGAAATCAAATCTTACCTTTCTTTTACTAAAAATTAGAATATAATAGCCCTGTAAGTTGAAATAATGTAAACAGCTTGCATGTGTTAGAAATTTTCTTTATGGAACTTGAATTTAGTGTTCATTTTGTGGTTGTAATCTTTGGCGATGGCTCTCAGCTCCTTGGCCAAAATTAGAGGCCCGCAATAGAAAACCCTTGCATTCAACCAACGTTAATATAAGTAGGTGATTCTCAAAGGAGCCATAATTCCCTACGTTTGTCAGAAATTTTGAAAGCTTGACTTACCAATTCTGGCGTCTTTGTCTTTATTAGCAGAAGCAACTTTTGAGAAAACATGTTTCCAATTTGGACTGGCAAAGTGAGCCTTGACCTGCAGACCAGCGGGTGTTTCAAACAATGGCTTCCTACAGCCCCCAGGTAATGTAATACTACAGCGATAATGGAATATATATATATATATGTACCCTGGTTCCTGAGAGAATATCGACTCCAGCCTTGGCATGATTCAGAGCTTGCACCATTGTAATTAAAGCCAACCTGACATCGCCTTATTCATAAACGCTCGTCAGATAGTTGTGCATTTCAATAGCAGCCTGGATTCACAAACATCCAACATTCGTTTATATTTTTCAATTCAGAAAAATTTGGTATTCATTTATATAACCCTGTCGTCCATCTCTACTATTTCGTTCATGACCCCCTTGAACCAGTCGAAGGAGCCTTGCTCCCTTGTGACCCAGTAGAAATAAGTGTTCGTCAGACCCCGGTCCTTCCTTTTCCTTTTGGAAGCAGAATCTGCGATTTTCATGTGATTTAACATGTCTTTGAGAATGCTTATGAAGGGAGTAGCGCCAATTTCGAGCCCTATCAACAACAGCACATCATATTTCTTGTAATTTTGTGTCGGAACCTCCATTGTCTTTCAAAGATATGTGATTAGAACTTACAGCCGACAAAGAAACTTCACACTCCGCTCTCAGAAGTCCGCTTTTTCCCTCCATTATCTTTCAAATATTTGTGATTAGAATTTACAGCCGACAAAGAAACTTCACGCTCCGCTCTCAGAAGTCTGCTTTTTCCAGCTGTAGGGGCCTCCATTGTCTGCAAAGATCTGTGATTAGAACTTACGACCGACAAAGAAACTTCATCTTAAAGCTAAAGGAAATAAATTAGTAATCACCTGCGAGAAAACTCTTTTCATCTCCTGTGTCCAGTCTCCAACTGTTCTGATATGCACGCTAATGTGTTCATCATCAGGAGCAGAGGTGATCGAGAATGGATTCTTGCATGTAGAAAGTTCAGAAAAAAATGTAAGAATCATGGAAGAAACACTAAAATATCTTATCAATTGATAAATTCTAATGTATGTTCTAAAATTACCATTCGAAAGGCGAGATCTTGGGGCGCTGGAGAAATAAATACATTCCACTCTTGTACTCGAAGCCTGTAGGTTTTGACATATGCAAAGCCAGGATGTTTCTGCGATAAACTACCACCTGCAAAATAAATAAAGCAGATATGTTGATTGCGCTTGCAAAGGATTTCAAGATACAGATAATACAAGAAAATTGCATATCTGAAGTAGAAATTACATGACCTTGACAATATTGACAGCATAATTCCTTGCTCTGAATGCTCTCAGTGTGCGCTCGCCGCAATATAAAAGCACCTGAATAGAAATATACATCCAAATCTGCACATTCAAATCACGTCAAAAATTAAGCCCTGAATTTTCTGAGAGGATAAACATCATCAAATTCTAAAGCAAATTGTCTATGTTTCTTTTCATTTAAGCTAAATTCTGAAGCATTTTAGAACGAAATTAGATATTCATTTCTTACTTTCAATCTTTTAGGGAATACATTTCAAGGCGTTTTACTTCGAAGTTAGACATGTAGTTTAGAATTAACAGAAAACAAGTTGAAATGTCCTTATGGTTTTCTCCCTCCAATCTCGCACGAAGAAAAGGTGAATGGAATGACAATGAGAAGCAGGTAAATCACGACAAATGCATGATGTGAATACCAGGAAGCGTTGAATCTGGTCAATTTATCAAATTGTCGAGAAAGTTTCACTGAACTTCTTCTAAACTAGGTGGTTGCGAGAACGAAGGCAGTTGTTCTAGTAGTGAATGGGCCCTTCCAACACTTGTCTCCCACTCCCTTCCTCTTGCATTTTTGAGCTGTCCTGTGACGCCATTTTCCAAGCCCGAGTCTGAAGACGCAGAAAAGAAAAAGAAAAACCCTCAGATAACTCTTGCCAAACCGAGCCGAGCCCTGCCCTCAGCCCTCCTCCTGCGCAAACAATTTCACCAAAGAGACCCCGAGCAGAAGAAGAAGAATCGCAAAGAAAAGCCTAGTAGATTTTGTTTTCAAACTCTCCGCCCATAACTAAAATGCCCACCATTCTGTCCGCCCGTAACTGAAGACCATGACGAATACAGTTAAACACATGTCAATGAGGTGGAATATTTCTGCTCGTCGTCGATTTGTCTCATTGCACCAGGTGCGCCACAACTCCCTCACCTTCCACAAATTTTCGGTCTCAATCACGCTGGAGTGGGGTTCGATTCCTTAGGTACTAATCCTGGAGATCGTCCAGAGAGGAGCATGCACGCAGCCTGGGCACACGTTCACCGCACCACACGCAGATTGGGCACACATTCCACAATCCATGTATTAACAGTGCACACAGTGGCATTAACAAATGCGAAACTACAAGATGAAAAATACCAAGATGTCAATTTGGCTATTGTTGAAAAAAAATGCCAGGTGTCAACCTTAGAATGAAAAGGACGACGAAAGTCTCTTTCAAAGGAAGGCCTATTGGCCTAATAAATTTTGTTTTGTTTGTGGTTATATTATTCTTAATTTATATATATTGATTATGATTATATATGTTTCTTGGGTTTATTATAGCCAACTTATGTTTCGTTAATTCTTATATAACCGCAACTATTTTAACATCATTTTAATTTTGTAATAATACATTAATAACATTACATTCATAATATAAGTATACATTTATAATTGTACAAATAACTACATAATAATGTAAAATAATGTATACACATTACTAGACATTAATTGACACTAACAATCATTAGAAGGCTTTAATACATTCCTTAATAAACAAAAACATTGACATATCAATCTAATATGCAAAATTGATATTTCATTGTGACGTTGCAATATAAATGATTTCACAATGTAACCAATAACAAATAATATCACAATACGACAAAAAAATTGAAAATGTTAATATGAAAAAGAATGAGTGAGATCATATTTGTACTTAAAAAATGTTGCATAGTTGATATGGTCAATCATGGTTAATCATGGTCAACAATGATAAATTTATTAATCATATTTAACCATAGAAACATAAGCATCATGGTCTATGAGAGTCAACAGACTAATGAGAAACAAAAATCAGTGTCAATGTGATAAACACTATCAATGTCACTCTCTGACGAATGACAAAAAATCTCATGTTATGATGTTTTAATGTGATGAAAAAAATATGATTTTGCAATCTTATGAAAAGCAAACGATGTCCCAATGTGACAAGCAACATATGACATGGAAATTGCAAAAAAAATTGGTGTTTAAGTGTGACGAATAATAAACAAAATTTCCATGTGACGAACAACAAGTGACTTCACCGTGTGCTGAACAACAACATATGATGTCACATAGTGACTAACAACAATTGGCATTACAATGGGATGAATCACAAATGTCTTTACAATTGGACATAAAAGATGATGTCACAACGTGAGGAACAAACATCGAAATTACAATGTGAACAACAAAGAAAATGGGCAATCATGTTTAGCTAAGCCAACCATGATGGACTCTTGGTTCACACATTGGCATCCATGGTCAATGATAGAGAATTGTTGGAAACATGGTCAATATGGCAAAGGCATGGTAAACAAAGGTCAAACATGTTAAATCCATGTTCAACGATGGTCAAAATGGTTGACTAATTTAAGCATTGTCAACCATGGTAAACCATAATACACATCTATATATTAGTCATCCATGGTCAACTATAGTCATCTATACCTAAATATCGACATGTCTTGTCAACCATGTTCATCCATAGTCAAGCATACATTGACCATACCTAACCATGGTCAACCACTCTCATGCATGTTTCGACATGGTCAAACAAACTGAACCATGGACCACCATGGTCAACATTATTGTAACAATGTAACTATGATCAATATTAATGTAACATAAATACATTATTACAATAATGGTTGACCATGCTCAATCATGGTTAACCATGGTTGATAAACATTAATCTAATAATGGTAAAAATTAATGTAACATAAATATATTGTTACATTAATAGTTGACCATGGTCAACCTTGGTCAACCATGGTTAACACTCTTCAACCATGTTGAACCTTGCTAATGAAGGTCAACCTCATTAACCTCATTAACCCTCTTCAACCATAGTCAACCATCAACAAGTATCAACAACTCTTGGCAACCATGGTCAACCATTATCAACCTTAGTCAACCATTTTTAACCATAGTCAACCATTCACTACTAGTTTGTTCCACTTACATTCGTCTTCAACTAGCACAACCACATTGATAAAGTGGTTGATATGTGTCGTTTGACGTCACTTTCCACCCTTCATATGCATTATTATCACCATTTGGCATATGACAAAAAAATGATGTCACAATACAATAAGCAAAACCATTAACAATATGATAATTATGATTAATTGAGTCAACCATGATCTTCCCTTGGTTGACCAAGGTCAAACAATATTAACCATTTTCATAGGTGGTCGAGCATAGTCAATTATAAACAAGGTCAGCCATGGTCAAGTTGGCCAACCATGTTCAACCAAGGCCAAACATGGTCAAACCATGGTCAATGATGGTCTACATGGTTAACATGATTGATAATGGTTATTTGTGGTAAACCATGGTCAATATGCTCAAGATGGCCAACTAAATTTGCATATATGCAAATGCTTATAACCCTAGTTTACAATGTTTAGCTATAGTCAACCATATATTGACCATAGTTAGTGATGGTCGAATAAGCTTAACCATGGTCAATCATGGTCAAGAAAGCTCAAAAATGGTAAAACATGGTCACCAAGTTTGACCATAGTCAACCTTGTTCAACCATGTTCAAACAAGCTTAGTCGTGGCTAACTATGTACATCCATGTTTAACCATATTCAACCATAGACAACATGATCAATAATAACTTACAATATTTAACCATAGTGAGCCATGTCCAAATATGGTCAAGCAAGCTTGACCATGGTGAAACATGGTTATCAATTTTATCCATGGTCATCCTATTTTAGCAATGTAACATGAATACATTTTCTCGACAACCTTCTTCAACCATTAATGAAACATAAACAAATTGTCATATTAATGGTTGATCATGGTCAACCTTATCAACCTCATAGACCTTCTTCCACAATAGGCAACCATCAACTACCCTATAGAACCATGGTCTACTAATCCACTCTATGCCATTTTTCACCTTTCACATATCTATTAACTACATCAAAAGGTTGAAGATAACAACCCATTAATATATATCAACCACTATATTGTGGTCAATCCCATTAAAAAATTGTATCAAGTTATTTGAAATCAACATTTGTATCAAGTAATCAAAATTGACTGGAATGTATTTGAATTTAAAATCCACTCAAAATAACCATTAAAAATCAAAATTGTTTTGAAATTTTTGATACCAACGGGAGGAAGATTAGAATCCGAATGACGAGTGGAAATACTTGATGAAATTTAATAGACCAAAAACATGAATGGATTGATGAAATTTGAAAGATGAGAAACATAAATTGAATGTCGCTCAAAATTTCTGAGAGGTGAATGACTCTGAATGAATTTACATCCACGGGAATGGGACAGCATAGGATAGTGAAGTTGCCGGAACCCAAAATATAAGCCATTGTCGGTTGGGATGGACTCTTTATCGCCGGAATAGACAAATACTGAGGTAGACAATATATCCTTTGTTTAATTGTAGCCATTCCTTTGTCAATTAGTTGGAAATGAGTTCTTATAAACATAGGAGGTAATACGAAGAAAAATCGTAGTGTTATTCTCTAGTTAGGAAGAGACAAATACTAAAGTAGACAATCTATCCTATGTTTAACTATAGCCATTCTTTGACAGTTTAACTATAGCCATTCTTTTGTCAATTAGTTGGAAATGAGTTCTTATAAACATAAGAGGGAATATGAAGAAAAATTAAAGCACTGCCATTCTCTAGTTACTGAGACATATTTTATAAACTATTTATTTTATTTTCAATAATTATAAAACCTTGACAGTTCTCTTATTCATCTTTATTAAAAATATGAATTTATTATATATGTGTATATTTAATAACAATAATTTATCCCTAATAGGGACCTTCCCATTAGTACGTGAAAAAAAGGTATGGTATGGCTAACCCTAGATTGCATTCTTAAAGATATAGAAATGGCATTTTAAACAATTGTACATAAGCATGCCTTAGATGACATGGATACATTCAAAAATTAAGTTTTGTAATTACATATATTTTAAGATATTAATTACTTAGGGTTTAACAAATATGTCATATTTTTTGTAATTTTTAATTGCAAATATTATTTTGTATTTTTTAATTGCAAATAAAATAAAAATTCTAGTAATATTTTTACTTGTAAGTATTCTATGTTTCCCCAATTTATAATTTTTGTTTGGAACATCATTTTTAAAAATTTGTGATTTCTAAAATTTATGGTTTCTAAGAATTACTTGAATTGGAGCTATAAAGCTAAACTAGTGAGCTGTTGTGCTTACCTTTTCTCTAGCTAACCACATTTTAACTTACCTCCCCATTTCCATACGCAATTTACATTATACATAAAAGCTGACAAACATGAAACACCATCATCAAATTTCCATTTCACACTCACAATAAGCGAGTCTGCCTCCATAAGCATGAGACTCTTTTTCAAAGAGGTGTTCCAAAGGTTCTAAATCTCATTGTCTGTTCTTCCTGGTAGGTACGAAGCAATAGTAGACCATCTACATTACAAAAATATTATCAGCTAATAGCAAACAAAAGGGGATCGGGCATAAAACAACTGATCAGACCTGGAATTTTGTAATTAAATGTTTTAACTGTCACCGGTTTCCTATACGCTTACGCATTTTATGGACAATCTCCACTTTTCAGACTAAAATTTCCGCGTTTGATGTCTGGTCTTAGGTATACGTGTGCGAAAAGATGTTATTAGGATTGTTTGATAAGCAACTTTTATCTTATATGTATCTCTATCTTAATTCTTCTTAATAATATTTAAACCAAACAACTGATTTACACTTGATTTACAGATAATACAATCAATCTATATATATATATATATATATATATATATATATAAAAACAAGCCAGCAAAGCCCAATTATTTAAATGTTTTTATTTTATTTTTTGACATATTTTATATAAGAATTCGTTTGGATTGTAAGCTTTGGTTATACACATTTTAGCGTTAGTGTAGTTTATTATAAGCGCAACTATTTAAATGTTTTTTTGGTGGGACATATTCTGGTGCGTTAAGTGGGTAATGGCCTTGCTTCTACTAGTGCAGGTGTTAAATGGCTCTTGCGAGGTGCCATGAATGTCATTCAGGGTGGCATTGGAAAGGTTGCGGAGGGCTTTGTGGCCGCCCCATCCGCCGCCACTCCGTTTAATCAATTTAACTGTCGTAGTTAACACCCGCATCCGGGAAATTATCAATAATTATTAGATTGATGATAGAGATTTAATTTCTATAAAGTATTTCAAAATATTTTTAATAATATATACCAATATATGTAATAAAAAATAAAATAAAATAAAATTATTTATAACTAAAGTGTTATATATCACGAGGTTTGAGGTTCAATACCCCAGATTTACTCATCTATGTGAAAGAGACTCAATGTCACCATAATGACCTAGTGTCACAAAAAAATTGCAAAATAAAATTATAAAATTTGAATATCTTTGAAAGGCTTTTATGTTTTTGGTATATGTTTAACCTTTTTTTTTCAAAATCATTAAAGATTTGTTCTAATAACAAGTTTGTGAGATGCATAATCCTAATACTTCAAGAAAATTTAATGTAGTAAATTCATTTCTAAAACACTATTTGAATAACAAAAAACATTTTAGCCAAAAACTCTAAAACATAAAATAATTAAACAATATTATTTTTTAAATAAAAAGTGCAGCCTGATTTTATTTTTACTTTCTTATGTAAAAACAAAACTCATACACAATTTAATATTTAATTCACAATAACCCTAGAATTAAATTATAAAAAAAATCAATAAATTATGATATGTAATAACTTAAGTCTCTATAGTCTATAATCAAAATGATGATGATGGTTAACGTCCACTGAGACCAAATTGGTCTATCGGACCTATAATTTTCTTAGTCTTTAGTTATCTGGCTCCTGTCTTTCTTGGCGAGATTGGTGCTGTAGCTTTTTTTTTTTTTTCACTACGGTCTTCCAACTTCCTTTATCTTGCATCTTCTTCATCTCTTCTAGTTCTTGGGACATTGGTGTCTTAGCTTCGCGATCTATTGTGTTCATCCTTTTGAAGATAGTTGGAGAAGAAGTTTGGTCTAGGAGATCTCCTTTGCTGTTAAATGAAGATTTATTTTGTGTGATATTCGAATCCTCATAACTGTTGATTTGTTGGGCGGGGCTTTCTCCCTGCTTGTCTTGAGAGTTGTTTCTCTTTTTCCCTATTTCTTGTGATTCAGAGTTTTCTGTAGAGTATTCTTCTTTGATGACAGTGTAGTGTTCATTTTGTGCTCCTTCCCACCATGTAGATCTATGGTGGTTTTTTCTAGCAGAATTTTTCTGGGAGGCTTTTGGGCAATTTTTGGTTAGATGGCTTGTCTCAAAGCAGGATCGACATCTGAAGAGGACACTTTCATAATCGAGTTTCTGGTTCCACACATAGTCTTTACTTGTTAGGTTTATTTCAGTTGGGAATCCGGCGCTGAAGTCCATTTCCACACAGATGCGTGCATAGGTGGTTCTGGGATATTCCTCTGTTTCTAGGCACTTGCAGTAAAATTTCCCAATCGCATTTCCAATGGCTTTTAGTGAGGAGAGATTCTAGAGATGCAAGGGTAGGCTTGGCAATCTCACTCAAACTAGTGTTGAGGTTATTACCACTGTAGAGGGATCGAATGATGGGTTCCATGGCTTCATGAATAGCCCTGATTTTTCCCAAAACCAAGGGCCGGAATCTAGAACACATTCTTTGCTTTCAAGATTTTCAAAATCTACTATAAAGAAACCCCTGGCACAGAGGTAGATATTAATTTCATTAGAAATTACAGGGTTCCATACCTCTGAGGTCCAATTGTGGAGAGCTGTCAGCGGTGGCCAAAAACCATTGAACCGGCAGATTACGGCACTTTCGGAAAACTTCAAAGCCTCATGGATTGAGGCCTAGACCACCTAGAGAATGGGAGCTGGGGCTTCACTGACAATATGGGCAGGAGCTTTCTCTCCAAAAGCGGATGAGCTAGCAGCAATTTTGACGAAGCTCGGAGCCATATTTTACTTGCCCGTAGAATCCAGCCGCAGAGAAATAAGGCAGAAAATAAGATTAGATCTAAATCTAGCCGCAGAAGATTAGATCTAAAACCTAGCCGCAGAAAATTAGATCTAAAACCCAAAATGTGCAAATAAACTTATTCACTCAAAATTTTCAAATGCCAATAACTAACCAAATCTCACCTAAACAATGAGTGCGAATCAAAATTATTAAACCTACGAGTGCGCATGATAAAAACATGCATGAAAATGCGATTTGGGTTGGCGTGGTGCAGCAGAACACATCGGGGTTGGCGTGGTGCAGCAGAACACATCGACGGTATCTTCGGTATATATATCAAACTCGCAAACTTCAAATCCTCAGCATAGTTGGACTGCGATCTTTCCTCAGCATAGTTGGACTGCGATCTTCCTCAAACAGCAAAGACTTTGTATGGCTGCAGAGATATATAAAACCAGAGTGTTTATAATGCCCCTCGCTTCTACACGTGTACTTACGTACCCTTCATACCACCGCAAAGCCGCAGAAACCACCGCAGAATATTAAAAGCCGCATAAAATTTGAATGGACTTCGTTGAAAATATTAGAAGCCGCAGAAAATATGGAAGGACAGCGTAGCCGAGTGTATGAGAGGAAGTCGCAAAAAGCCGCAGAGAAGCCGCAGAAACCACCAGAAACCACCGCAGAAAACCGCCGCAGAAACTTTAAAGAGTCGGTAACAATTTATTTATTTATTTCTTTTTTTTAACCATTCAAACAAATAATAATGTAAATAACCTTTTACATTGCTTATCGTCCCACGGAGTCCCTAAATAACCTAAGGAAATTATGCATGAATTCGATTCCATAAAGAGTTTTCAATGGATATGGTATACTTATCCTGACCTGCTTGATTAGGCAGAGCGCACCAGTTGCCGTGGCCATGATTGTTAGTGTAGGAGACCAGTAATTGGTTCCCTTGTATTGTCCTCCCATTTTATCACAGCATGGAGCTCTTGTTAGAGAACAAGCTAAACCTGGAACTCAATCTACGAGTGGTCCTTACGTCCATGGTCCACAACACTCCTATTTTTATAGTTAACAGGAAAGTAGCGAAAGGAGCCGTATAGCAGGCCGCAGCCATCGCTCAACCATTTATTTATCCATTCCATGATTTCATTGAGACGTTCAGGTGGAGGAAATTTGCTCGCGGTAGCTCCAACTTCGATAAAACAGCGTGCAAACTTTTATTTTTTCCATTTCCGAGATCAATAATACCTGGATTTTGGCGGGGCACAAGAAGTCGGTGACAACAATGTCAGAATTTTATAAAGGAAAATGTAGGGTGGGCCGCGGTTTTGAGAAAAACATGGTTATAGACCATCAAGGTAATGCAAAAACAAAATCAATTTACAATTTTATTTTATTTTTTCAGAAGAAAAAAACGGAAACTTCTTTCATTAAAATATGAAAGTTTTATAATGTCATAGTACGATAATCCACTAAAACTTATTAATATGAATATATCATGTATTCAGTGACTGATATCTAGAGAGGCTAGAATAGTACACAGGATACAATTTCTGTTTCATTTTAAGATGCACAAATACTAAATCAGAGTAGGAAGCACAGAAGCAACACGGAAAGGAAATATGGTCCAAAAACCAGGTTGTGGGAAAAAATTGATCCTAGCAAGGAGAACAATCCTCAGAATATATAGTCATCTGCGAGACAAGAACAAAGAAGAAAACCAGGGAAGCCAGCGGAAAAACATCAAAATTAGATTATAAAATAATCTTTTGACCGCCCTTGCCATCTACCACCAAATCAAAGACCATGAAGCTAATGGGAAGAGGAAGACCTTGTTTAGAAAGAGCATTGGCTACAGAGTTTTTCTCCCTGTATACATGGTGAAAGGAGACAATGGAAAAGGATGCCAGAAGATCTCAGATCTGTTGCAAAGAGAGGGAACCTACGATAAATTTTTCCCCTGAATCTTCTTAATCAATGTCAGCGAGTCACCCAGTATCAAAAAGTTGTCAATATCCAGTCATGATGTAACTCGCAGAGCACCCTATAATGTAATCAGTTCCGCTCTATAGTTGTCCCATCGCCTCGATGCCACAACCGCATTTGGCACAAGAAGCGGCTCCATCGAAATGGCAGATGGGGAAGATGTTGTCAACTAGTGAGATAGACCTTCCAGAATCCAAGGACCGAATTCTTGGATATCTGTTACGATACTCAGGGCCACCTGGACAAAGAGTTGTTTGTCTTCAAAAATAAGCCAGTTCTCAGCGCGACAGATGCCCTATAGAACATATAAAAAGACCATCCTGTATCCCTTAGCATGTAAAGACCAAAAAAGAAACAATCCAAAATCGATTCAAAGTCACAAAACAAAAAACAGCAAGGAGAAAGGAGACCTCCATCCAAACAGCCACAACAAAAGTGCATTTTATAAAGAATGTTTGCAGTGATCCGTATCCAACCCACACAAGGTACATCTGTCGGGGCCCATGAAACCCTTCTTGATCAGTCGGTCCCCTTTGTTATGCAGAGCAAGCCATGAGAAACACTTGATCTGCTCCATATAGATGACATTCGATGTCAACCATGTTTGTACATATGAAAAACATATATGGTGAAAACATACACGGTACAACTTCAAATTTTAATCATGAAAGTCAAGATGTTTTGAGATAAAGGGTGGGTTTTAATCTGTACAAAAATTATTTGCAAATAAATTTTTAAAACATAAAAATATATAATGACAAGTCACAAAACAAATATATACAAGGGAATAACAAATATATATGGATGTAGTTTATTTCACTCGATCACAAATACCATGGGCAAAAATGACTCTACCCAAAAATTATGTGTAAATTAGAGCATATTCATAGTTTTTTTGACTGGATGACTAATACCATGGGCAAAAAGCACTGTGCCAAAAACCATGTGTGAAAACCATGCACAAAACTATGGGTAGGTATGCCCACCATTTTTGGGTGGAGTAGTCTACCAAGGTCAAGGAATTCCCCGGCTGCCAAAAGTGGCTGGAATCCGTGCAAAAAAAATTCAAAAAATCTTGTAGAGGTAGTATTTGAATCATGTTTTTGACATTGGAAATGGATTCAGCACCATCAAAAACGTCTAGAACACCTAAAATTTTGAAGTTTAACAACTATAACTTGGATTTACAAAAATCCTTGCCGGATTTTTTCTAAATATGACAATTCCTCTAGCTCGTTAAACTACGGCTTTTTGGATCTACCCTATCTACTCAACTATGATTAAGTACCCATAACTTTTTTTCTTTGTGGTGTATTGCATGAAACCCATAACACACCCCACCTAAATAAAAAGTCTTTGTTTTATAATGAGACTTTGAGATTATAAATATTGTCATTTTATAATAAAACTACAATTTTTTTGAATATTATAAATTTTTTAATTTTTTATTTAATTTTTTTTTTAAATATAATTTGAAAACCCTTTGAATAATAAATTTAACAACGTCAAAAATCCCTGAACACTCAAAATTCTAAACCATATGGCCTCTTTAAACAACTATCTATCGTTCAACCGTATGCATCTTTAATGTGAGCTGCCGCCCACTTTCTCCCTACTCCGCAGGATTCCGTGTCGATTGGCACGTAGTGGCGGATACACAACGTGTTGCTTGCGATACAGTATTACACAGCTGTTCGTTGCTAATACTCGCTGGTACAGATGTGGGGACATGCCATGGCACATAGCTGATCTGCGATACGTTGCTTGCGGAAACAGAATTACACAGGTGGTCGCGTATCCACAACTGTCCCCTCGTTTGTAACCTAACAAGGTAACGTTGTCCCAATGTCAATTTCTCTAATATATTGCATTTGTCTTTTTTTCAGTAGGAAAAAAGCATAATTTTATATTGATATCAGATATTAAAATATATATATGCCATTCAAATATTCATAACATATGTCTCATTTGCAATGTCTACAAAATAAAATATATATATGCCATTCAAATATTCATAACATATGTCTCATTTGCAATGTCTAAAAAGTACATATGTGGTTTGAGATAATAATGCTTGCCCTTCAAGAGAAATATTATAGATGCATTCGAAAAACAACAATTAAAAGATGTCCATAGATACATGATCCCTGCATCAAAACAGTCTTTGGATGAAGATGTTTGTTGTCCCGACTGTGTCTGTGTCGCTTCAAGACAGTATCAACAAACGCCCACTTGAGAAACCCGTATCATTCAACAGCTTCATCTACAAGACTATTCTTTGGTAGAGTTTTCCACCCCAGCTAAAAAAGAGACTATTGCTCAGGTATTCACCATCTAACCAAGAGACAAAAACAAATTTAACAAACAATTTTGTAAATTGTTGAGTCAATCCTCGCAAGGACACTGTTACGCCCAATGACCAAGCTTCCAAAATCCATTGCCCTGCTCCTTCCACCAAGTTCCAGTGCTTCCCATCACCATCCCACCAATCCACATCGAAAATATTGCTCAGGTATTCACCATCTAACCAAGAGACAAAAACAAATTTAACAAACAATTTTGTAAATTGTTGAGTCAATCCTCGCAAGGACACTGTTAAGCCCAATGACCAAGCTTCCAAAATCCATTGCCCTGCTCCTTCCACCAAGTTCCAGTGCTTCCCATCACCATCCCACCAATCCACATCGAAAATATTGCTCAGATATTCACCATCTAACCAAGAGACAAAAACAAATTTAACAAACAATTTGGTAAATTGTTGAGTCAATCATCGCAACGACACTGTTCAGCCCAATGACCAAGCTTCCAAAATCCATGACCTGCTCCTTCCACCAACTTCCAGTGCTTCCCATCACCATCCCTCCCATCCACATCGAAAATATTGCTCAGGTATTCACCATCTAACCAAGAGACAAAAACAAATTTAACAAACAATTTTGTAAATTGTTGAGTCAATCCTCGCAAGGACACTGTTAAGCCCAATAACCAAGCTTCCAAAATCCATTGCCCTGTTCCTTCCACCAAGTTCCAGTGCTTCCCATCACCATCCCACCAATCCACATCGAAAACCTTTGTTGTATCCACTTCTATATGCTTAGAAATAGTATTATGTGACAGAATTTGTGGATGATACATTTTAATCCTTGCCTTCAAATATCGGCATACCTGTTTTAACCGAGAACGAGAATGCTGAAACGATTTGGAATGCAGACGGGTCAAAAAGAGGACTGGCTGTTGTGAATCAAAGTTCGATTGTGCAATGGTATAATTTACAGATCCTAAGATCTTGTCCTGAATGTTTAACAGTTTGTTGTGGATGTTTGAGTGGCTATTTTGGAGTGCGTCATGATCCCACAATGGACTCAAACTAAAACTACTTATAACAGTGTTATTCGTTACACGTGTGTGCTGATTAGAAGAATTTTACATCTTAGCAATGGGATGAGTAACCCTTGTAAAGCAAAAACATAAACGATGTTATTTGTTTCTAAGACTAGGGTGATAACAAGCATTTGATGCCTTAGCAATGGGATGAAAAATTCTTATTAAATATTGTAACATTGGGTTGAACCATCATTGTGAAATAGTGATATTGTCATTTACACATAAAAGGTGTAATTGGATTTATGATTTTTTTTTAAATATATTTTTCCTTGCTGACGTATAACAAGTTTATTTTTTATTGCTAATAATTATTATATCTATATTTATGCCGATTGGCGTCCTCTCTATCGGAATTGGCAACTTAATCATTTTCTTCATTAATTTTTTTGATCGGATGACTTGAATTGAAAGATGATAGTATATTCTCGTAGTGGTCACTATATCAATGAATGAAATTGAAAGTGATAACTTCCTTGCATATCTAAATCAAGTGTTTAAACCCTACTTAAATTATTTTTTTACCAAATGATCATTAAAAAATTACTGTGCCTCTTATTTCTTTCCACATATGTAGGATTAAGAAAAAATGAAATTAAAAAATAAAATAAAAAGAATATGAAACAATATAGGATGGAACAACAGTTTTCCTTCCATATGCGCAACCTGGCAACATGCAGTTATCCCATCATTTAATCATGAAACGCTTGACTGTTGGCATTCTCTGCTCCAGAGATGCTCTGCAGAAATGGTTACTCGTATGAAGTTGATATATGGAGCGCGGGAGTGGTGTTGTATGTTCTTCTTAGTGGAAAGACACCTTTCTATGTTGAGCATGAGGACGCCAAGGTCATGTATAAGAAAATACAGAATACAGACCCAGATCTCAATAGCCATATGTGGAGGTTCATATCTGATTCTGCAAAGGAACTCGTTCATGGAATGTTGCAGAAAGACAACGTGCAACGATTTTCTTGCTATCAAATCTTGAGTGAGTTTTTTGTTTCTTTGGATTCTGTTGGTATGCAGACTGTGTTTGAGAATAGGAATTAGGGTTTTATAAATTACAGTATTCAAACATGATGATTGCAGGCCATCCTTGGATTTTGGGCAATGGAGAGATGGATCATGTGGCTTCTAGCTCCACCATCTACCATGCTTGTTTTAGGGTTTATGGTATTTATATTAGGGATTATATACCTTGGGTTACAATATTAATCCTTTCGTTTTTTTATGCTTTTAGTATTAATCCATGTCTCACCATGAAAATAAATCATGTTTATTTTAATCTTTGTAATATTTATATTTGGGTTTATGAATGTTGGGTTTATAATATTAGTCCTTTGGGTTTAATATTATTCCATTGGGTTCACAATCCCTTGGGGTTTTAGTATAATCCCTTGGATTTATTATTCATGTGGGTTTATAATATCAATCACTTGGGTTTATTATTCCCTTAGGTTTATATTATCAATCTTGGTCAAGCATGGTTAAATGTCGCATTGTGACAAGGATTGTCTCACCATCAAAATAAATCATGTTTAATTTAGTGATTGTAGTATTTATATTTGGTCTTACCAATGTTGTGTTTATAATATTATTCCAATGGTTGAATGTCACATTTTGACAAAGATTGTCTCACCATGAAAATAAACCATGTTTATTTTAGTGTTTGTAATATTTATATTTGGGTTTACCATATTAGTCCAATGGTTGAATGTCCCATTTTGACAAATATTGTCTCACCATGAAAATAAATCATGTTTATTTTGGTCTTTGTAATATTTATATTTGGGTTTACGAATGTTGGGTTTATAATATTAGTCCCTTGGTTTTAATATTATTCCCTTGGGTTCACAATCCCTTCGGGTTTTAGTATTAATCCCTTGGGTTTATTATACATTTTGGTTTATAATATCAATCCCTTGGGTTTATTATTCCCTTAGGTTTATATTATCAATCATGGTCAACCATGGTTGAATGTCGCATTGTGACAAGGATTGTCTCACCATCAAAATAAATCATGTTTAATTTAGTGTTTGTAGTATTTATATTTGGGTTTATGAATGTTGGGTTTATAATATTGGTCCAATGGTTGAATGTCACACTTTGAAAAAGATTGTCTTACCATGAAAATAAACCATGTTTATTTTAGTGTTTGTAATATTTATATTTGGGTTTACCATATTAGTCCAATGGTTGAATGTCCCATTTTGACAAATATTGTCTCACCATGAAAATAAATCATGTTTATTTTGGTCTTTGTAATATTTACATTTGGGTTTATGAATGTTGGGTCTATAATATTAGTCCCTTGGGTTTATTATTCATTTGGGTTTTAATATCAATCCCTTGGGTTTATTATTCCCTTAGGTTTATAATATCAATCATGGTCAACCATGGTCAACCATGGTTGAATGTCACATTGTGACAAGGATTGTCTCACCATGAAAATAAATCATGTTTATTTTAGTCTTTGTAATATTTATATTTGGGTTTTACGAATGTTGGGTTTATAATATTAGTCCCTTGGGTTTAATATTATTCCCTTGGGTCCATAATCCCTCAGGTTTTAGTATTAATCCTTTGGGTTTATAATATCAATCCCTTGGGTTTATTATTCCCTTAGGTTTATAATATAAATCATGGTAAACCATTGTTAATCATAGCCAAACATGGTCAACTATGGTTGAATGTCGCATTGCGACAAGAATTGTCTCACCATCAAAATAAATAATGTTTATTTTAGTTTTTGTAGTATTTATATTTGGGTTTACCAATGTTGGGTTTATAATATTATTCCCATGGTTGAATGTCGCATTCTGAAAAAGATTGTCCCACCATGAAAATAAACCATGTTTATTTTAGTGTTTGTAATATTTATATTTGGGTATACGAATGTTGGGTTTATATTATTCTCTTGGGTTTATTGGGCTTAATATTATTCCCTTGGGTTCATAATTGCTTGGGGTTTTAGTATTAATCCCTTAGGTTTATTATTCATTTCGGTTTATAATATCAATCCTTTGGGCTTTTTATTCCCTTAGGTTTATAATATCAATCGTAGCAAAACATGCTCAACCATGTTTCAATGTTGCATTGTAACAAGGATTGTCTCACCATCAAAATAAACTATGTTTATTTTAGTGTTTGTAGTATTTATATTTGGGTTTACCAATGCTGCATTTATAATATTAGTCCCGTGGGTTTAATATTATTCCCTTCGGTTCATAATCCCTTGGGGTTTTAGTATTAATCCCTTTGTTTTATTATTACTTTGCGTTTAGAATATCAATCACGGTCAACCATTGTCAATCATAGAAAACCATGGTCAACCATGTTTGAATGTTGCATTGTGACAACGATTGTCTCATCATCAAAATAAACCATGTTTATATTAGTGTTTGTAGTGTTTATATTTGGGTTTAACAATGTTGGGTTTATAATATTAGTCCCATGGATTTAATATTATTTCCTTGGGTTCATAATCCCTTGGGGATTTAGTATTGATCCCTTAGTCTTATTATTCCTTTAGGCTTATAATATCAATCCCTTGGGTTTATTATTACCTTAGGTTTATAATATCGATCATGGTCAACCATTGTCAATCATAGACAACCATGGTCAACCATGGTTGAATGTCACATCGTGACAAGGATTGTCTCACCATGAAAACAAACCATGTTTATTTTAGTCTTTCTAATATTTATGTTAGGGTTTACCAATGTTGGGTTTATGATATTAGTCCATTGGGTTTAATATTATTTCCTTAGGTTCATAATCCCTTGGGATTTTAGTATTAATCCTTTGGGTTTATTATTAACTTGGGTTTATAATATCAATCATGGCAATCTTTGTTAATCTCTTGTATTTGTAATATTAATCCCGTACAGTTCTTGATCCCTTAGGTTTTTAATATTTATCCGTTGGGTTCAATAATTCCTTGGGTTTATAATATTAAACCATTGGGTTTATTAGTTCCTCAAGTTTATAATATTAGTCCCTTTTTTTATCTTAGGTTTTTTATGAAAAGAGGTCTTGGGGGTTAACCAAAATCCCTTTCCTTAAAAAATTATTAATCTTGAGGCCTGTGGGTTGTGGCCCACTAAGCCTATCAGAAGAATTTCTTTAGGCCTTAAGCCTTTCAACCGTGGACTTACATTAAATCAGAGCCATATAACTTTATCGAGGCTTTTATACTATTGGAAGCATTACATATAGGCCTTTAAGCCTTAAAACCCCTTTAACCATTCATCTATAGGAATACAAGAAATACATGGGAAAACCATGAAAACCCGCTCTGAACCCTTAGTTCGGACTTCGAAATTCATACACCTGTATCTATAAAGATGATCGGGTTCGCTCTTCCAACCTTTCCACAACTCTGATTGCCGACCGTCAACTTCTGATTCCTCTGATCGCCGATTTATCGCTATCGGCGTATCGGAATTCTGCCACATCGCTATCACAACATTCATAAACTGTTAGTCATTGACCTCCCCGATATGCGATCAACGATCACATCTAGACCATTGATCTGGACTCTCGATCCAACAGTCCACCATGCATCGCATTATTACAATCGGTCCTTTCAATGGTCGGACCCCATTCACTCCAAAGGGTCGATCCGACCAAACTTCCGGACCCGATAAGGGTGTAGGAAACTTTTATAAGTTTTCAAGTCCGCTTTACAGATTTGCTAAGTGTTTTTGCTCGATTTCTCAGTGTAAACGAGAATCCATCAAAGGCAACGAATTCTAGTTTACACTGAGAAATAGCGCAAAAACACTTAGCGGATCCGTAAAGCAGACTTGAAAACTTATAAAAGTTGCCCTATACCCTTATTGGGTCTGGAAGTTTGGTCAGATCGGTGCTTCGGAGTGAATGGGGTCCGACTGTTGAAAAGACCAATTGTGATAATGCGATGCATCATGGATCGTGGGATCGAGAGTCTAGATCGGTGGCCCATATCTGATCGCTAATCGCATATCGGAAAGTCAAATGGAATCCCTATAACAAAGTGCCGATAGTGTTATTCCATTTCTTATGGAATAACCCCACCGATAGTGCATTTTGCGTGTTAGTGCATTTCTCATGGAATAACTGCCGATAGTATATTTTGATTGGGGTAAAGAGTGTTAAGGTATGCGATAAGAGTGGACCAGAAGTTTTATTAAGCGCGGCTTATATGAATTGATGTTCGTTATGTTAATCGCATATCGGAGGAGATGGAGTCATGTGTTAAAATGACCATGGGAATGGAAAGTTGCAATTGCGATAAAGGTGATCCTCTTTAAGTGTGCTAAGACCATACAAAAAGCAGAAAAGGTATGGTTTGCATGTATTTTCGTTTGTAAATGGGTTATAAGGGAAATAGCACCGATAAAGGGTTTTCATGTGTGAATTATATATAACAAATGGTTCATAAAGGAAAAGGTTATATATACACGGTTAAGAGACATAAACAAAGGTTATGAAGGGTTTTAAGGTGTCGATAGGAAGGTTTAATGAAAGACTTCAATAAAGTCTTATATGAAGGCTCAAAGGTTGATTAAAGTTCCAATAGGAGGTTTTAGTGGGGTGATTGGGTTTCGATATAAAGGAACTGATAAAAGAGGGCCTTAACCATTTGTGGGTGATGTTTTGACTCCTTTGAGAGTTAAATACTGGGATTGATGTGTTTATGCATTTTTATGCATACTGTGGGTATGTGTGGGGGTATCCCTGCATCAGTTTTATATACCTTGGGTTATACTATTAATCCTTTTGGTTTTTTAGGTTTTTAGTATTAATCCCTTGTTGTTATTAGTTCCTTAGGTTTATATTATCAATTCCTTGGGTTTATTAATCTAAGGGTTCATATTATTAGCATATAATATTATTGATAGGGTTTATAATATTAATGAGTGTTTAATATAGATTCTTTGGGTTTATAATCCATTAAGTTTATGATATAAATTCCTCGAGTTTATAGTATTAATCATAGGTTTTATATTATTATGAGTTTATATTATTATAATAACATTCATATAATAATCATAACTATATAAGAATATAGTTGCTATTATTTGTATAATTATTAATTATCATAAATAATAATATTGATTACATATTATTATAATAATAATTATATTTGTATATTATTATAATAATATAATATTATTATAATATTATAATATTCTATTATTATTAATATATTTTTTTATTATAATAATAATAATACAATAATTGTTATTATTTTTTTTATAATTTTATATTATTAGATTTTTAAAATAATATAATGATAATCTATTGTTATTATTAATATATATATTAGGAGTTTATATAGTTATTATAATATTAATATAATATTTATACAATAATATATATAAATAATTTGGTTGTTAATATTTATATAGTTATTAATAATCTTATATAGTTATTTCTATAGTTATTATAAATCCTAAATACTAATAATAATTAATCCTATGTATACAAATGCTAAGATAAATATTAAAAATACTAAAGCCTAAGAATAATAATAATATTATTATTATTATTATTATGAGTTTGTATTATTATAATAATATTAATATAATAATCATAAATATATAAGAATATAAGAATATAATTGCTATTATTTGTATAGTTATTAATTATCATAAATAATAAATAATTGATCTTTATTGTTCTTATTATAATAATATTGATTATATTATTATAATAATAATAATTATATTTGTATATTATTTTAATAATATAATAATAATATAATATTATTATAATAAAATATTATTAATAACTATATAAATATTAACGACCAGGTTATTTCTATATATTATTATATAAATATAATAATAATAATAATAATATAAACTCCTAATAATATTGATTATATTATTATGATAATATGGTAATTATATTTGTATATTATTATAATAATTTAATAATAATTTAGTATTATTATAATATTATAATAAAACATTAATATTAATATTATTATTAGATTTTTAAAATAATATAATGATAATCTAATATTATTATGAGCTATTCTTATTATTAATTAATATATATTAAGAGTTTATATAATTATTATAATATTACTATAATATTTATACAGTAATATATATAAATAATCTGGTTGTTAATATTTATATAGGTATTAATTATCCTAAAAACTAATAATAATTAACCCTATGTATACAAACCCTAAAATAAATATTAAAAATACTAAAGAATAATAATAATATAAGTTTGTATTATTATAATAATATTAATATAATAATCAGAAATATATAATTATATAAGAATATAGTTGCTATTATTTGTATAGTTATTAATTATCATAAATAATAAATTATTGGTCTTCATTGTTCTTATTTTAATAATATATTATAATAATATTGATTATATTATTATTATTATTATTATAATTATATTTGTCTATTATTATAATAATATTGATTATATTATTATAATAATATGATAATTATATTTGTATATTATTATAATAATATAGTAATAATATAATATTATTATAATATTATAATAAACTATTATTATTATAATAATACAATATAATTGTTCTATTTTTTTAATAATTTTATATTATTAGATTATTTAAATAATATAATGATAATCTAATATTATTATGAGCTATTCTTATTATTAATTAATATATATTAGGAGTTTATATAATTATTATAATATTAATATAATATTTATATAGTAATATATATAAATAATCTTAGTTATTAATATTTATATAGTTATTAATAATCTTATATAGTTATTTATATAGTTATTAATAATCCTAAATACCGACAATAATGATTAAAGTGGTTGATATAAGTCTATCAGCGTATATCAACCACATTGGAATATGTGGCTATATATATGCTTCATATACGCCTATCGTCATATATCAACCATATTGGTAAATATGGTTGCGCTAGTAATAAATATGTTTGATATATGTAGATATAAAAATATATCAACTACATTAATAATGATTAGATATATGTTAGAGATTTAATATTAATATTAATATTCACATTAATTTTAATTATTAATATTATAAATTTTAATAAATATAAGATCGAATATAGATAAACTACTACTTTATAAGTTCTAATATTATAAATCATATATATTAATCACTGTATATTATAAACATGATCTTATAAACCCTAATATCAAATCCACTATTATAAACCTCACTATTATAAACCCAAATGTTATAAACATAATATTAAACTTAATACGATAAACCCTAATATTAAACCAAATATTATAAACCCTAACATTATACATATTATAGATTATATCCTAATATTCTAAAACATATACATATATATTAAATCCTATATATTAAACACCCAATGTTATAAACCATGCTATTATAAACCCTATATTATAAACTCAAATATTAAAAATATTAATATTTTAAACCTTAGTACTATAAAACGAAATGTTATAAACCTTACACAACAACATTAGTAAATGAGGTTGCTATATATTGATTGGTGTATATCAATCACATGCATAAACACATTAGTAAATGTTGTTGGACATGTTTATAATGTCACATTGTAACGTTGGAGAAATTACAATGAAATGTAATATTACGATAATTTTTTTCATATTGCGACATTGAATAGGTTTATGTACCATTTTGACATCACAACACGTTTGATTATTAATATTAATCAATAATATTCATAGGCGATTAAGTTTGACCAAAGTTTAAGATTGTTCACTATCAAACATAGTCAACCACATTAGTAAATATGGTTGACTAATTTTATAATATCGCATTGCGACTTTGGCCAAATTTGATCTTTGTCAACTATTATTTTCAATAATAATAATAATAATAATAATAATAATAATAATATACCCAACGTTAATATTAATATCAATATTATCCAACTTTATTAACATTAATATTTTTATTAAATATTTTCGAATCTTGATTGTGACTAACCAAGGATGAGCTTAGTTGACTAAGGTTGATAATGTTTGACTTTGGTCAACCATTGTTGACTATAATTGAATATGGTAGAGTGACATTGAAAGAAGACAACTATGAGTGACTTCTAACTTTTGTTAAATATGGTAAACATAGGGTTGACCAAGTGTAATGATGTTCAAGTATTTAAACATCGACTATAAATGTTAACTTTGTTTGATTGTGTTTGACTAATGTAGTTCACTATGTTTGGCTATTAGTATTAATCAATATTATTAATAGGAGATTATGCTTGACCAAAGTTGAAGATTGTTAGGTTTCAAACTTAGTTAAACATTGTCAAACATATTCAACTGCATTATTAAATGTGGTTAACTAATTTTTAAATGTTGCATTGTGACGTTCAATAAATTGCAATTTAATATCACATTGCAAAAATGTTTGTCACATTGCAACATTTGATAAATTTTTGTCATAATGTGACAATGTCACAATGCAACGATGTTTGTCACAATTTTATGAATGTTTGCCCCAATACTCAAACCATAATATTAGAACCCAATACTAAAACCTAATATTAAAACCCTAATATTAAAGTATAATATTATAGTAGGTTGGCTAAGGATGAATATGAGTGAATAAGGTTGACTATTATTAAATATGGCAAACATTAAGTTGAGCAAGTTTGATCATGATCAACTATTTAAACAATGACTATGAAGGTTGACTTTGTTTGACTAGGTTGACTATGTTTGACCGTTACATTAATCTTAACAATGATAAGAGATTATGTTTGAACGAAGTTGAGGAGTGCTGGCTGTCAAACATAGTTAAACATAGTTGAACATAGTCAATAACATTAGTAAATGTGGTTGAATAATTTTCTAATATCACAATGTGATGTTGGATAAATTGTAACATAATGTAACATTATAATCCTATTATTAAAGTGCATAGAATTTTATTTTATATTTTTTAGTAATACACATATTATTAATTAGAAAAAAGTAAATATTGTTAATATTATTTATATGTTAATAAGCCTAATATTAAAAGACAAAATTTTAAAACCAATATTGAAACCCCAATTTTAAAACCTAATACTAAAACCCAATATTAAAACATTAATATTAAAACCCAATATTAAAACCTTAATATTAAAATGCAATATTAAAACACTAATATTAAAACTAAATACTAAAACCCAATACTAAAACTTTATTATGAAAACCCAATATTATAATATGTTAATTGAGGACAACTATGGTGAGCAAAGTTGACTATTGTTAAATATGGTAAACATAGGGTTAACCAAGTTTGATCATCGTAAACTATCTAAACAATGACTATCAAACTTGACTTTGTTTGAATATGTTGACTAATGGTGTTGACTATGTTTGACTATTAATATTAATCAATAATAATGACAAGTGATTATGTTTGACTATAGTTTAGGAGTGTTGACTATCAAACATAGTTAAATATAGTTGAACATAGTTAACACTATTAGTTAATGTGGTTCAATAATTTTGTAACGTTACAATGCGACATTGGATAAATTGCAATGTAATGTATAACTACAATAATGATTGTCACATTGCGACAATATTTGTCACAACGTAACGTTGGATCGATTTTTGTACCATTCCAATATCACAACATGTTTGACTATTAAAACTCGAATATTAAAACCCAATACCAAAACCTAATATTACAACACTAATATTAAAAACCAATATTTTAAATATATTATTATAAAACCTGATTCTTGTAACCCTACCATTAAAACCCTATACTAAAATCTAAATATTAAAACAAAATACTAAATCCCCAATATTAAAACTGAATATTAAAACCCAATATTTAAATCCTAACATCAATACCCACTACTAAACCTAATATTAAAACGTAATATTTCAAACTTGATATAATGAAATCTAATATTATAATACATTGACTAAGGATGATTGCAAGTGAACAAGGTAATTGTGAAATATAATAAACGTAGGGTTGACCAAGTTTGATCATGGACATCTATTTAAACAAACGTCTATCAAGGTTGACTATGTTGACTAATGTGGTTGACTATGTTTGGATATTAATATTAATCAATAATAATGATAGGGGATTATGTTTGATTGATTTTAAGGAATGTTTACTATGAAACATAGTTAAACATAGTTGAACATAGTTAACAATATTAGTAAATGTGGTAAACTAATTTTGTAATGTCCCAATTTGGCGTCAGATGAATAACAACGAAATGTAACATTACAACAATTTCTATCACAATGAAACATTCAACATATTTTTGTACCATTCTGACTTCACAACTTGTTTGATTATTAAAGCCATAATATTAAACCCCAATATTTTAAACCTAATATTATAAAACCTAATTCTTGTAACCCTACTATTAAAACCCTATACTAAAACACTAATATTAAAAGCCAATATTAAAACCCTAATATTAAAACCCAATATTAAAACCCTACTACTAAAACCCAACATTAAAACCCTATATTAATTCCCAAATATTAATACTCAATACTAAAACCCAATATTAAAACCGTAATATTAAAATCCAATATCTTAAACGTAATATTTTAATACATTGACTAAGGATGACTTTGAGTAACAATGTTGACTATTGTTAGATATGGTAAACATAGGGTTCATCAAGTTAGATTATGTTTGACTATTTAAACAATGGCTATCAACGTTGACTTTCTTTGACTATGTTGACTAATGTGCTTGACAATGTTTGACTTTTAATGTTAATCAATAATAATGATAGATGATTATGTTTGACAGAAGTTGAGACTTGATTGTCAAACATAGTTAAACAAAGTCGAGCATAATAAAAAACATTAGTAAACATGGTTGACTAATTTTGTAATGTTGCAATGTGACATTGGATAAAATGTAATGTAATATAACATTGTGACAATGTTTGTCACAATGAAACACTTGATAGATTTGTGTACCATTCTGACATCACAACATGTTTGATTATTAACACTCAAATTTTAAATTCCAATATTAAAACACAGCATTAAAACCCTAATATTAACACCCTATATTTGACATTAGATGACTAAGGTTGACAACATTTGACTTTAGTTAATCATGATTGACTATAATTTAATATAATTAATTTACATTGACTGAGGAGGACTATTACTGAATAATGTTGGTTGTTGTTAAATATAGTAAACATAGGGTTGACGAAGTTAGATCATGGTCAACTATTTAAACATTGAATCTAAAATTTGACTTTGTTTGATTACGTTTATGTAATGTGCTTAACTATATTTGACTATTAATATTAATCAATACCAATAATAGGAAATTATGTTTGACCGAAGTTGAAGAGTATTGACTATCAAATAGAGTCAAACACAAGAAAACATAACCAAACATAATCAAAAACATTAGTAACCCAATGTTTTTGAAATCATATTAATATCAATATTATTAAACATTGACTATGAGTGAGTATGGTTTAACCATTGGTGGACATGGCTTGACCAAGTTTGCCATGGGTGAACATGGTTTGAATAATTTCATTATGGTTGACCATAATCTTCTATGATATATTATGGTTGTCTATATTAATAATGAATGACTACGAATGGCCAAATTTTACCATGGTGACCAATGTTGACCATGTTTGACCATATTAAGAATTGTTGGCCATATTGAGCATGAGTTGATGATGGTTTTCAAAGATTAATTATAGTGACTATGGGTGACCAAAGATGATCCTTATTAACCATGATTGACCTAAATTTCTTGTGGTTGAAGATGACTAGCCATCGCTTCATATATTTGGCCATGGTTGACCATAATTTTCTATGATAAATTATAGTTGCCCATTTTGATAATGGTTGACCATGTTTCCTATTCTAACCTTAGCTAGCCATATTTGGCCATTACGAATAGGTAGAGGAAGTGGTTTTCTAAGTTGAAAGTGATATCATATTACATTAAAACCACAAAATTAAAACCCTAATATTGAAACCCAAATACTAAAACCCAATATTAAAACCCTATACTAAAACTCCAATATTAACACTTCAATATTAAAACCCCATACTAAAACCATAATTTAAATATTAAAAATCAATATTAAAACCCTTATACTAAAACCTCAATAGTAAAACCCAATATTAAAACTCAAAATCAGTACTATGGAATATCTCCATATATATTTGTTAATAACTAAAATGTGCTAACTATACATAATTTAAAAATATCATAAAAGTATTTCAAATAGATACATACATCGTATGTGTATTGACTTATTTTCATGGATATGAAAGTAAATATTTATAATTTAAATGAGAGAATGAAATTGTTTTGAATTAAATAAATAATGTAAATGTGTATAACTTCGATTTAGATTAAATATAAGATATATTTTTATTGATTTTTTTTTTAAATTGTATCTTTTTATTTTCAATAATTTTATAAGCTAAATAAATTTAATTTATTTTAATAAAATATTATAGAAAATGAATTATTCTTAATTTTTTTTAGTAAGTTTGGTGGAACTACATCTTCATTACATTTAATATATCACTTAGATCAAGATGGGGAATTGAACGATGACTTCAAATCAAGGTATGCCTTAACAAAACACCCAATCATCATCTATTATTTTTAATTATTTAATTTCAAATAAGATTTATTTCTCTATTTTAATTATTTAATTTTAAATAAGATTTTTATTTCTCTAATTATTAATTATTTAATTTTAAATAATATTTTACTTTCTTGCTCTATTGGATAAACATTATAGGATAATCGTGGTAGGTTATAAAGTTTTATTGAAAATTTCATAAACTTTTATGAGAAATTTAATAGATATTATTTGGAAAAACAAATTTGTAATGTAGAATAAAAAATGTATTTATGCAGTTAGAAAATGCGTTTCGAAACATATGCGTTTGAGATTTTGCAAAACTATAAATTAAGGATTTTTTTTAGGGTTCGTTGAGGATATGTGGTGGTTATGGTCACATCAGGTCTATAGCATAGAACTACACCCATTTGATTTATATAAATCTGATAAATACTAGTAAAATGTGTTTTGATTACATAAAAAGGTGTAAACGTGTTAGAAACCATGCACAGATGAATCTAGCTAGTAAATGTTGAACACACAACTTTGCAGAGAAAAAACACTAAAAGAATCGAAAGAACAAAAAAGAATGCTTGATTCAGAAAAAAGGTTACAATGCACATGATATAGCATTACTGGGTGAAGATCCCAAGGTAATGCGCATAGTTTTGATCAATGAGAGGACTCAACACCTATAGAAAGTTTTAGAGAGAACTAGCTAGTTGTGGAGTGAAAGGAGGAGCAAATCAGGGAGTAAATCATGCAGAAGAACTAGCGAGTTGCGAAGTGAAAGGAGGAGAAAATCAATGAGTAAATCATGAAGAAAGGATCTTGCATGTAGTCCCATGCTCTAACTAAGTGTCTGCATGTGCCAATAATGAAGGTCCTAGGTGTGGAGTACCTCCAACACCCCCGCTGAACACCACTATGGGGAAAAATAGAAAATGCGCCCTGGCTACTAAGGCCAAAGGTCACCCAAAATACAATGCAACTTGTACTAAAATTGAGGAAAGAGGGAAAACCTCGTGGGAACACCCCCCTCAAAATACAATGTAATCAAAAGAAAAGAGGAAGAAAAGACAGTTGCTAAGCAATTGTGTTTTTCACTCCAAGACGATCATGCAGAGAGTAAAACTTCTGCTCAGTGAATGTCTTGGTGAAGATGTCTACAATCTGTTCTGCTGAAGGACAGAACTGCAAATCAATGACCCGATCATGTACTAAGTCTCTGATGTAGTGCATATGGATCTCTATGTGCTTCGTCCATTGCTGCTGTACTAGATCCCTGCAAAATTTGAGAGTGCTCTGGTTGTCACACTAGATGACAGTGGGCTGGTGGAACTGGATGCCCAACTCAGTGAGGAAGTGTTGTAGCCATAGAGCCTGAATGGTGGTATTGACTACTCCTTTTTACTTGACCTCAGTTGAAGAGAGAGCAATAACAACCTGCTTATTTCTCGACCAACAGATATGGCCAGACCCTAGACTGAGTGAATATCCGGAGGTGGACTTGCGATCAATGTTGTCGCCCGCCCAATCAAAATCTGTGAAGCCAAGGAGATTCAATGTAGTGCCTACTACATAGTGAATCCTGAAGGTGATGGTGCCCTGCACATATTGGAGGATGCACTTAGAAGCATTTCAGTGTAGCTCATGTGTCTCCTACATGTATTTGGAAATTTCCCCTACTGCATATGAGAGATCTGGTTTGGAGTGGGTGAGGTATAGTAAGCTCCCCACTAGCTGTTAGTAGAGAGTACTATCAACTAATGGAGTGTCACCTCCATCCTCAAGGCAAACCCCAGACAGAAAAGGAAGTCGGTGCTGGCTTGCAGTCAGTCATGTGAAATCTCTCGAGGAGATCACATGCATACTTAGCTTGAGAGAGTTTGATGCTTGTGGCATCCTGGCTAATCTCAAGACCAAGAAAGAAGTGTAATGGACCCATTTCCATCACCAAGAACCTATCATGCAAGGCCCTTTTGACTGTAGTAATGGTTGAAGCTGAGCTTCTAGTGATCAGGAGATCATCCACATAAAAAACTAAGATAAGAAGAGAATCATGTGTCCTGAGCATGTAAACATTCGGATCAGACTTACATTTTTCGAAGTTTTGTGATAAGAGAAAAGAATCCATCTTTACATACCAAGCTCTTGAGGCCTGCTTAAGGCCGTAGAGAGACTTCTTCAGTCTGCAAACCAAAGATGAATCCTGAATGAAACCATGTGGTTGCTCCATGTAGATCTCCTTAGATAGGTCTCTGTGAAGAATGGAATTCTTGACATCCATCTGATGTACTTCCCACCCCTGGGTAGCTGCAATGGCAAGTGAAAGGCGTATGGAATCCATCTTTGCTACTGGAGCAAAGGTCTCATCATAATCAATGCCATGCACTCGTTGGAATCCTTTGGCTACTAACCTGGCTTTTTGTCTAGTGATTTGCCCATCTGCAACACTCTTGGTCCTGTAGACCCATTTGCATCGACAAGTTTCCTTCCTGAAGGAAGGGGGACCAGATCCCAGGTCTGGTTCTCGAGGAGGGAGTTGTACTCCTCCTCCATGGCAGACTCCCAAGAGGGATGCTGAATAGCCTCAGCATAAGACTTCAGATCAGAAGACTGAACCAAATGACAATGCCAAGATGGCGTTGGTTCAGTGTCAGTGAGGGCAAGAGGAGGCTCAATAAACTCTGAGCTAGTCCTCCGCAGATCAGAATTATCCCCCACAATACCATTTCTAGCAACTGGGTGGTCTTGTGCATATATCTCACTTAATCTCCTTGTTCTCTGATTTATGATAGGGGAAGTTGATTCATTGTTGGAAGCCTGATATGGGCTTGGATGTGGATCATCATATGCATGCACTGGATTTGTATATGAAGACTCTGTCTTTGCATCTGCATTCTCTACCTCGGCATCTGTATGCTCTGTATCTACATCTGAGTGTACTGAGTCATCATCTCGGAGATGAGGTATATAAAAGGTGTTTGCATGCGGCAATTGAGGTGCATGCAAGAGACATTCCTAAAATTTGACACTTTGCTCAATGATGAGCTTGTTCGTAGAGGAAATCAGGAGTCGGTATCCATTCACACCATCAGGGTATCCAACAAATATTCACTCAATTCTCTGTGGATCAAGAGTCTTCCTCTCTTCAGAGGGGATCCCAGCCCATGCTCGGGAGCTGAAAACACGGAAGTGGGTGACCTTCGGTTTAGTGCCGCTCCAAGCCTGAAAGGGGGTCTGATCCTTGACAGACCTATGAGGAGATCTATTATGGATGTAGTTATCACAATTAAGTGCTTCAACCCATAGCTTATGAGGTAGTGACTTAGCATGCAGCATGCAGGAAGCCATCTCTTTGAGAGATCAGATCTTTCTCTTAGCAACTTCCTTCTGTTGTAGAGTGTATGGAACTATGTGCTGCAACTGTATGCCAGACTCAAGGTAAAGGTTCTGAAGTGTTGTGTTAACATATTCCCCCCCATTTTTTGTATCGAGGACTTTGATCTTTCTCTCTGATTGTGTCTCATCTAGTGCTTTGAAATCTTCAAAGTGCGCAAAAACTTCAGATTTGGCCCTAAGAAGATACAGCCAAGTATACCGTAAAAAATCATCAATAAATGTAAGCACATACCTTGCTTTGTTGATGGAAGGATAAGGAAAAGGCCCCATAAGATCTATATGGATCAGATCTAGAGGAGAGGATGCTCTGTGAATCTTGCTGGTGTCAAACTTTTCTCTAGGATGTTTGCCAAGGACACACCCTTCACAAACTCCTTTGGAGAAACTGATATTTGGCAAGCCTTCCACCATCTCATGCTTGCTTAGCTGCTACATATACCTGTAATTTAGGTGACCAAACCTCTCATGCCAAATCCTACTACTATCATCAACATGTGTAAGCAATAAGGAGGATTCAGATTTAATAAATTCAGAAAATGTATATAGTCTAGCTCCATTGTTTACGTCACCGGTTGCAATTTTGGAGCTTCTATGTAGGTCATATATGTTCACTGAATTTGGAGTGAATTCCACTCTCTTTCTGGTGTCAGAATGAGTGATCTGATAAACTGAAAGAAGGTTTACCGAAATTTTTGGAACATGAAGCACATCTTCAAAGCTTTTGTGTAAAAGTTCCACTCTACCTTTTCCGGTGACCTCAATAGGTGAGTCATCTCCCATGAGGATGGGAGGTCCTTTGCATGTATCCAAAGAGGAATAGACTTCCTTTGCAGCAGCCATATGATGTGATGCACCAGAACCTATAATCCATTCATCAAGGGAAGAGTTAATTGCAACTAAAGCATGAAAATTGTTACCTTTCCCATGTGGCAGATCCTTAGTTTTCTTCTTGGTGCCTTGAGGGATGTGGTCTCGAAGGTTGTGCTTTTGAATGATTTCTGCCATTTGGTTAATTTTTTTCTTCATACAGGAGGATTTCTGATGGAATGCTCGATGACAGTAGGTGCATTTGTCTCCTTTCTTCCGTTTCTCATTTTTGGAGCTCAAGTAGTCATTGAAGGGCTTGGTGTACCCTTCCTTCTTTCGATGGGAATGCACTTTCCCTTATCTTTTTGCTGCTAATTTTTCTGACTTGAATCATATCTATGACTTTTATTGTGGTTTCCATCATGCACATCAAATGCATGTGCTTTTGGAGGTTTGATTTTCCCCATGCCAATGAGTTTATCTTGCTCAAAAGTGAGGTATTCCATGAACTCTTTGAGAGAAGGCATAGTGTAGAATTTACCTATTGTGAGCCTTACTGAATGAAATGTAGACACAAAGACGAAGTATTCTGGTCTAAGCTTTGACATAATAGAGAGAACTTGGCGACTCTCCTCCTTGGATTTATCAATTCCACAACCATTGAGTTGCAACAATAGATCATTATATTTGGTGAAGAAGACTTGAATTCTGTCATAGCTCCATGGATCCAATGAGATCAGCTCCTCTTTGAGAAAATTTCCTTTCATCTCATCCTATTTCCCATAGAGTTCTTCAACCTTTTTCCAAATCTCATTGGGAGTATTGCAGGCAAATAGATGAAACTGGAACTCTGGGGAGATGCACATGCATATGGATCCATGGGCCTCATCCATGCGGTTGAGGTACTTGGATATCTCTATGGCTGAAGTGGGTTCCACTTCTGTAGCCATGGTAATCCTGTACAACCCTTTCTGACAAAGGTATCAAGCCATTTGGTCCTTCCATTCATGATAGTTGTACGGTGTTAGGATCGATGCTTTGAGAAACTCCATTTTGCTGTCGATATTCGATCTCCAAGTTGTAATACCTGAAAATAAAGTACTGGTGCACCTTTTATCTAGCAACCCATGGGCTCTGATACCATGTAAATGTGTTAGAAAACCTGCATAGATGAATTTAGCTAGTAAAGGTTTAACACACAGCTTTGCAGAGCAAAAACATTAAGAGAATCGAAATAACAAAAAAGAATGATTGATTCAGAAAATAGGTTACAATGCTCATGATATAGCATTACTGGGTGAAGATCCCAAGGTAATGTGCCATAGTGGTGATCAATGATAGGACTCAACACCTACAACAAGTTCCAAAGAGAACTATCCGGTTGTGGAGTGAAAGGAGGAGCAAATAAGGGAGTAAATCATGCAGAAGAACTAGCCAGTTGCAGAGTGAAAGGAGGAGAAAATTAGGGAGTAAATCATGCAGAAAGGATCTTACATGTAGTCCCATGATCTAACTAAGTGTCCACATGTGCCAGTAATGAAGGTCCTAGGTGTGTAGTACCTTCAACAAAAGGAAGAATAAATAAACAAAACCTAAATAAAAAAACCTTGCAGATTTCCTTCCGATGTCGACCATATAGAAAACCATTAATAATAATAAGTATTTCCCTTATATAAAAAGGAAGAATAAATAAACTACACGTAGTGTTTCCTTTGCATGCCGACCATATAGAAACCAAATTTGTATCATAAATATCTGTCATGTAAGTCAGAGATGGAACTTCAATGAGAGTGAACGATGTCATTGGTGGAACTGTAGAAGGATCGATAAATTTGAAAATGAGGTGCTCCATACCATTTGAAAGTTGATTATTTGAATCTATATCATGAAGTGCACCAGACATATCACAAATGACTGAACCAAACACACCTTATATAATGAAGTGCACAAACCGATGTTATGAGGACCGAAACAAACTAGTTTGGACTTGTCGGTTTGACCGCTTTTAGCTCTAAACCGGTTTTCACTGGGGCAATAAACTAGAAAAGGTTAGTTTGGTACTGAACCAAATTTTTGACAAAATTTTCCAGCATGGGACCAACAACCAATTTTTTTAGTTTTTTTAATAATTGGGGCTATTTTCATTGATTTTTTAATTATTTGTTGGCATTTTTTATTTTTTTAGTTGGGACTTATTTTACTCATTATTTTTATTTTTATTTTTATTTCTTAAAATTTTGTTTAGTTGGTCCACAAAATTATGAATCCCAACCCCTCTCAAACTTATTTAAAGGCCTTAACCCTTCTATTTCACTCACACTATTCATTCCAACTTCTTGTATTTCTTGCGCTGATATTTGTGAGTGGGTTTTGGTCCTTGGACTCTTGGAGATATTTGCTATTTTGAAAGGTTGTTCTTAAGATGATTTTGTGAAGGCTTGGAGATATGATTGAAGGGCTCAATTAGAGAAAATTTGTTGGAGAAATTCAGAGAATTAGAGCTGCTTCAAGAGATTTTTTGTTAATGATTGTGGGTTGGTTGTTAATTATATTTTGGAGGTGGTTGAAGGGGTTTTGGGAGCTACTTTTGGCCACTGTTTGGAGTTGGTAGTTTGTTCTTTTTCAAACTTTGGATCTGCAAGCTTGCGGTTATTTTCGTGTGTGTAAAGGCCCTTGATTTTCTTCTTTCTTTTGGCTAAAAATTGCTAATTTTCTAGGGCTTTCCATGTTAAAAATTTCTAAGTATTTTTGTTAGATATTTCTAGGGCTTTTGAGAAATATTTTTAGGGTTTTCACGTGAAAACCTCTAGGGCTTTTATGTTAAAAATTTCTAGAGAATTTTTCTAAAAGTTTAAATGGCTTTAGGTTAACAAATTCTAGGGAATTTTGTTAAAAATTTCTAGGATTTTTATGTTAAAAATTTCTAGGGAATTAAAATTTATACACATTATTAATATAATTTTTTAGGATTTGGATTTAAATTTATTGTATAGACACTCTTAACCCAGTATGGAAAAGATATTGTAATGTCCTATCCTATCCTCTTAAACATTTTGACTTGATCAAATTAAATAAAAGTAAAACTTAAAATGAAATAAAATTAAAAAGTAAATATAATTAATAATTAAAATAAAATTAAGGTATATTAGAAAATTTAAGGTTAGCGGGTTTTATAACCCACGTTTGTCCCCATGGTATTTTTCTCTAATGTGACCTATTTAAAAGGCATAAAATTCTATATAATTTAATTTTTTCTATCTAATATGTTAAAAAGTTCTAAGAATATTATGTTAAAAAAATTTAGGGCTTTCTATGTAAATTTGTTTTAAAAATTTTCTGGTACATCTCTTAAAAGAATTATTCTTTTTTACCCTAGAAAGTAACATTTCCTAGAACTTTCTATTGATATCTTTAATTTAATTTTCCTTTGTATTTGTCTTAAAAATGATTTTTTTTAACCCTAGAAAATACTAATTTCTAGGGCTTTCTATGCAATTTTTTTTGGCTTTTAATTATTTTTGGAGGTGGCAAAAGGGTTTTTGGGGCTGTTTTTTGTTTTTGTTTGGAGATACTAGTGTTTTCAATTGTTGGAAGGATTTTCTAGGTATGTCAAGACACTTAATCTTCTTCTCCTTGTTTTGGTAATTTTTTTTGTTTCTTTCATTTAAAATTAAAAAAATCTAGGGCATTTTATGTGAATCCTTTTTTTTTACCCTAGAAATTAAGGTTCAATATTTGTTAGGGATGTTCCTTGTATTTATCTCTTGTATTCATATCTTTATTTTAATTTTTCTTTGTATCTCTTAAAAATTGTTTTTTTTAACCCTAGAAAATACTAATTTCTATGGCTTTCTATGCATATTTGTTTTGGTTTTTAATTGTTCCTCGAGGTGTGAGAAAGGAGTTCTGGGGGTTTCTTTTTGCTATTTTTTGTTGAAAATGACAACAAGAAGTGCTAAAAATATCACTACTATAAATAGCAGTTCAGGTACCAGCATTGGACATAGCAACAAGGAATGAAAAAATGGAAGTGCTAAAAATAACATTTCAGGATGGATTCCTATTTCAGTTAGTCCCTGAACTAAAATAGTGAAGTAAAATTCGAATTTGATCTTAGCAGCTATTTGTAAAATAATTAATATATTCTTCTTGACTTAATTAGTTATAGAAAATCAAACATGAAGTCTATGTGGGGACATGCAACAATTTTTCCATTGATTGATGAATTTATCCATTAGTTAAAGAGATAAGGATGAGTTGTAATATTGAGTTGTAATTAGTTGACTGAGTTAACTGAGTCAAGTCCAGTTAGATTAATTCAAATAGTTTGTTGAATTAATTGTGAGTTCAGTTAGTTAATGCTTGCATGCATGTAACTGCTCCACTTTAGATAACTGAATATTCTCTCATAAATAACTCATGCATGTCAGTTCATACAGAGACCCAGTTGAGATCAGAGGAAAGGACAATGTACTATTAGTTGGAGGAATTTTCCTATAAAGGAAACTCATCCATGCAGAAGGAATAATCTCCTTCAGGTTTGTGTAGTTATTTCTGAGCCAAGTGAGTAGTGTGAGGTGGGAATTCACACAAGTGGAAGCACTAGACCCCAGGAAAAACTACACAAGGAAATAGGGGACTTGGAGGGAAGAGGAGAAGGTTGTGAGAGCCTTTGACTGTCTATAAGTAGTATTGTTTGATTGCAGAGAGAGCAAGATAGCTTGAGAGTTGATTCTTTTTGTAACTTGAACATATTTCCACTTGTATGATAACAAAGAGATTGGTATTTTAGGCTGAGGCTTTCCCTGGGTTATTTCTTCTGTGTTATGTGTGATTGATTTCTCATTCTCAGTTATATGTGTTCTCATTGATCTTGCTCATATTCGATTAAGCTTCCGCACAGTTTGTTGTAGAAGTAGATCATGTATTTTGCTTTAGTATATTGCATAATCTATTGATCTACAGTGGGAATTTCTACATGGTATTGGAGCAAAGGAGATCAAAGGAAAGAACAATATATAAGAAGGGAGAAGTTTGAAGTTTGAGGTTCCTGATTATAGAAATCGAGTTCTTATCACATCTCAATTTCACCAATGGTGTTCAATGGTTTAAGACTTGAGTATGCCCTTGATGGCAGCTTGAATTATATAGCCTGGAAGGATTGCATGGAAGCAGTATTTGAGGATAATGGTCTAAAGGACTTCATTGATCAAGAAGTCCCCAAGCCGATTGATGCTACAAAATTGGCAGAATGGAAGAAATGTGTGGCTAGAGCAAGGAGAATCCTTCTAGAGGGAGTTCAAGACCACACAGTCTAGAGTCTCCATGCGAAGGAGACACCGTTTTCAATGTGGAAAACATTGAAATATCTATATCAGAATAGTAGTGATCAGAGGAAGCTGGCATTGAAAGACAAGCTTAAAAAAATCAAGTGTGAAAAGGGCGACATGATCTCTACATATCTAAACAAGCTCACCACCTGTAGGGATGAGCTTGGAAGTGTAGGGATCACGATCGTTGATGATGACATGGTGATTCTTGCACTCCTCGGTCTTCCTAAGAGCTGGCATATCTACCAAGACTCGGTTAATAGAAGAGAAAAAAATGCCAGATTGGCAATGACTTTGGTTAGACCCAATGCAGGAGGAGATAAGAAGAAGCACCAGAGATGGATCCTCATCGAAGCAAGATGATGAGGAAAATCTAGCCTTAGTGAGTAAGGACAAGAAAGGGAAAGGGAAGGCGTCCCATCCCAAATCTGGTTCTTCCCATGGTGGGAAGAAGTTTGACAAATCGAAAGTGCGATGCTTTCATTGTCATGAGGTGGGTCATTTTACTACAAATTGTCCATTGAAGAAATCCAAGATGGGATCCAAGGAAGGATCTGAAGGTGAGGCATTAGACTCATTGTTCGAGTTGGATTTCACCCTCTTCGCATGCATGGTTTCATCCATGGTGGGATGTGGTTGGTTTCTTGACAGTGGAGCTACTTTCAACATGACTAGTGACAAGAGTTTGTTCAGTACCTTGGAGGAGAAAGATCTCCAAATACTCATAGTGATGGGTAATGATGAAAGGTATAGTGTCTTAGGTGTAGGCACAGTTGTTTTTAAGAGGGAGCATGGAGCTCGCATTACCTTGACTGATGTCAAGTATGTACCAGGACTGAGGAAAATTTTGGTGTTGATCGCAATGCTGGAAGACAAAGGCTATGATGTAGTCTTTAGTAAGGGAAAGGTTTTCCTTAGACACATCACCACGAGACAGGTGATGCAGATCGATTCACGAGTCAAGAACCTGTATGATCTTGAGGTTCAAGATGCATGCAAAGCCTTGAGGTTCAAGGAAACTATTGGAGACTTGGTGGTTGAAAGGGAGAGTAAATTACCTCTCAACATGTGGTGCCAGAAGAAGTCTCAGACAATTGTGGAGGAGCCACAATTGGTGAAGCAGCTTCAGGAGGTTGTGGAGCAACCACAACTAGAGAAGCCGAGAGGAGATCAAGTAGAGAAATCTACTCATGTAGAGACCTCTAGTAGGGAGAAATTTCGAGCCAAGTGGGCAGAGGGATCACATGCATCCATACCTCTAGGTAGGAGGTGGGGCGATGTGGAGTGACAGTCCCAAGAAGGCTGGAATAGGGGCAAGATCATTGAGGTACCCAACCTCTTTGATTATACCTTGCTATGGGAGCCCCGATGAGGAGTAGCAGGACTGACTGAGTGGGTAGAGATAGATGCGGATGGAGCGGCAGAGAGAGCTACAATGCATGAGTCCCAATACTGTGCAGAGCTACCAAGTTGTAGCAATGCGAGAGGCACAGGAGTGTTGCACCAGTGCAAGATGACATAGAGAGTTGTGCAACGGTGCGAGATGCATGGAGTGTTGCAACAGCTTAGAGATCAGAGAGGGAGCACTTGTCAGCAGCAGAGGAAGCTTTAGCATCAGAGGATGTTTCTAGCCCAACAGGGAGGTCGGTTGGGAGTTTTTTGTTTCTAGAGTTGCTGGAGCAATAACACTTGGGAGAAGTGATGCAGGCAAAACATTCCAAAGGTTCAGGATCAGGTTCAAGTTGAATGCATTTCTTATTGAGAGAGAGTGTTGAAAATGGCAACAAGAAATGCTAAAAATAGCACTGCTATAAATAGAAATTCGGGTACCAATGTTGGACATAGCAACAAGGAATGAAAAAATGGAAGCGCTAAAAATAGAATTGCTATAAATAGCATTTTAGGATGGATTCTATTTTAGTTAGTCCCTGAACTAAAATAGTGAAGTAAAATTCGAATTTGATCTTAGCAGCTATTTGTAAAATAATTAGTTAATGCATCTTGAGTTAATTAGTTGTAGAAAATCAAACATGAAGTCTATGTGGGGACATGCAACAATTTTTCCATTGATTGAAGAATTTATCCATCAGTTAAAGAGATAAGGATGAGTTTCAATATTGAGTTGTAATTAGTTGGCTCAGTTAACTGAGTCAAGTCTAGTTAGATTAATTCAAACAGTTTGTTGAATTAATTGTGAGTTCAGTTAGTTAATGCTGCATGCATGTAACTGCTGCACTTTAAATAACTAAATATTCTCTCATAAATAACTCATGCATGTTAGTTCAGATAGAGACCCAATTGAGATCAGAGGAAGGGACAATGTACTATCAGTTGGAGGAATTTTCCTATAAAGGAAACTCATCCATGTAGAAGGAATAATCTCCTTCAAGTTTGTGCAGTTATTTCTGAGCCAAGTGAGCAGTGTGAGGTGGGAATTCACACAAGTGGAAGCACTAGACCCCAGGAAAAACTATGCAAGGAAATAGGAGGCTTGGAGGGTAGAGGAGAAGGTTTTGAGAGCCTTTGACTGTCTATGAACATTATTGTTTGATTGCAGAGAGAGCAGGATAGCTTGAGAGCTGATTCTTTTTGTAACTTGAACATATTTCCACTTGTATGATAATACAGAGATTAGGGTTTTAGGTTGAGGCTTTCCCCGGGTTATTTCTTTTGTGTTATGTGGGATTTATTTCTCATTCTCAGTTATATGTGTTCTCATCGATCTTGGTCATACTCGATTAAGCTTCTGCAAAGTTTGTTGTAGAAGTAGATCTTGTATTTTGCTTTAGTATATTGCATAATCTGTTGATCTACAGTGGGAATTTCTACATTGTTTGGAGGTGCCATTGTTTTCAATTTTTGGAAAGATTCTCTAGGTATGTTAAGGCACTTAATCTTCTTTTCTTTTTTGGTTAAAAATTGGTGTTTATTTCATTAAATTAAAAAAATCTATGGCTTTTCATGCAGATCTTTTTTTTTTTTACCTTATAAAATTATAATTTCTAGGGCTTTATATGCATATTTATTTTTGTTTCTTGCAAAGGTTGTCATGGCCCATAAAACCGAGAATGATCTAGCATGGTTACATTACCATTTGAATGAAGCTGGAAAAGAGTTTGCAACTATTGTGGGAAGGTTGTTAAAGGTGGGATGATTCATCGGATTAAGGAGCACTTAGCTCATTGGAGAGGCCAAGTAGAACCTTGTGAAAAAGTTTATGATGACCTAGGAAATCACATGGTGGGTTTCATTGAAGCCTTCCATGAAGAAAAAAGCAAGAGCAGTAAAATTAAAAAATGACATAGACAAAAGTTCAAAAGATGATGCCCCTTTCAATGACCCTGGTCTTAAAGTCCATATCCCAAGTTTTGAAGATGCCTCTAGTTTCTCTATTACAATTGGAAATTAGAATTATTATGGCCCTAGTTCATAAAGTTTGAAAAGGGCACATTCAGGGAATATTGACCCTTTCTTTGTACCTCACACCACCCCTAGTGCACAACCAACTATTGATGCCAAATGCGAGAAGATAGAGAGGGAAGCTACTTTAGAATGCATTGCTAAATGGTGGTCAATTTTCCATATTATCGATCTAGGATTGATGTTATAGATGCATGTGGTTCAGTCTTCAAAGGCCCTTTTTTTGATGACATTAGGGGACCACTTTTACAAAATGAGGTCCAAAGAATAGAAAAGTAACTTACAAAGTTCAAGCACTCATGGACCAAAAAAAGGTGCACAAGTATGACTAATGGGAAATCTTGCACCATATTAAATTTCTTAATTTCTTGCTCAAAAGGCACCATGTTTTTGAAATCTGTGGATACATTTGATCAGGTAAAGGATTCAAAATTTCTATTTCGTCTTTTGGATGAAGTGGCTATGAAAATAGTGGTTGATAATGTTGTGAAAGTGATCACATATAATTTCTCCAACTATGTTGTAGCTGGAATGTTGTTGGAGGAAAAAAACCCCACCATTTGGTGGACTCCATGTGCAACCCATGGTTTGGAACTCATTCTTAAGAACATTGATAAAATTGAGTGGGTGAAGAAGTGTGCAGAAGCAGTAAAATCGATCACTAGATACATCTACAACCATTCATGCATTTTGAACCTTATGAGGAAACAAACTATGGGTAAATAGCTTTTTCGATTAGGGCCATTAGATGATTTGCAACAAAGTTTCTTTTGTTTCAATCCCTTGTTTATAAAAAATCAAACTTGAGAAATATGTTTGCTTTTGATGAATGGAATGTCTCTCAGTGGAGGTAGAAGGTAGAAGGGACAACGATGGATGAAGAGTGTTTGAAAAAACTTTTTGGAGAAAGGAAAAAGAGATATTGTTATTTATCCAGCCTCTTGTGAAAGTGTTATAGATGGTGGATGGTGATAAACTTGCCATGGGGTTTGTTTATGAGGCCATAGATGAGGCCAAAGAGGGAATAAAGGAATTGTATGGGAATAAAAGACAAAAGTATCTTTGTCTATGAAGAATCATCGATGAAGGATGGAATAAGCAAATCCATAGACCTTTACAGCGGGCTGGTTATTACCTAAACACAAGGCATGGAATTTAAAATTTTCAAAGTTTATAGGTTCTATTATTTAATGATTTAGTAGAATTTAGAAAATATTTTCAAAACATTCAAAATCAATTGATGGATTTTTTTGTTTTTTAAACTTTGAAGGTACCATTAAAGTAAATATTTTCAAGTAGATGGGGAGGTAACTCAAAGATTGTACAAATCCATTGAATGCATGATCTAAGATCCAAAGAATCAAGACTTGATACATAGCCAACTCTTCCATTTTCATGAGGGCATAGGTACCTTTGGGATGTTTATGGCTGTAAGAAGTAGAGAAAATGATCCACTAGGTAAGAGTTTAGAAATTTCGAAGTTTTGAAATCATCTTAATCATTAAAAGGCTTTACAAAATTAGAATAAGAAGTTCAATCCAAGTTTCAAACTCTCAAAACCATTTTTTAATACTTATTTTCTTTCAACGCTTATTGCGGCCTATTGGTGGCAACAATTTGGTAGTCAATGCCGTGAATTGAAAAAAATTGTAGTTTGGATATTGAGCCAAACATGCAGTGCTTCCAGGTGCGAACGAAATTGGAGTGTTTTTTAGAGAATAAAAACTAATAAGAGTAACTATTTAGAGAAAAAAACATTTGAATGACATGGTTTATGTTCAGTGCAACATCAGGTTGACGCAAAACCGGTTGTTGAACAAGACCCCTGAATCAAGCAACATAACCTTGGATGACTTTGGTCCATCATCATAGTGGGTTGTGGAGACCTAGGAACCAAAATTTGACAATGAAGATCCTTCTTGGATAGACTTGGACCCACTTCTAGCACCACCTTAATGGTTAGGGGAACTAAGTCAAAATCCCACTAAAGATCCTTAGTCCACAACTGCTGATTTTGAGGATGAAGATGACAGGGAGGTTGAGGATGTTGATTTTGATTAGTATTGTAGTTTATTGCTAACTACAATGCTTATTTGTGGACTTTAGAGGCCATTTTGAGCCTATATCTTGATGTATTTTGTTTCAAACATGTATTGCATTAAGTGTTATTTTGGTATTATCATATTATGCACTTTTTTTGCTATATAAATGAGAACTTTTTTCATATTTGTGTATAAATGGTATGAATTTATATGGTAGTACATGAACATCTATGTTTTCCTTTAAAATTTGAATATTTTATATATTTTTGCTCAAACAAATTTTTGGTTAATTTTTTTAACAGTTTCCATCTAGTTCTGACCCGTTCGATTCGATACCTAGTCAATTTCTGATAACTATGACACAAATGAGGCTCTTGGTAATGGAACTCCCTCACCTCCCTCGAGGCCAAAGCTATGAAAAGGTCTCTGGTCATATGACTAAGACAAGAAACATTTTAATTGTATCATTAATAAAGGCCTGAAGGGCTACTCCTAGAGCTATGTCAACGAACAATCGGATAATTTATTTATTGATGACCAACTCAATCTAAAATTTCATTTCATTCTTCTTGTCCAATGTAATGTGTCCCCCTTCATCAATATGTAGGTTATAGCAAGACAATGCAATGCTAATCTATAGATATTCGTATGGGATTGCAGAGATGCGGAAGGAGTTCTAGGTTGTGATGATTAACTATGACATAAAATATGGCAATGGGCGTGAGATCCATCCCTCCATCTCCATCTCATTATTAGATGAAGAATATTCGTTGGGCATGAAAAATTAACCAATCATTTTATTGAAAATAAAAAAATCCACGTAAGGTTTGTTTCAAAATAAATATGCATATCAGCATAAATATTATGTATAAGAAGTACATTCTAATATTAAAAGGAATATAACTTTTACTTATGGAGAACTCATAGTTATAATTTAATTTTCTCTTGAGAGGTTTTGTACACCGGTCACGAAGATATTGTTGGGTAACATTAAATAATGTTAAATTAAAAAATGAGAATTATTTATATTTGAAAAATAAACGAAAGGTACACTTCGATCACCAAGGTATTGTTGGGTAACATTAAATAAAATAATGTTAAATTAAAAAATAAGAATTATTTATATTTAAAAAATAAAAAAAATAAATGTAAATTTAAAAATTTAAAAATAAATCCAAGTAAATTTATATTTATATTTTTGAATTAGAATACTTCATGTTATTAAAATTTATAATAAAATTTTACTTGAAAGAAAAATACAATTTTTTGCCTTTTAAAATAAAGATATATCTCAATATAGGGGATATGTTGTCATATATGTGACCACACAACAAAAATTACTAGTGTAAGTTTCATATATGGAATTAATCGATTAAAACAAATTACATCTTAAATCGGTTAAGGTGATCTTTTTCGTTTTTGGTAAAATATGTTTAAAATAAACATGTGTTAATTCCAAAATATTAAAACAAATATAATATTTATTATTTATTTTCTCTTAATATCAAAGAAATCAATTCACCAAATATGAAATTGGGCCGAGTGTGGATGGGGAGAATGGTTAAAACATAACTCAACTGAGCATAGATCATATCAAATTGCAAGCGTTTTGAATGGATTCTTGTTTAGTTTCAGGGAAAATGGATGCGACATCTTTACCAATTGGAATGAGGAGGGATTTAAGGAACCAATCTAGCAAAACTTGGTTTTCAAATTTGGAATCTTTGCATAAGCTCTGTCTTTTGCACCATTCTTCGACATGATTGGAAATTTAGAAGGTTGCAAAGGTTTGACGAAATGAACTCAAATGTTTAGTGTCAATGTCGTAACACATAGGTAACTGGAACTAAGATAAAAATGCATTGATAGGTGTCAAAAATACCTTATGTGACACATGGGGTTGGTCTACATACCACCTCATAGGAGAGCCAGTGAGGGTGTGTGAAAGAGGCATAGAAAAATGGAGTCCTCTATTATCGAATTGGACCCCTGCTAAATATGATCATTAATAAGTCGGTTCAAATCAGGGAGATTCAAACTAGCCATATAGGAAACAATGTTTGATTGATAGTCATTCCTTACGAGGTTTCAATGTTACCTCCAAGAGGGGGACCTTGAGTATTACTAGTGTTTCCGCAAGTATTTCCTCCATTATCAGTGCCCACATTGCAATAATTATTACCGCTAGCATTAACACCAAACATGGAATCGGCTCGAGGTGAAAAGGACTCGAACTAGGAGGAAAAACTAGATGAATCAAAAGTATTAGAGTTTTAAGGTGGACTAGGGAGAGGGACCTTGACTCATCTAATAAGTGTTATTGGATGTCCTAATTGAAACTAGGGATCACGATTACGTAATCTCTGCGAAAAATGCCTAGGAGCACAATGATGTCAAGATAAAGAGAACACTAAAGTCTAGAAAAAAGGATGAATTAAAAAATAATAAAGAGAAAGTAAATACTACGTGAAGTGGTGCAAAGTGTAAGCTAACAACAATGTACTACTATTATAATCCAAGCAAAATCACTATATAAAAAATAAAACCTCAAACAAGTCCTAATTCTATGTTTTGATTGCCTTCGAAAAAAAAAATTACTTGCACGGTTTGATGTCAGCAAGCGGAGCGTTGAGTGAAAGGTAAGATAAATTTATGGTTTCTTCTCACAACCACCACTTATATTATGCCTTAATGATAATAAAGGCAACTATGGTTACCTTCGACCAATGGGGGCGAGTGAATCTCATCTTTTGGGTGTCAAACGTAAACCCAGATTACTGACCAAGAAGTGGGAGCTTCAAGGGGAATTTCCAGTATCCTTAGCCTAGGCCTTGCCCCCTCTAATGGGTTTCTACTCAACACTAGCTTTGGACCATTAGATTATGGAGGAACTCAAGCAACCTAAGAGGACAACCACTATGTCTCAATGTAAAGTGATTAGTGGGTGTTATTGGGATGCCTACCTCACCAACCCTAACCTAACTACTATATTCTTTCCCTCGTGCCCAAGTGGTCTTAGATATTTGTTGGTTAGATAAAGTGGTTATTTTTAATGGTTTTGGCTTGGAGGTGATAATTAAGCTCTCGTTCACTTAAGGTGTGAAGTGTGTGTGCAAATATGTGTAATGGAATTTTTTATAGGCCATTTTATCACATCCGATCAGTGAGCCTCCTTATGGGATCAATCAACATCCTATTCCCCCTTGTCGCCATCTTACACAAATCCCTAAGCATGTACCTTTCATTTCCCAGAATTTGAGCCCTAAACGACATCATCTAAGCCACTTTGAGGAACAACGCTCCTTGTAAGCCTACTGGGGTGCGTTCACCAGTAGGTTGCTCCACTGTGGTCTGCGTTGGTCACCAATAGGTTTCTCCCCTTTGCATCTGTGTTGGTTCTAGAAATCTAAGAGAATGATCGAGATTCTAGAAGCTTCACCTTTTAGGAGCTTCCAGAAGTTGTTAGAACTCCTTACCTTGGATAAATCATTCACATCCTATCTATCCCTACATTGGAGTTTCCACCACTTTTCCTTTGATCCCATACCTCCATCAAAGGTGGATCTCTTACCCTAGAATGGCAATTGGATAAGAACTCCTAACTTACCTTGCTTCTCTATATATTTCAAGCTTTCTATGAGGTTAGGGGTTCACTTTTGGAGAATAATTCTACCCTTATGATTTTGTAGTGAGTGGTCATAATTCCATGCATTTAGGGTGATTGGAGGTGCATATTGTGACAAGGAAAGGACAAGTCAAAAACTTGGAGGGGCTCTTCTACAAGATCAACTACTACTTATGGTTGTAATCTCCTTCCATATATATTAATGCAATGAATTCACTATTTTCCTATATGTGATGTTGTTTCATATATTTCAATACCATGTTGATCTATTGAATGAAGTACTTATATGATACTGCAAATATCTCGTAGTTTCTTGGCTTCTGTTATCTAGCTGTGCAAGTTCTAATTTTGGTAATCAGAACTAGAATTGGGGTGTGAAGGATAACAATTAGGTCTCACTCCATTATCTATTTACTTTAAGGAAAAACATTGGGTTCCTTGTCTCTCTGTTGGTCTAGGTTAGCCACCGAACTAGGGGATATACTTTTGTCCATGATTGTAGATCTCGTATAACAAATTGGCTACTCCGCTGGGGAATGGAGAATTCCCTTGGTGGTATCCTTGTCCATTATGGTTGATTACTTGCTTGACAGACTTTTGTTGCATTATCCAACAAAGAACATACCTAGTAAGTGATTTAATTGAACCTTCTTTGCAATTTTTGTGTTGGAAACCTCTTTCACAAGCGCAATGTACCCCCTCTACCTTTGACAAAGCATTGCACCTAACCCTAGCTCACTCTGCACCAATGTTTCAATGCACTGCTGCCTCTTCTGCACCAAGGTTGGCCCCTATTTTTGCATGAATTTTGCCTTGGTTCTTGAGCCTCTATCTGGTCAGACATCTTCTAGCTGAACTTCCCTGAGTCTTCAGTGTCTTGTGGTCTCTCTAACGCCTCCATTTGGTTTTCATTTGTGTTGTTTTCCTTTGGTAAGAATTGGTTTTGATTTTTCTTTGTTCTTATCACTTGGTCACTTGTAAACTGTTTTCGTTTGGTTGTTGGTCACTTAGATGAATTGTTGTTTTAATCCTAATTCTGAAAAGTGTATTTGAATCAATAATTGAACATTTTCATCTTATTTTTCTCCATTTTGAAAATTAAGTGTGGTGAAAAGAAAAATTTTGCATCGGAATTTAGGGTTTTTCATGTGCATTAACATAGGAATGGTTGCATTGGAAAGAGAATTGCATCATGCATCTTGTTTGCTGCATATTGTGTATTGCATCTTGATTTCTTCTTCCCTTCGTTAGCTAGATTTTCATTGAAGGAGAAAGGATTTCTACTTTCTCATGCTACATTTGCATTTTAGGATACTTAGGTGACATTCATGGTGAGCCCTAAGACTAAAACCTAATCAAAGATAAACAGTAAAAGTTATTGAAAGAAACTAAGGATAATTTGTAACATTAACGACACACATAGAGGTCTAGGCTAGAAATGTGTTATGACATCATTAAACGTAGGAGTTTTTGTTGTTTACCAGCGTTGTATCCCGGGAGTGAAATCTCGTTCCACGTACACAAGTGTATAATATCATACTCCATGTACATTCAATATTGGATGACACTCCATTCATGAAAAGTATATGGGAACACTCTCATCGAATGGTTACGCATTAGACAATACGACTACAGACTGCAGTCCCACGTACTGTTGAGTATATTTTGGGAGTCCCTTATAGGTTTTTGTCCATCCATAGGTAACCGAGTAGGTTGCCTTGTATATCATGATACACCAAACACAACATTCGAGGATATTTCCTGCACGTACGTTAAGTCCTTGGTTCACCAAGGTGTATATTGGAGTTCATGGTCACTTGGTAAACCTTTATGCCTAGTTAGCACTTTTGTTTTGTTTATGACTTTAATTTCTAAAATCAATTAATTGACCACGGGACAAAATCCTCCCTGTGTAAAATATCCTTAGTATATCTTAGGGTGAGACTAATGGCAATGGTTCCCAAGTCCACCAATCAAGGAAACCCCTCTAACAGGAATCCTGGTCCTTTTCCTCCTTTTGGAAATATTGGTGCTCCTTATATGGCAAAGCTATCCCTTCCCATATTTACTATTGGTTTTCCGTGTTGGTTATTTTCATCCCCTATGGTTCCGAATCTCCAAACTGCTTCTTAATCGATTTCTCCTCCACTCGAACAACATCAACCTCATGTTGATCCTAAAGTTGACCCTTTCCCTTATTCACCTATTGTTTCTTCATCCTTTTCTTCTTCCTCGTTTGGTGAAGGTATTGATTATAATAACTATAAAGCTAAGAAGAAGAAGAAAAGGATGAATAAGAAGAAGAAAATTAAGCAGGGGGCAACCAAGCAACCATTAATACGTACGCAACTAGTATAGAAAAATATTCCAATCAACCCTGTAAAGATAAATTCCCTTGCATGTTATGTAAGGGTGGCCACCTTCTTATAAATTGTCCTAGTATTCCCATGGTATTAGAAGTGTGGTCCACAGGCTCACATTGGTCTTTGTCATTAGCCTCTAGAGATCATGCTGGTGGCAAACCCTCAACTAGTGATAGTCAGGTCCATGGGAAAAAGTGTAAAGTCAAATTTCCTTGTAAGTTATGTGAAGGGAATTATCCTATTCACCTTTTTCCTTATATGGATGAAGCCTCAAAAGTGTTGGAAAACCTTACAAATTCTCAGCCACGACTTCCAGTTGGTTACCAGAAACTTTCTCTCAATCCTCCACTAGTTGATGAAGTGATTGATATGAATCTGAACACCATAAATCCCTCTCTCTTTGAACGTGAATCCCACCAGTCTATTCGTGAACAACCATTAGTTGAGAGAATGGTTGACTTGATTCCACCTTGAGTTGATCGTACATTTCCCATAGAGAGTGAACTTCATACTGCTGAGGTTCTTCTCATTTCATCATATTCCAATGAAATGGGGGGTAGTCCTCCTGTTCTAATGGCACAGGGAGTAAATCCTCCCATTCTCGCAGTGCAAGGGGGCATTTATCCCATTCCCATGACACCGCATTCAAGTAGCATGGAAAATTCCTTTAATTGGAGTCGACTGATAGGATATCATCTTCCTCCTTACGTGCCCTTCTAGATCATAGTGCAAGCTTATAATGTGGTCATACATAGCACAACCATAGATGAAGGTGCATTTGTTAGTATTTTGTGCTCAACTACTTTGAAAGCTTTAGGTTCTCCGCAACTTGTGTCCATTACCCAGAATCTGTTGGCTTTTAGTAGAGGAGCCAGTCAACTGTTAGGGATCCTTCCTAAGTTTTCTATTACTTTTGGAGGAAAAAATGTCTATATCAATGTGATGGTAGTCCAAGGCCCTTTGGATTTTAATTTACTCCTTGGGCGTGACTATTTTTATGTCATGGGAGCTGTTGTTTGTTACCTCTTCTGTGTGATGTGTTTCCAGCATGAAGGAAGAATCGAAACTATTGACCAACTTTAATTCATTGATCCTAATTTGACTCCCAATCAACCATATTCCCTAAATAGTCCTTATACTCAAGTGGTATCTCCCCCGCCACAAGTTAATTATGTGGCAACTCGTTCCATGCTTGCGTCTATTGATGATCTAGTAGGTGATGTAGTGCATCATTTATTGGGGGCATTGGAGTCTGATCTATCCATTTGATCCTTTGATCCCTTCCAGAGTGTTTTTCTTCCATCTAATGAGAACCTCTTGGAAGCCATGTTCTCTTGGAGGCCATGATTTTATTTTGGAGAAGAGTTCCTTTTCTTGTGTTAATCTCATTAAAAAATGAAACAAGGTCTTGGATTAGAGTTCCTTTTCTTGTGTCAAGCTCGTTAAAAAATGAAACAAGCTCTTATGAGGATAGTTCTTTTATTATGTCAACCTCGTTAAAAAATGAAATAGGTTCGTATGAGTATAGTTATTTTCCTATGCCAAGATCATTAAAAAATAAAACAAATCCCCTTCCAATCCAATTCTTTGATTAGATCTTGTAAATTCCTAGTCGAGTCTTTCACTTGACCTCGTAAATGAACTTTCATTCTGTCCACCTATTAGTACCCAATAGTCTACTTAGGTGAATGAAATGAATTTTGGGGGCATGTACCTCGAATTGAGTTATTATGTTGGGGGAATGCAAACTTATTTCAAGTATAGTTTTCCTTTGTTTCAAGCTCGAGTAAAAATGAAACGACTCTCAAGCATAGTTTTTATCATGTTTCAAGCTTGTAAAAAAAGAAACCATCTTCAAGTAATTTCAAGCGTAATTTCCCATGTTTCAAGCTTCTATAAAAATGAAACCATTTCTAGTTTATCCTGTGTGATTTCCATTTTTATCATCTTGTTTCTACTAAATGAGCCTTTGGTTTTCTCATTCCATCATCACCATTTGCTTGGACGATCATACGTTTTCACTTGGTTTTCACCCTTTCCTGAGGAACTGTTGTGATGAGTGGTCATATTAGTTGGCCTCTTGACCTTTGTTTGTTTTGAGTAGTTCCATCATGATTGAAACCAATTGCTACCCTTTATACCACTCCTTCCTCTAGGTGGAGTCCTCTTTCATCTCTTTTCAGACTCCCAAAATATCAAAAGATTTTCGAGCACTTGTCCAAGGAAAATTTTAAGGATGGAAATTTATTTTAATGTTTAGAAACCTTTGCGAATCTTACTAGTCCCTAATGTACTAAGTGTAAAATGTTTGGATATATTTTTGTAAAAATATTCAAATTTATAATGATTTAATATTAGTATCTATAAAATTTTAGTGATTTTTCAAGTAAAATAATTTTATACTATAAAATTTGGGCGAATCATTTTTAGAGAAAATGGAAATTTGGCGAATATTTTTTTTGGAAAAAGCATGGAAAATCAGCCCACCTACAAATAATAGCCCTAAAATTTTCCATGCACTTGTCTTTTCAAACTTGTAAAAGTAAATGAAAAGATGTCTACTCAGTATAAGTTTAACCCTTTTCCACACTGAGATAGACTAGCTATGAAAAAGGAATACCTTAGTCGAACATGGATAAGAGGTTCTCTTGGGTATTGTTTTCTATTGTTTTGGACCTAAGGGACTACCTATGAAAAGGGACATTTGGAGTTCTTTTTTTCCTCTTTTTCAAATTCTCTAAACATGAAAAAGATGTCGTTTTTTACCTTCACTGGACTTGTTAAAACACTAAATACTGATGGAATTGTCGAACATGGCAAGGATGAACCACTCCTTCTCAGGGTTTGTTAAATATACTTGAAGGGATTCATTTGAAGGATGGACTTCCAGTTCAAGCATATGTTATCCTGCTCAAGCTTGTTAAAAAATAAAGAGTTACTGACTAGTATGGTTGGGGAAATTTGGAAAACAAGGGATTCCATTCTGCTAATGGTAGTGAGTCACTCTTGAACAAGACACTCTTCCAATTCATCTCCATGGTTGTTGGGTTGGGTAATATGCCTGTATTTTGGTTATCATACCATTTTCAGAGCGTCCATATCGGTTTTAGGTCTATGCTTCCAACTCCATTCAATGTCATCGGCGTGTTTAAGATAAGTCATTTAGTTGATCTCTTCTACAATACTCTTAAGCCTTCATTTTGTGTTTTCCTTTCCTGATCCAGTTCCATATCAACATCATTCTGATCATTTTGTCTCAATCATCATATCTGTTTTGTGTCATTGATGGGGGATCCATCAAGGCCCTCCTTCGACAGGTTGCTTCCTCATTACATTAACACATCATCCAGGAAGTTGACTTAGAAACACCCCTTAGTACCTTGGTGCTTGCATACATCAATGGCAAGTTTCCTCACTCTCAGCGATAGGTTTACATCAATGGCCTTTGACCGAAAGATTCTGTGTGGTGTTCGAAATCAACTCATTTATTCACACCATATGGATTGTACTACGATACCTTGAGAGCCATTCACATCAGCGGTGGTTCTCTCACATCTGTTAACAGCTTACACCATTGGCTAATAATTAGATGGTGTCTACCATGTTCGAATCTAGCTCATTGATTCACATGGTTAAACTCATACTTTGATTGGTCATGTGAACGAGATAGAAGACCCTAGATCTATTTTCATCCATCCAGATTATGATTTCAATATTATACACAGATGCCAATGTATGGTGGCCATGATCATATAGAAAATCATTTAGTCATGTGTCCACTAGTTGCATCTGTGGATGCGTCATTTGCTCATTGTACATGTTATGTTAGCTTATGATTTGAGTATGGGTATGCCTTCCTGATCATACAAACATGTCATGTTGTAAATTTATCGTAACAGATGAAGCTCGTTGGTTGTCCTTGATCCCTACTTGTCACAAGCTAAATCACTTCAGTTATCAATCATCATCTCTGACTTTGTGTTTTAGGGGGCATTATGTTATAGGCCATTTTGTCACATCCGATTAGTGAGCCTCCTAATGGGATCAATCAACATCATATTCCCCCTTTTAACCATCTTTCACAAAGCCCTAAGTATGTACCTTTCATTTCCCAGAATTTGAGCCCTAAACTACATCATCTAAGTCAGTTTGAGAACCAACGCTCCATGTAGAACTACTGGGGGCGCATTCACCAGCAGGTTGCTCCACTGTGGCTTGCGTTGGTCACCATTAGTTTCTCCCATTTACACCTGCATTGGTTCTAGAAATTTGGGAGAATGATGAGGATTCCAGAAGCTTCACCTTCTAGGAGTTTCCATAAGTTGTTAGAACTACTTACCTTGGATAAATCATTCAGATCCTATCCATCCCTGCATTGGAGTTTTCATCACTTATCCTTTTATCCTATCCCTCCATCAAAGGTGGATCTCTTACCCTATAATGGTAATTGGATAAGAACTCCTAATTTAGCTTGCTTCTCTATATATTTCCAGCCTGCTATGAGGTTGGGGGTTCACTTTTGGAGAATAATTTTACCCTTATGCTGTTGTAGTGAGTGGTCATCATTCCATGCATTTAGGTTGATTTGAGGTGCATATTGTGACAAGGAAAGGACAAGTCAACAAATTGGAGGATCTCTTCTACAAGATCAACTGCTAATTATGGTTGTAATCTCCTTTCATTTATAGTAATGCTATGAAATCAATCTTTTCCTATATATGATGTTGTTTCATATATTTCCATACCATGTTTATCTATTGGATGAAGTACTTAGATGATACTCCATACATCTTGTAATTTATTGGCTTGAATTATCTGACTGTGCAGGTTCTAATTTTGGCAATCATAACTGGAATTGGGGCTTCCAAGCTAAATAAGGAGCAAAGCGTGTGAAGGATTCCAAGTAGGCCTCACTCCATTATCTATTTACTTTAAGGAAAAGCATTGGGTTCCTTGTCTCTCTATTGTTATAGGTTAGCCACTGATCTAAGGGAGATACTTTTATTGACAATCATAGATCCCGTATAACATAATTGATTTGCATGAAATGTAAAATGTGTTGCTGAAAATTAAATGACAGAATTGAAAACTTAACTGAAATGAACAAAAAGTAAACAAATCCAAACACACTTTACTTCCTACCTAAGGAGTCTTAAAACATCACAAAAATAATAGAAAGAAGGAAAAAAAATGAAAAAAGATGAGATCAAAAACCAAAAGGGGTTGGGATATATTGTTAAGATGCCTACTTTATCTAGTAAAATCAACAAAGAAAAATTTAAATCTAAGATGAGATGGAAACAAACAAACCAAGTAATGAAAATTCACCTAGGAAGGACTTTGAATGATGATGTAAAAAAGGTCTAGATGGGGCTCAATTATAACTTCAATGTCTAAAAATAGGCTAACAAAGAATGCTTAAATGGCTGGTGGTATACAACTCTGAACAATAGACTACCAAATCAGGCAATCCCCTTGTAATGTGGTGGAAGTGTACTTCAAACTCTAGAGGGATTTTTCCTTCCTCTTAAAAGTGGGCAAAGTAAATTGATTAAGGCCTAAAGTGTATTGAAAGGATGAGTACAAACCCCCCTACTAGATAACTAGAATTAAAATTCAACAAAAAAATGACCTTTTCTTGGGTTATAATCTAGGTTATGGATATTTTCCTTCATTCGGACACCACAATTTATCCCCATAAAATTGCATTGGATCTCTTGTGCTCCTGCTCCCAAGGTTTGGTTAGATCCTACCGTCTAATATGAAGTTGGAACCTTTAACCTGTGAAAAAAAGACAGAAACACTGAAATGAATGTTTTTTGCCACAAAACCACTAGAAGATCAAAATAGAAAATGAAAGAGGGAAAATATAGAAATAGAAATGTAGTCACCAAAGATTTGAATATTTAGCATAGTAGGGTGACTATTTATTGATGGCAAAGACATATTGAAGTCACCGTTTCTTAGGAGGAAAATTTTGGATGAGTGTACCAAAATATTCTTCTTTATGGTTGGTGAAGAAACCACCTAAAAACAAAGAGAAAAAAAAAGGAAAAAAGAAGCTCCAAAACCCTACAATCATCAACAATTATCTTCAATTCTGCATAAAATATTAGATAAAACTTGCCAAAAGCGTATGAAATTGGAAAATATTTGCGAGAAAATTGTATAAGAGAACCTAATGGAAAGTAATTTAACTCTTATTTTGACGATAGCCATCCCCCTAGTGGAATAAGGCACTTTAATCATCTTAATAATTAAAACTTTTGATCAGATGGTACGAATTTAAAGATGCCAACGTATTCTTGTCGTCGCCACTACATCAACATATAGAATTCACACTAGTAACTTCTTTACATATCTAAATCTCATTTTTTTCCCAAAATAAACCATATTTAAATTATATAGTTTTTTTAAAAAACATAATTAAAAGTTCATTGTACAAGTTATTTATCACCATTTATGAAGACTAGAAAAATAGAATTAAAAAAAAAGAGAGTTAAAATAAATGTGGCTGCATTGAAACGTTACATTATTATGCGTTATATTTCTAAAAGTCCACGTTTCATTACACTTTCATGAAATTGCAAAAGTATTAACATGGTTTTAGTTATAATAGTTGTTTTAATTTTTTACAACATAAAATGATTATTTAATATATTAATAATCTATAAAATAAATATATTAATAGGTTTTAGTAAAACAACTAGGGTAATATATTAATAATACTAAAACTTAATAGTCATTTTAGGTTTTAAGTTTTAATATAATGTATAAATATATATTAGGTTTTAATATGTTAATGTGGGTTTAATGTTAATATTAAGTTTAACATTAGTGTTATTATTAGGTTTTGATGTTAATATCAGGTTTAATATTAGATTTTAATATTAGGTTTTAATGTTAATATTAATAATGTTAATATGGTTTTAATGTTCATAGTAAGTTTTATTGCTAATATTGTTACTATAAACAAATCATTAGTTTTAATATTAGGGTTTATAATATTGGATTTAATATTAGGGCTTATAATATAGGGTTTATAATATTCAAATAAAGTCAACTATTGGCCAAACTTAATAAACCATAACGGTTAACCAATATGGTCACCCATAATGGTCAACCATGGTCAACCATTATAATCATAATATTAGAGTTTATAATATACATATTTTTTTGTGTGGGTTTAAATATATAACTATGTTTAACAATAATAATTTATTAATCATAAATATAGTTATTAATATATTTTATACTCATGAATATATATTAATATTATAATAATACTATTAATTATTTATTAATATTAATATATATTTTAGCTTATAATTATAAATATATTAATGTAATTTAGTTTGAAATATAACTTTTAATATCATAATAATGGACAACTATAATAGTCATCTATAATGGTTAATCATAGTGGTCATCCATGATAGTCATCAATATGGTCAACCATGATCAACTGTGATCAACCATGGTTAACCATGATCAACCATGATCAACCATGGCCAACCATGATCAACCATGGATCAACCATGGCCAACCATGGTTAATCGTTATCAACCATTGTGTGAACCATGATCAGTCATAGGGTTGAATATGCTTAACTATGATCAACCATATTAACCAACCATATTATTACTATAATATAATATAATATATAATATAATATTTCTAATAAAATATTAGGTTTTAGTATTAGATTTAATATAAATGGTTTTAAATTATATTTTAATATTAGGTTTTAATGTTAATATTAATAATGTTAATATGATTTTAATGTCATATTAAATTTCTAGGTTAACATTGTTAATATAAAGAACTCATTGATTTTAATATTAGGATTTATAATATTAGGATTAATATTACAGATTATTGTAATATCCCTACCATCCCACTCATCAGATATGCAAATTCACTGCATTGAGTTAATATCTGTGGTAGATTTCAAATTTTCATAGCCCTTTGATTTTTTGGACTCACATATCACATTTCTTGATGTTCTAAATGGTTAGCATCAATAATTAGTTATCACAATGGTTGGTAGAACTCGTACATTTAAAAATAAGAGAGATCTTAAGGTGAATACGAGCAATATAAAAAACTATCAAATCTCAGTTCTCGTTTATCGTTTCTTTCCATCCTCTGTTTATTCCTTGATTTTGTTCCGATCGTGGAATCATAAAAAACAAATCTAAGAGATTAGAAATCCAAATGATATGGAATGGAGTGTAACAGATATGGTCGTGTTGTTGGAGATCCAACAAGAGGAACAGGTGGAGGTTCAAGCCAAAGTTGCTTCATATAAGGCTCTCTGCATGCAACTAAGGTTTTGGCCCACTTTCCGCTATCACCATCTACTTCTGCAATTATTCCCTTACCATTTCGATATTTTATGCGAGACAACTTTGGAAACCTCAGAATTGACGTGTCAGGAACAAATTTGGGTGATGGCAAGGAACACTGTCACCATATGGCTTTAGAGAGCCAATGGAAATATTTGTGAGGGAGCCTAAGCCATACATAGAACCTATTGGCACGCCCCTCTATTATGGAATGGGATTTATAGAACAAAGATACCACATCCAGGATGCATCCAGGAGAGAATTAATAAGCACAAACATGAGATGGGAACCTCTTGTAAGAGGAGGTTAACATCTGCCACTATGAGAACGATAGTTTTTAGTTGGAGAGATGTTTGATTAGACCTCATTTACATCGACTATTTTCTAGTTGAGGACATGAATGCGCTGGAGACACCACTATCAAGTTTGACAAGTGAAAATGGAAAGGTGTTGTTGTGATGAAGTCTACGTCCATAGAAGAAGCCGCACTGAAAGAACAAGCTGATTCTTAATTAGCATCATCAATAAACTCCAGTGATTGAGTGGAAATATAAATTAGGTTAACCTTGTTATTTCCTTGAAAAGGTTTGCATGGTTCTTGTGAATAAAAATATAGGTTAACATTGTTATTTTATTGAATTGCATGGGTTTTTTTGCATAAAAATATGGGTTAACCATGTTATTTTTTTGAAAGATTGCTGGATCCCTGTGCATAAAAAGATAAGTTAGCTTTTTTTATTTTTTTGAAAAGGTTTGCATGGTTCCTGTGCATAAAAATATGGGTCAACCATTATAGTTTCTTGAAAAGATTGCATGATTCTTGTGCATAAATGATAAGTGAACCATGTTATTCTCTTGAAGAAGATTGCAACTATGTTAAAATTATTTAAAATATTTAATGGATAATTTTGTTAAAAATATTTTTATAAGTTATCTCTAAAATATTATACAACTATGTTAAAATTATTTAAAATATTTAATAGACAATTTCGTTAAAAATATTTTTATAAGTTATCTCTGAGATATTTTCACCCATTCATAACCTTGAAGAAATTGATGTGGTTACATGTAAATTACAATTACCAACACTATAAAAGGATGCATCTACTTTCCATTTTATTCTCTTAAAGGAGACCATTAAGTAATATATTGAGTTGAAATACATTGAGGATTATGGTGGGTGTAAAGCCCATTTTTTGAAAATTAAGGTATGCATTAATGCCTTTTGAATTTTATGGTACGTCTATTTTAAACCTTGGCATGGAGAATTATTATGTGGTAGGAATGCATTGCATTGCATTGGACGTTGTTAATATAAAATAGGGTTCCATATGGAATTGTATTGCTTTATGTAAATACATATCAGTGACGTTGTGATCATTTTTACATTTATAAATAATAGTTGGCACTTGTAAATGCATTTTCCATTTATAACTATAATGCATTTACTTAAGTATTTGAAATATGGAAAAGGAGGCATGCTTTTATAATTATATGTGTTTATTTAAAATATGTGAAAATTTAATATGAAGAGATGCTTTCATAATCTTAAAACACTTATTTAATGTATGTGATATTGAGGATGAATAGGAATGCTTCTATGATATTTATGCATGAGGGATGATAGATATTCCCATAGTTTTGCATCCATTTTAAGTGCATTAAAAGTACGGTATTACATATAATATTTAAGGTATTGTAACAATTAAATAGTTATGGTTATGCATGTTAAAGTAAAATATACGACATGGAGATTACTTCTACTCTTATTTAGGCATGTGCAAGAAAGTGCTTTCTTGAAGAGAGGTATGATGTGTAGAAGGTTCTAAAAGGATAACCGATAGAATTTAAATGTTAGAGATATGGGGATTCTGATTCTCACACATTATATTTGATGAGAAAAGTCCTAATATTATGGGTTTTAAGAATCAACTTTCACAAAGGATGGAGTAATAGTTTTCTAAACTAACTTCTTTTCCAACAATCGAAATATGTGTTAAAACTAATACAAATTGTAGACGATAAGGTAATTATGGATAATTGTTGTTACTTGCAGAATCAAGGGTTGTCAAACAATTTACCAAGGGTAAATTACTTCGAGAAACAATTATGCCACAAATACATTGTGCCTGAAGAAGTGTGGGCTAAAGTGTTTGAAAACATGACATTATGTTTAATGTAATGACCTATAGTTCTTTATGTTTGAATCAAATATTGTGTTTTCTTTTGTAAAACTTCAACAATGGACAAGGGATGGACTTCCTTACTTTCATTGTGTGAGGGGTGAACTCCCTCAAGAAAAATTTAATAAAATAAATGTTTGATGGTTTTCCCCTTTAGGGTTTCTAGGGTATATCTGTGTCCATTTATGTGCTTGTCTATTATGTTATCTTCATGATTTTTCTACCTTGCATGATGTTGAAAATTACATCAATCAAAGTGTTATTAACAATCTTAGTTAAATGAACAATGTTATTGATGCAAATTTACAACAGAAAGCATTATATGAACAAGTTGCATTAATGGTTATTATGTTATGAGATTTTATATTCCATTTCTAAGGTTACTCTACTTAATGACCATGATTATATCTTTTGATTATTAGATAAGGAGTATGGGATAAGTTAATTGCGAATATTATATGCTAGTAAAACTAGTAAAAAAGAATTATAATCCTATATATTTTGTTCGAGGTACACAAAGGGATTTTACAAGTGGTATCGGAGAAAAGGTTGTAGCACTAGTTCCTCTTGGGTTTTGTAATAACAATGAGTAGAGGTATGCATTTATTGGATATAATATCAAGTATGACACTAAAAAAATTACATGGGAATGTATGCAATAGATTCCATTTAATGTGAGATGCATGATAATCGTTATGTTGAAGAGTGATAGTGTTAATGAATGCTTTAAAGAATAAAAATGATGATGGCATTTGAGTTCTTATGATTGATAAAAGATAGTTAGAAATTTTGTCGCAATTATTATAACTAACTTATGGATAGTTTAAAAGAAGAAACTCACATAGTGAATAGTAATATTGTGTATTAATTACTAGTCACTATAGGCATGCTTTTATAATTTTTAATGGTGCATTAAAGGAAAAATGATTGGAGGTTCAATGCATTATTTATAGTTTTTGGAATAGAACGAATGCATGCATTGTTTTGTGTGATAGTGAAATAAAGGAGGAAGGCAGATGTTGTCCTTAAAATGTATAATAGAATGATTAAAAAATATATTAAAAGAACCCCCTTGAATGTTTAGAATAAATAATGAGTCATGTGGTAGGTCTGAACTGTAATCGATAACATGTGATTGTGTCTTGTCATGGATTTTGATTGTGTTTATGATAGTATGGTAGCATTGACTACTTAGTATATTGCACTACCTGCTATGAATTAGCATTGGATGATATCATTGTTGGTACTGCACTACTAATAATTTGTATGTGATCTGTCAACAAACTATTAAACTTACCTTCAAAGGTATATTGTAATATGCATCATTTAGTTTTTTATTTAATGTCATTATTAAGTTGTAAACGATGTGATAGTTCTAATCCATATTCATATTATTTTCTTAATGGTGCCAATATGTGTTTGAGTCTGTTTGCGACTTATAAATTGTTGCCAATATTATTATCAACACTTACTAATGATAAATTAGTGTTTGTGTATGAGTAACGCTTTGTATAGGCCTTTATGCATATTAAGATAGTATGCAAGAAACTATTATGATTGTAGAAGTGGATATTTGTTTAACAATAAACATGATTGTAAGTTATTGAATGTTATAAAGAACTTATATCACAATAATAGTAGTGTCTTTAAAAGTGACTAATTTAGTAAAAGTACATTACTATGTCAATAATAAGAATCTAAAGGAAACGGGTGTTCCCTTCCATATGAAGATGCATAAATGGTAGCTAGTGTGATAAGGGTAATAGAGATTCTGTGATGGTTTAATGCATGTTCTACAAACTTAATGATAAAACTAGAAGAATCCAAATATTGTTAATTACAATGTTTTTTTCATGCATAACAATGTAGTTCTACAAGTTGATGATTTAGTGATGGTCTTAGCCAGTATGCATCATGCATCTAACAAATATGGTAAGATCATCCTTTAGAAATTCATCCAGTACATGTGAATATTATGGGTGACACTACATATTAAACTTAATCAGTTAAGTCCATGGATGGAATTTTGAATCAGTTGGAATTAGTGATTTTCTTGACCATAAAAGTTCATGTTATTGCATTTAAGTTAGTAATGTTGCATAATGATTCATCATTGAACACATGTGTATAAAATTTTCTTTTTATGAATTAGAAATATGACGAATGTCAATGCTTGCATTAGAATGGTTATATCATTTAGAAGTTCATGTTTCCTTAATTATTGGATGCAGTGTCTGGAAGATGTATCCTTATTTGCTATGCTTACTCTTAATGCATGGAAATATCAGTGAAATATTGATAGGACTAGTACCAAACATTGGTGCATATGAAAATTGAAATGAATATTGAGTATATTTAACAAGATGTTTTGTACATAACATGATTTTGTGTAGAGTAAGTTTTTATGAAGTACAATTGTGACTAATGTTACTAGTATGGTTAAGCAGGGGTAGCTTAATGGCAACATATTCTTTATGAGAAAGTAAACATAGTTGCTAAGTACATGTTTATTGTGTGGTCTCCTATGTTTGGATCATTGTATCAAAGTTGCATGTCTATACCCTAAAGATGAGTTACAAAATAAAAGGTGAAGGCTTATGAGGTGCATATGATGATATCTTAACACCTGAATAGGGAGATTGATTATGTTTGGAGGATTTGTTATGACCATTCGAGGATTGCTATATGTTTGCAGAGGTCCTACAGGCTTAGGAGGTGAGTGAAGACTAGTATGAAAGTTTCTAGACATTTGAAGATGAACATATCGGGGAAAACGAATTTTTGAGGGGGAATACATAGGTTTCCTTCACAAATGTTGCATATACACGGGTTTCCTTCACAAGAGTCATGTATACATCCTAAAAGTGGTTTTCTCTAGATTATGCATGCATTTCAGATGTTTTATTATTTTTTCTGATGATTTTTGTTCACGACTTTTATTAAAAAGGTCGAAAAAGGTTAACCATAATCTAGAAGGTGGTTAAAGTGGAAATATCTCTCTCATTCAATGAAGATAGCGGTAGATCAAGTCAAAGAGGAGAAATGTTCAAAATACCAGACCAATTCATGAGTGTATAAGCAAAGATTTGTTGAGCTTAGTACTCCTTAGTAATTATTGTCTTAATAATTTCAGATCATCTATATATTGAAGAGAGCTCGAAGTCAGAGAGGTTGGTCATGTTATTATTTGAGTGCGTGTGAGAGAGGAGAAGGGTGTGCAAGTTGTGAGAGACATAATGAAAAAATTCTAAAGAAATTTGTAGTTGTTGGAGAAGGTAATAGAAGCATGTTTAAGGTAGATTTTTTAGCAGAGAGTAAGGAGATAGAGTAAGGGATGTTTGAGGAGCATTTGGTACATGGTACTACTTGTAAATTCTTCAAATTATTGTTTTTGTGCAACATTTTTTTTTAATCAAAATTATCTATTGAAAAAAGGATTATTGCTGATGTATTTATTAGATTATCTTATGCATCATTTGTATTGATCAATTTTATCATTTTGTAGAGGACCGATAGTTTGTTGTTAAGTTGTGTAGTTTTCCTTGAAGTCTGGTTTGAAAACGAATGAAATTGTGGCTTTGAGAGTTTGAGGAGGTGGTGGCCTCCATTTAGTAGTGGTTGAACAAGACAAGAATGGTGGATCCTTGCTTGTACTGGATGGAAAAGTAGTATATTGACAGTAGCATCTCCATCTAGTGGTGGTTGGGTGAGGCTTATTGGGAGTGGTGGCTTGCATATTCATGTGAGTAGAGACTTCCTAGTTGGTGGTGGCCAACAATACTATTTATAGGGATAATGGCTCCCAGCTGTTGGTGGCCAGTTGAAAAATGTAAAATCTTTAATTGATATAATAATAAGAGAATGAGAAGAAGCACAACAACAGTTGATGGTTTTTCTTCCCTTGAGGGTTTCCACCATAAATACTTGTGTCTCACATGTTGAATGCTTCATGGTTTTATGTTTATGTTCAATGCTCTGATTTATCCTTATGTGTTTCAGATTGTGAATGTTTGAAAGGTTAATTAATTGTTGAAAAAATCGTAAGTTCCATACTACTGATTCACCCCCCCTCTCAGTGGTGATATACATTTCGAGCAAGTGGTATGAAAGTGGGGCTCTTGCTTGCAACTTAATCATTGGAGAGTATATTTGGGGAGTGTTGGTGAAAATTTGAATATTTTTTTCAAAATGGATCAACAAGGATTTCCAATTCTTCACAGAGGTAAATTTGTAACATGGAAGGTGAAATTAGATATGTACTTGTTGACTCTTGATGAAAATATTTTGTTTTCAGTAGAATATGGAATGAAAGATGAATTTAATGATATGGAAAAAGAAATTATTTTATGTTGAAAATATAACAAGAAATCCTATTTTAATTTTTTCCTTGAATTAAATTAGGAATAAAATTGTAATTCCACATCACAAGACAACTTGTAAGAGTTAACTAAGCTAATTTGACTTAGTTGGCTTAGTTAATCAAGTTGAGGATCTGTCTTGTGTCATGTAGAGTTTCTCCTACTTTATAGGAGCCCTGATTGAGTTTATTTTGAGTTGTAATTAGTTAATTCAGTTTAACTGAGTTAAAGTCAGTTAAACTAGTTCCAGCTAATGGAGGAACTAGTAGGAGGCCAGACAGTGAGGTGTTATTTCATGTGTTCAACCAGTTAGCTAATGATTCACTCATAAATAACACATGCATGTCAGATATGAGAGTTACCCAGTTGATATTAGAGTTGAGGGACATTGTACTATCAGATGTATAATCATCTGAATTGTATAGGTAGTGCATGTAGTCAGAGGAAGGCCTATGAGTATTGCGCAATTCATGTTGAGGAATTTTCCTAATTGATAGGGGCTAATTACCAAGGAAACAATGCAAGGAAATAGGGACTTGGGAAAGCCAAAATTTGGTTAAGTATTGGCTTAAGCTTGTCTCGGAAGCAGTGAGACATATAGAGATAGTGCAGAGGTTGCTTGCGCTTGAACAAAGCCTTGTAATATTCTCATATTTTCTTACTAATACAAATATACAGATAACAAGGGTTTTTAGCTGTGGCTTTCCCTAGGAAATCATTGTGTAATGTGTTGATTGAATTCTTTCTCTTGTATGCATCATGATTTCATGATAGTTTAATTGTTTCTGTTGATGAGTAGAGTAGATTCAAGTATATAGTTTTAGTAAATTACAATTAGCAGTTTGAATCTACAAGGAAATTATACATGGTATCAGAGAATAAATCACTTTAGAAGAGGAGAATACGAGTTTTTCTTTTGTAGGTGAAATCGAATTTGTAGTATCATTCTTCAGAACCAACAAGATGTCATTCTACGGTTGAGACTTGAATATTCCCTTGAGGGTAGTTTGAACTATATTTCTTTGAAGGATACGAAGAAGGCAGAGTTGGAAGAAAAAAAGCTCAAGGAATTGATAGAAAACGATATTCCTAAGCCTCCTGTAATTGATTCTCAAGATCTGATAGAGTGGAGGACATGTGTTGCAAAGGCGAGAAGGATCATACTAGCAAGAGTTCGAGATCATATTGTCTCAAACCTCCATGGGAAGGAGACTCCATATGTAATGTGGAAGGCCTTGATAGACCTATTTCAAAATAATAGTGACCATAGGAAACCAACACTAAAGGACAAGGTTAGGAAAATCAAGGTTGAGAAGGGTGACACAATACCAATGTACTTGACTAAGTTCACCCAATGTGGGTATGAGCTTGGAAGTGTTTGTGTTACAGTTGTTGAATATGATCTGGTTAGCCTAGCACTTCTAGGTCTTCCCAAGAGCTAGCACAATTACTAAGATTTGGTAAATGGGAGGGAGAAGCTGCCAGAGTGGGACTGTTTGTGGTCCTACTTGGTGCGAGAAATAATTCAACGAAACAATAGAGATTGATCCTCATCCAAGAATGACGATGAGGATAATTGTGCCATGGCTAGAAAGGTAAAGAAAGGGAAAGGGAAGTCATCCCATTCCAAATCAGATTCTAGTTAGGTAGACAAGAAGAAGGAATTGTTGAAGATCAAATGTTTTCATTGTCACAAGATGGGACACTATACCACAAAGTGTCCACACAAGAAGACCAGAAAGACGACCTCAAGAGGAGCGGCAGGTGAAGCTCTTGCTTCACAATTTAAGTTGGATTTCACCCTCATTGCTTACATGGTGAAATCAGTGATGGGTAGTGTGTGGTATCTAGATAGTGGAGCCTCATTCCATATGAATGACAACAGATAATTCTTCAGTGACTTAAAGGATAAAGACCTTCAGATCCACATCGAAATGGGAGATCATGGAATGTATACCGTGACTGACATCGGTACTACTACTTTGCGGAGAGAGTCTGGTTCTCCTCACACATTAATTGATGTCATGTATGTTCCGGGTCTGAAGAAGAATTTGGTTTTAGTTGGTATGTTGGAGGACCATGGCTATGTTGTGGGGTAAAAGCATGTTAATGTGTCTCATTATATGGCAAAAGTAAAAAATTACTCAAATGAAAAAAAGATAAAAAAAATGAATATAAAATTATCAATTAAATGAGTTGAGTTTCATACTCGTTAATTATAAAAAATAAATGCTAAATTTGTAACAAAGCTAACTGATAATAAATTTTGGTAAAAGCTATAGTGAACCTATTTAATGGGTTCAGAAAATGTAAATAATGTTATAAAAATTAAATACTAAATCTATAAATAAGTCATTTGATAGTAAATATTGGTAAAAACTATGGTTAATCACTCACAAAATATAAATAACTTTTTTGAATATGAGTTTAAATATGTAAAGTTAAATGAAATGCTAAAACTCTTTAAAAGTATATATAAAAATAGAATTAGAATTTCTAAACAAATAATCTTATATATTATATTTTGAATAATATAAAATATGTTATTATAATCATATTTAAAAATTTTATTATAAAAAATTATAAAAATATTTTTAAAATTTTAATTTTTTTTTTTAACATTCTGTTATATGTTATTTTCAAATTTCTATTAAAAAAAATTGATTTTATAAACTTTAAAGGATAGTTTCTTGGGTCGTGGTTTTATATATACAAAAAGATTATCATTTTTACTAGTATTTTAATAATAATTAAAAAATATGCTTACTTTTTATTTTTAAATTTGTTTAGCAATCTTTAGAATGTTTACAACACATCTCTTAAAGAAATTGGAATTAAAAAACATAAATCAATAGAGAAATGGGGGGTTGTAGTTTTGTCACTACTTAAAAATTTATGTAAAATATTAATGAATATCTTTTAAAGAAAATGAATAAATTAGATAAAAAATATATATTAAATTTTAGAAAAAATATGACATGAAATTGAATTTAAATTGACATGTTTTGTCTTCTTTTACCACCACCTAATTCTTGATGATTTTGTAAATTTAAGAGTAAACATTCCAACTCCATTTATTTTTATAAAACGTCTTTGCCACAAAAAGGGAAAAAGTGAAGTGGATCGAGGTTCAAGTGAAGAACCTTTGCAAATTGGATGTAGAAGACTGTGTTGCTTTGAGCACAAAAGCAAGGAATGTGCAGAGCTGAGACATTAGTGAATTGTGGCATAGAATATTGAGTCACTTGCACCACGGAGCTTTGAATATCATGCAACAAATTTCTACATGACTTCCCAAGGGTGCCCTAGAGCAGAGAGATACATGGAAACGGTGTACATTAGGGAAGTACTCAGATGTGTGTGGATCGTTCTCGACAGCCTCCATGACTAAGCACAATTATTATGTAATATTTGTAGATGATTCTCATGTAAGTGCTTGATTTTCTTCATGTAGAATAAATATCGTACGTTCTCTAAATTTTGTGAATTTAAAGAACTTGTTTAGAAAGACAGTCAGAGGAAATTGAAGGCTATCAGGAGCGATAATTATGGAGAATAAGTGTTGAATGAATTCAAGAACTTTTGCGCATCAGAATGCATTCGATGGGAGTTAATAACACCCCATAACCCAAAACAAAATGGGATAGCTGAAAGGAAGAAACAAATTATTGTGGGAGTTGCACGAGTGATGTTACATGATGAGGACCTTCCGTTGCACTTGTGGGTTGAAGCATGCAACAAAGTTGTATATGTGTAGAACAGGAGTCCTCATCAGATTCTTGGGATGAGTATACCAAAAGAACATTTTTCAAGTAAGAAACCAGATGTGGCACACTTCAGGATCTTTGGTTCATCAGTTTACCATCATTTTACCAAGGATGTAAGGAAAAATCTAGAACCAACAACTGAATTGGGCATATTTTTTGGGTACACTGATACACCTCACAACTATCAGGTGTACCTATCATCTCATAGGATGAAAGTGGTTCGTAGAGATGTGAAGATAAATGAAGAGAAGACCATGGAATGTTCCCCTGAGAGGGAGCTTCAATTACATGAAGATGAGGAGATTTTAGCTCCAAAGGAAGAACCTTTGGATGATGTGGAGAATCCACATACAAAGGAGTAGAGAGTGGAAACACCCACTCATGCAAAGACTTCTAGATATGGAAGGAAGCGCATCAGAGAGGCTAATAGATTGATGCATAATGCTAGAGAGAATGTGAGAGCACCCACATCATAACACAGGAAAAGGAGTTCACCAGATCAGTACATAAGATACATGGCTCTGATGAGAAAGTGTGTAGATATTGAGCCATCCTCATTTGAGGAAGCAGTGCAAAAACTAGTATGGTTTGATGCCATGGTAGATGAGTATGACTCCATTATCAGAAACAGTGTTTGGGAAGTGGTCCCGAGACTAGTAGACAAGTCAGTGGTGAGTTCTAGATGGATTTAGAAGGTAAAGCAACTAGTAGATGGGAGTGTGGAGAAATATAAGGCCAGATTTGTGACCAGAGGGTTTTCTCAAGTAGAGGGAATTGACTACGAGGAGACCTTTGGTCCAGTAGAAAGATAATCTTCAAACAAATCTATTCTATCACTTTCAATGCAGATGGGATGGAAGATACATCAGATGGATGTGAAGACAACATTCCTCAACGGAATGATTGAGGAAGAGATGTACATTGAGGAGCCGAAAGGATTTGAGACCTTCAATATAAAGTCACATGTGTGCAGACTCAAGCGAGTGTTGTATGGATTGAAACAAACACCTTGTGCTTATTACACTAGGATTGACAGTTATTTCACCAGGTTGGGCTTCACCAAAACAAGTGATGAGAATATGGTCAAATATTGAAAATAGGATCTTGCAATAGAATTTAAGATGAAGGACCTCTAGATCATGCATTATTTCCTTGGTATGGAAGTATGGAAAGGAAATGAGGAACTATTTGTCTCTCAAGGAAAGTACGCCAATGAGATACTGAAGAAGTTCCACATGGAGAGAAGAAAACCCATGGAGACTCCTCTAGTAGGGAATTGGAGGAAGGAAGATGCTACTTCCAATGAAGTAGTGGAGGCTACTATTTACAAGTAACTTGTGGGTTCAATTATGTATTTGGTGAACACATGCCTGGACATATGTTTTACAGTTAACCAACTTAGTGAAGCAATGGTTGAGCCAGCCAAACTTTATTGGAAGGAAACTAAACATGTGTTGAGATACCTCAAAGGCACCACTCATTTTGATCTTTGATATAGACAGAGAGAGGGAGTGAAGCTGCAATGATTCACAGATGTAGATAGGGCAGGGAGTCAATCTGACAGGAAGAGAACATCAGGGGGAATATTTAGTATTGGGTCAGTAACAATTTATTGGTACAACATGAAGCAGAGATTAGTTGCACTCAGTTAAGGAAAAGTAGAGTACATGGCTGCTAATCAAGAAACTTGTGAGGCTATCTGGATGAGGAAGATCCTTGTTGGGTTATCTGGTCACCAAATGGATCCTACATTGATTTAATGTGACAATCAAAGTTGTATAAAACTCTCTAAGAATAATTTTTTTCATGATCATTCCAAGCATATCAACATCTGGTATCACCATCTATGAGATTGTGCACAGAGGAGAATCATGTTGTTGGAGTACATTCCTACAGAGGAACTAGATGCATATATCTTGACTAAGGTAGTTTCAAGAGGAAAATTCGAGTTCCATAGAGGCAGGATTAGGGTATCTAATAATCCATTTCTTGTTGAAAAGGAGTGTTGAAAATGCAACAAGAAAATCCTAGTTTAATTTTGTTCGTGAATTAAATTAGGAATAAAATTGTAATTCCACATCACAAGACAACTTATAAGAGTTAACTAAGTTAATTTGATTTAGTTGGCTCAGTTAATTAGAGTTTAGGGTCTAACTTGAGTCATGTAGAATGTTTCATACTTTATAGGAGCCATGGTTGAGTTTATTTTAAGTTGTAATTAATTAATTCAGTTTAACTTAGCTAAAGTCAATTAAACTAGTTCCAATTGATGGAGGAACTAGTAGGAGGTCAGGCAGTGGGATGTTGCTTAATGTGTTCAACCAGTTAACTGATTATTTACTTAGAAATAACTCATACATGTTAGATCTGAGAGTTACCTAGTTGATATTGGAGTTTAGGGACAATGTACTATTAGTTGTATAACCATCCGAATTGTACAGGTGGTGCATGCAGTCAGAGGAATGCATATGAGGATTTCACAATTCATATTGAGGAATTCCCCTAATTAATAGGGGGTTAATTCCAAAGGAAACAATGCAAAGAAATAGGGAGTTTGGCAAGAAAAATTTGGTTAGGTATTGTCCTAGGCTTGTCTAGGAAGCAGTGAGACATATAGAGATAGTGCAGAGGTTGCTCGCGCTTGAGAAAAGCATTGTAATCTTCTCATATTTTCTGACTAATGCAATATATAGATAGCAAGGTTTTTTAGCTTTGGCTTTCCCCAGTAAATCATTGTGTAATGTGTTTATTGAATTATTTATTTTGTATTCTTCATGATTTCATGATTGTTTAATTGTTTCCGTTGATGAGTAGAGTAGATTCAAGTATATTGTTTTAGTAAATTACTATTAGTAGTTTGAATCTACAAGGAATTTCTACATTTTGCATGGGCTTTCAAGATCTAATAATATTTATGTGAGACATTGTGAGACTATAATTAAGTGTTGGATAGTTTGCATAGAATGTATTATAGAGAAAGACTGCAAATATTAGAGAAAGTTGAAGGACCCTGCCAGTCTCATGTTAATGAGAAGAACAATGCAAAGTATTCTACACTTATATAAGTGGAAAATCAAGTCTTCTCATAAGAAGAAGATGAAAGTGTTGTTGGTTGACAAGAGGAATTTGAAAGAATCAATGACAGAAATAGTGAATCAAGTATTGATCTATAGGGACAATAAGAGAAGGTTAACAACAAAGATGAAGTGTTGTAAAGTTTGGAAGAGAAATGCATGATAGTGTCTCCAGAAGTAGAGATTAGAAGCCTCATGACTGAGAATAAAGACTTGCGAAATTTATTGCAAATTCTTTATGTAAGGGAGTGTGCCTATAAAGAAGAAATTTGTGGTTTGAAGACCCAATTACAAGAGGCAAGGAGAATTGAAGAGGAAGAAATAAATTCAATGAAGGAGGTTTTTAATGGTGTTTGATACTACCAACATATAGAGGCTCTTCCCAATGTGAAGTCACATTGTTTGGAGTAGGAGCCCCATCCGAAGTATCGGCTTAAACACCATAACTTAAGCTTTCCCTTTGTTTCAATGGATAACATAAGAGATTATACATATAAACTTTGAATAAATAAGTAATTTGACATTGTGAAACAACAATTGCAATGTGTAAAAGGAGGCCTTTAGGAGGGGATACAAGAGTGGGTCTCTAGAAGGAAAGTAATAGTACTATCCTAAGAGAGGCACATGAGAGCAAGGAAAGATTCATTGGTTAACCTGAAAATTAGTTCACAAGATAACAATGATTCATGAAAGGAAATACAACACACATTCAATAAGATAATCACCAAATACACTGAAATAGTTCAATTTATTTAGTACAAAATAATGGCAACATATACTGCGAACATCCAAGGAATAGTCTTAAACCATCCACGATATATGCAGGAATGTGTGTTGGCTGAATGAGCTTCAATTATTAGGTGAAAGATCCAAGTACATAGTTAGAATGGTGATACACTAGTTTTAATAGTGGAACATTAAGTCGCTTCTTGCTTCTCCAAAAGAATGATATTTTCTCCTATGCTAAGCTAAAGAAGCCAAGGCTAGCTCTCCAAAGTCTAAGCCTCAAAAATCTTTTTTCTTGAGTTATGAGGTCTCTTTTATAACAAGAGGAATGACCTTTCATATCACCTATGACCCTTGAACTACCCTTATGACTCTTGGACTTCTAATGTGACCTTTTGACTTCCATAAGACTTTTGGACTCCTAAATGACCTTTGAACTTATATAAGACTCTTTTGTCCACATGTGACTTTTCATATTCCACATGTGACTCTTGGACTTCCACACATTTACATTTTGTCATTTTCTTAAAAATATATCATCAAATTCCGCATGATGTTGTGGCAAGGCACATGGACACATATGACATTGTGATGACACTTGTACAAGCCATAACTTGGAAATGATGACATGGAACTTCATGATGATGTGACAATGCGAAGTTGATCTCCTTGTTGATTTATCTTCAATGCTCATGATGAATCTTATCAGAACTTCATCTTCATGAAATATATGCTTTGTTCTTCATCTTCACCCTCCAAAGGGTCTTGGATCAGCTTTGGGACATTCTAAGTAATCATGAAACATTCCGTGAGAGTCTAGGATCTACTTCATGTCTTCATGATGGCTCTTCTTTGTGCTTCTTCTCTGCAAGTTCTTCTTTGCTTATTCTCCTTTACATATTTCTTGAGAATAACCTTTTCATGTTGAATTGGTACACCTACCAATGAAGATCACTCATGATAAGGAAAAATCAGTCTTCATTTATCATGTCTTTACCTTGCTCATGAAAGAAGCTGTTAGTGATAGGCCTATGAAAGGATTGAGAAGGAAGGGCTTGATGAGGAGGGTGCATTGGAGCCCAACATGGGCTTAGGAAACCACCACTATTCACTAAAATTGTGCCATGCACTATGAGGAAGGGGCTCTTCAAGGTCCAGCACAATGGGAAAGTACAAGGGACAAAGGTGATGGACTTGTTGACTAATATTGTGCCATGCACTAGGCTTAAGGGAGTAGGAGACAATGTGAGTGTAGTTTGAATCAATAGTGACTCAGATGAGGCCTCACTATGCTTTATGGCTATGCCATGCACTGAGGGAAGAGGTAGGACAAGCATTGGGTGCAAAGAGAGATCATATTCAATAGTGGGAGGAAGACTAAGCCTTGTTACTACACCATGTCAAAGGAGGGAAAGGGAGGCCTAAAGGGTAGATAAAAAAATCAACAGTGGCCCATTGTCTATTAAAATTGATCCCTACGCTGGGAGGGAGAGGCCTGTGCAAGTCTTCAGCACACTGGGCAAGTTTAATGGCTAAGGGTTGAGTCACTATTGGTTAGAACTACGCTATTATTTGAGAGGGAAGAGTGGGCTTGAGGCTAGTGCAATTTTCCTCAGTAGTTGCCCATTGTATTCTAGAAATTCACTTTGGGCCTTATACTAGTGCAGTTTGAATTACTAGTGATTGTCTGTAAGAGGAGATTGTGTAGTTCACCGAGGTAGGTAGTAGAAGGCAAGTCAATTTTCCCAGGAGATGTTTATTGAACTGTGATAGGGAGGAAACCTTGTATAGTGTAGTTTTCTTTTGCATAGGGCCACTAGAGATGCTCCATGCACTATAGAAGGTAAAATTTCTCAAAACTCATTGTAGTGAGTTAGTACAAGAAAGAAGGGTTAGGTGACTATGCTTTGAAGGACCTGAATGTGCTGTAATAAGAGATGATATTGAATAGGGATTAGTGAATTAGTATTGGAGGAATAGATATAATCAATGAAACTCATGAATAGGTTGTGCTCCTCACTTGGTGAAGGATCAAACCTTTCATAACTTGCACTAGGTAGTAGGACGAAGAAGAGATTCAGAATGGCTAAGTGTGGGATTAATAGAGTAAGGGAGAGAAAAGTATCCGAATGAGACTCAATCATAGATCACAACATGAAATTCATTGATACAAGCTAGGAAAATGCGTAGGACTCGTGGACAACAATCACACCTTAAAACGATAACAAAGGTACACTTATTTCTAAGTGTCATAGTTGAGATGACATATTATGACACTTAGAACACAAGTTGCGACACAAGAGCCGACTATGACCAGAAAGTGCACTAAGTTATGGGAATGTTTTTAGTGCATATTCTCATGACATGTAGGTTAATCTAATATAGAAGAATGCACTAGAGTTTACTCTAATGATGTGAAAAGGTGCGAGAAATACAAGAGTGAAAATCGTTAGAAGCGAGACTTACAACCATAAGAAAACATGAAAATGACACTTACAAAAGCTAAATAAATTGAAAGTGACACATGTTAGAGAAAGGATAACATGAAAACACCACCTGTTAAAGTGAAATTAAGAAAAAATGACAGTCCTAAATGTGAAAGTGAAACTTATGAAAGTGAAGATGCACAAAAGACAATAGTTGGGAAAACTCACTAGAATAATGAAACAAATGAAACCCAAAGTGAGACAAAGGTTGTGAATGAAGAGCATCCACAAAATTTTGACACATTGCTATAGGATAAAATGCACGGTGTATGGAGAATGAAGATACCCTCAAAGCTCTTCCCGGGACCTTTGATAGACTGTAAGATTATATACAACCATCACAAAGGTACATGCATGTTCATAAATAGTAACTAACTATCAAAGTAGGAGAAGTATATTACCCCAAGCCTCTGTGTAGATTTGCTGGAGAGCACAATGCAGCTAGGTGGAAGTCCCCTACACTGGCTCCAGATCAAGTCCTGCACATAGAAGAGACAAGCATAATCATAGCATACAACTCTGATAACTAATACATGAATACATAAAAGAACATCTAGTTACACATAACTAAGCTACTCATGCTAAAAGGTATTGGACAAACAAATGAATAATGATATTACCAACACCACGGAGTAGAAAATACAACTGCAGTTCTATATTAATGTTGGAAGAGTGATTACAACCATATGTTGTATCAGCCTTCCCTTACCCCTCCAGCTTCTCTCTCTCTCTCCCTTCTTACCAACTTCTTATGATTGGAGAAAATGCTCAACAATCAAGTATGCTATCCTTTCAAATGCTCTGACCTCTATCACCATAGCCTTAGCTTTGCGTATGTAGCAATTGAGTTAGGGTTGCCAAGTTCCTCCTTGAGTTCCCTATGGTAAAAGCAATGAAGTTGCCATGCTTTTTAGCTCTTTCCCATTTGTCTCCTTCATTAGGATTAGAAATCCTCTAAATAGGCCGAATCTGGATGTTTTCTTGCTTTTCTTGAGTGATTTTAGGAACAAATATCTAGATATTTATGAGTCAATTCGTTCCTTTGACCCTTAGAACTTCACTAGGATCCACTAATGTTGTTCCCAAACTAGCAACTTGAGTTAGTTGGGTCACTAACGCACCTTTAGGCTTGCAGAGAAGCTTTGTAAAGTAGGTTGCCAGTGCATAGCTAGTGTTAGTGTGGAAACAAGGCATGCGATCTTGGTCTTTGCTTCAGCTAACATGTCTTTCCCCTCTGAGTTGATGTGGAGATCAATTTGTTGTATAACAGATTCCCCTTAAAGTATGAGATCAGAGGTTGTGGTGATGGCCGAAATACTTTACTTAACTGTAACTTTCCTTCAAAAAGAGAGAGAGGATCAGAGCTTCGGGTGGTACGGGAAACCTGATACAACACACACACACACACACACATATATATATATATATATATATATATATATATATATATATATATATATATATATATATATATATATATATATATATATATATATATATATATATATATATATATATATATATATATATATAACTACTAAAGTCATTTCCTGAGTTGGGCATTCCCATGCTCAATAGCTATGTCAGAGGGATTTTATCCAAAGAGATATGATGATGTTGGCCGCCAATAAGCACAATGTAGATCTGGTGTCATAATAGAATCATCCTGATAATCTGTCTCCAAAAAACAATATACGCAACTTGGGAGAGGAAACAAGGCTGAGTGATGCAAGCCTCTACCCAAGGTCTTGATTTCTGCTTCACCAAACAACATAGATTGATACATGTGAATATATGCATTGATGTCGAACATGCACGAAATCATCTGATTACCAGTCAATAATGGAGACTGTTAATAGATGCGAGGAAGGCCACCAATAATGGTGATGGTCTCCAAGATGCACAGTACAATCTAACGAGTGTGAAAGATGTTTTCTCATTGAACACCTGTAGAATCACTTAACCAGAAGCCAATAATGAGAACCCCTGATCATACACAAGGCAACCTGCCACTAATGTTTGTAAGTACCAAGGAAATGAATGTGTTTCTAGGTTGTCTTCCTAGATAGAGTGTTGAAGTTGATAGGAAGATACCTGTTGAAAGGTAGGGAGTAATGTGTCCTACATCAATCGACACGAAACGAGACAAGAATGATTTTGTTTTTTGAGGAATATTTGAGCATTGGGTCTAAACAACAGAGGGCATGATGAAAGAATATGCTTGATGGGTTGATGGAGGAAACAAAAGGTTAACCCTTGAACAATTGAAGGCACGACAACAGTTTTAACCATGCAGCACTAAACTCATGAACACCAAAGAGTGTTAGGATACATAGATGCAAGAACATCGGGGTATATAGGCTAAACTCATAGGATGGTACGATTCATATTGAGAAGCCATCACAAGGAAGGTTTATCTGAGGGAGTGTCATGTTCAAGGGAACGACTACTGCCAAACCATGCTTTCTAATACTGAATGCAGTTGTATTGTCCACTTTCCCCGTCTGATTAGTTTAGCAAGTCTAGACGGGTAAACTCGTCGATATTTTCATATTTTAAGATTCTGGAAAGGACTATAAAAAGAGCGACTTTGTGCCCTATCTGATTAGTTTAATGAGTCCAGACAGGCAAACTCATCGATCTTTTCATGTTTTGAGAGTCTGAAAAGGATTGTAAAGAGAGCGACTCTATATCTTATCTGTGTAATTTAAAGAGTCCATACTAGAAAACTTGGTGGTCTTTTCATATTTAGAGAGTCTAAAAAGATCGTAAAGAATGACTCCATGGTGGTCCCTTTGTCATAGTTATTAATTGGGTGCGACAAAATGTTAATAGTATACCCAGATCAGTTACTTTTCTGTGAGTTAATCTATTGAATCCGGATAAAGAGAAACCTATGTTCAATAGATGTCTACCTCATTTTGTTACGAGTATGAGGAGACGGACTAAACTCGTTTTTCATCGTGAATTTTTAATGAGTCACGTGACGACAAACTCAATACCTTCATCAAATTTTAACGAGTCAAATGAAGAAATCTCCAGGTATCTTTTTCAGTTTAGTGAGAAAGGAAAAAGAGGTCAAAGAACTACTCAATCCTCCTTTGTAGATTTAACGAGCCCGAAGGAGGGGAGAAACTCAGGGATTTTTCAATTTAAGAGTGAGAAATGGTCCCAAAAAAGTAAGTGCTCTTGTTGCTTCCGTAGATTTTGAACGAGCCCGACGACAAAAACTCAGTATTTTTCAGTTTAACGAGCGAGAAAAGTACCTAAAAGAATGCTTGGGTCATCTTTATAAATTTTTAACGAGCCTAAAGACAAAATTCAAGATTTTTTCAGTTTTATGAGCGACAAAAAAGTGCCTAAAAAGAATGCCCTAATGGTCTTTTTCAGTTTAATGAGTTAGAAAAAGAGAAAAAAAAGGTTGCTTAGACTATTGTCGTATATGTTTAACGAGCCCAACGATGACAAACTCGAGGATTTTTTAATTCAATAGTGAGAAAAGATCCCATAAAAGAACATGCTCGTATCTTCTTTTTAGTAGTTTAACGAGCCCAAAGAAGTAGACTCGAGGTTTTTTGGATTAACGAGCAAGAAAAATACCATAAAAAGAACGCTCGATCTTCTTCGTGGTATTTTAACAAGCCTAAAGAAGGTTACTTAAGGATTTTTTGGATTAACGAGCAAGAAAAATACCATAAAAAGAATGCTTGATCATCTTCATGGTAGTTTAATGAGCCTAAAGAAGGAGACTCGAGAATTTTTCAGATTAACGAGCAAGAAAAATATCATAAAAATAATGCTTGATCTTTCTTGTTCTCATGCTTGACAATAGAAGGGTCTATGCCATGCATTTCCTCATAAGACCAAGCAAAATCATTGCAAAAGTCCTTAAAAGGGCAGGTGAAGCTCACAATTTCCTTAGGATTACGATTGGCTCCAATTTGTACGTTTTCTACGATGCTTGTCATGATAGAAATATCGATGAGCAATGTTGTTGAAATATTGCCCTTGTTTCCTTCCGAGTCCAAAGTTTGGATAGTCGTATACAGTGAGGAAACGATTTCATGTGCGTCAAGTGATAGGATTTGAAGAGGCGTCATGTCCGAATCAGATATCGAAACACGATGGTGCGAGTCCTCCCAAGGTCGCTTTTTTAAACTCATGATTTCTCTAATAGCTTCATCCATAGGTAGGACTTGATTGAGTGGATCGAAAGAAGGAGCCATTATGGGAGTGGTAGTGGTACTATTGGCCATAACCAAAGTGACCAGACATTCGGATGTAGATTAAATGGCTTGGTAGGCCAATTCAGCTGTTGACAGCGACATTTTTTCTCCGTAAGTGTTAATGTCTAAAGGAGCTGGTAGGATCCATGGATCGGTGTGTTCATGAGGAATAGATGAAAGCATATTGTCCATCTGTGAAACCTTGGGCGACTGAAGAGGGAAACAACCCATTAGGGAAGAAGCCTTTATTAGACCGGTACCGATACTGACATAAGAGTCAGGTACACAACCACTAAGGGTACAGAGCTACTAGGTAACGGAGAGTAATCTGGGGTGAAAAAGGATAGTTGGTCCACTATGACTATCTTTCCATCCAAGGGAAAGAGGATGATACAGAAGAACAAAGACACAATGGCTATCATGGCATAAGTCCAAGTGTGACCCAAAAGAAAATTATAGTCGAGTTTATGATCCACGACTTCAATATCTACCGTTACCGTTTTCCCACTCAAGGTGATGTGATAGCTAGCTAGGTAACCTTTTGGGATGAAAGTGTGGCCATCGAAAGCTTTAAGGGAATTTGACGGCGGGGATAGGGTTGGAGAACCCAAAGCGAGCCAACATGATGCAGGTAGAAGCAACTTATTTGATGACAGTTCTATGTATTATTACCTTTACCTTTCGAAAAAAATTGCACTTGAAATGTAAGCTAGTGGGAAAGGGGAGGTTTACACTTTTCCATGTCAAAAACTATAAGCATGGAATCCTGTGGGTTGATACCACCAATAGCCAAAAGCAAAGCTTTCCTTTGTGTTGGGCATGTTTGTAATACTTTGAGTGCCGACATAGCCAATGATACTTGCGCCAAGTCTTCTACAATGATGTAGTTTTGAGTGGCATGTTCAGATGTATTATGCATTGTGCGTCGAAGTGCCCCTTTAGGAGGGCGAATCACAAGGTTAGCAACTGGCCTTTCGATATGCGAATCGTTAGGCAGTGGTGGATTTTGACTTGAGGAAGGTTCCTCTGCATGAGTGACAGGAGCTCCATAAGATTTGCCTCTTGTTTGTAGGTCTACCGTTTCAAAGGTGTAAACAGTAGAAGATCCTTCACCAGCTGAAGGATGTTGCGAACCACCATTGCCCCTTTGTGGGGGTTGGGGTTGGTTTGCAATAAGGTTTTGTTGCTGCTAAGCAGGGAAAGGATTATTTAGGACAGCGGTGGTCCTACTAATATCCTTATGAGCAATGAAATCTATGTATTCCTGAAGATGCAGACGCAGATATATCATGTGGTCTTCAACACAGATTTTGCAAGGGAATCTGGCAAGTTTATCCTTTCCATTGTCAAGAGGTACAACAACCTTCTGTTTTGGGTTTTGCTGCTTTGTTTAATATTCCTTAGAAGGAGCGGTCTTTTTCTTATTCTTCTTGTTCTTACCACCGGGATGTTGCATAGGCTACACAAAGTTTATCACAGTGGTAGGAAGAGCAGTCGATTTGGTAGTAGTGGAAGCATTGGAGTTGCGAGGGGCATTGGGGATTACATTGTAAAGAGTGCTAGGCTATGAATATATCATATCTAAGTGCTGGGCACGACGCATGGATTGGTCTTCTGTGATCGTACCACCTAAGGCGACATCCTTAGTGATTTGGTGGAGTAGGGACTTGCAGAACCAGTCCACTAAGAGATAGTTTGGAAGGGGAGCTTTAACTAACCTCCACCTCCGTCTCCATTCATGTATATGATCAAGGATGTGGGTGGCGGTATCTTGACGTAATGAAGTGAGAAGCTCTGTCCCAATCTCATAGCGGATGGGTAGCTACAAGTGCTTTAGGAATTCCATCGCTAGAGTGTCGAAGGTATTTACTAATGTGCATGGTAACTCAATGTACCACTTAGCTGCGTTTCCAGTGAGGGTGCGGGGAAAAATACGTAACTAGACACTATCATCCACCATGGAGTTAGAAACACTCCAAAGATGGTAGGTGGTGATATGAGTGCCTGGATCCTCCCCTTGTTTCCTATCAAACTTGTGGATGTTTGTTGGTATTTTATGCGGGATTGGCGGCCATTGTAAGTTATGATAGATGGGGTCATTTGTAAGTTTGTACAAGTAGGGGATATCCAACGTTGCCAAGAAAAGTAGATTGTGTGGTGCCTCCGACTCGAACCAAGGCGATGACATATGACTTGAGGAGCCTTGTGCTCCTCCCATCGTTTGAGTCCCAATATTATGCATGGGCTGCATGGTAGAGTAGTTGCCTTGAGGTATGATGTTGTAGTGTGGATTTCCATGGGGATTTTGATACTGGGGTATAGAATTTCCCCCAAGATAAGCGGTGCCCCCTTGACTCATTTGAATTTGTGAGTAGGGTGCCCCCATGGATTGGTTGGGACCTCCTTGAGGATTCTCGCCCGTCACAGAACTAACCATTTGTCCTTGATTGACATAAGGAATGCTCATGTCAATTAGTGACTAACCATGCATGCCTGAGAATGGAGGGGGAACTGTTACGTTCCCTACTAGCATGTGCATATTGGGAATGCCCCCAGATACTTGAATCTGGGGGTTTGAACTATACAATGGCGGCCAACCATATTGTTGGTGGATGGGAACCGTGCCCATAGTGCCATATTGAGCGTTATAGGGAGTGCTATATGTAGCACTTGTTGAAGGTATGCAGTTTGACACTAAAGGGGTGGAACCCAGCATTGGTTGGGTTCCACTCATAGAGGGTGTCATGTGAGTGGTTGTACCTGGGATAAATGGGATAGCAGGGTTTGCCATCGATGGTGTTGTGGTGACTGGCGACTGGGGAAGTGGTGGAGGACCAAAAGTGTCCGAGAAGTTCCATGACTCGTTAGTCATCCATGAGATGGATGGAAATGTTATACCTACAGAAATAGGGAGTACAGGTGCCGCTAGAATCAAAAGTGGGTCCAACGGATTCGTGAGTGGAGGGTTAAAGTGAGGAAGAAATCCTCCAGCAAACTTGAATCGTCTGTTGTCCAAATAGATTTCGTGTTAGATTTGGGAGACTGATTCCCTGAAGATGGGGAACTTAGTTCACTGGAGCTCGCCAGATCTTCCACAATGAGTGGAGGAAGTCCTAGCAATCATCTAGATTAACGACGAGGGCCGGATGTAGCCATAGTGATCGTTAATTTTTATCAATAAATTTTATCGTGATATTTGTTAAAGTCTCAAATGATAACACTCGGGTGCCTAAAAATATATAAAAAATACACTAAGTTGATCAATCAACAAACAGAGGGAAATGACCTTGTCTGATAAACACTGATCACTGGAGATGAAACCCAGTATCTCAATGAATAACAGAGAAGGCTGGCTAGATGTACAATTATGGTTACTCTAGAGCTTCGCCTGAATTTCAGATTGAGGGGCCAAGTACTCTCGTGAAGACGAGCACCCTCCCAAAAACTGAAGACGGAGTAGGTCCATCTGTGTTAGGAAGTAGGGCAACCTGCCCCAGTCACCTTGTGTAAGTCCCTAAAAGTTTGGCCACTAAGGATACCTCAGATCACAGACACCACCGGGGGGGACATAGTTGTAGAAAGTACGCTATGTGGGCAGGATACCGGAGTCCCCGACTCAGCTCCAAAATCCCCAAAGGGATCCCCAATACACAGAACACCCAAAGGACTTGTAAGAGAAGGCAGGCTACCTTCACTTACAGTCTGATGTTGTCTCCTATTTAGCTCCACTTTTACTGGAGTGGTCCCAGTAGTATGAGTGCATAAAGAATTTTCTCCCTTTTAATGACACCAGTTTGGGTTTCAATCTTGGGAAGTTTACTCATACTGCCTATTCCAAGATCCTAGCCTAAACTAATGTTTATTTTCTCAATAAAGAGTTACTGATTGATTTTAGGTAAATTTTATGTGTACTTTTTTATTGTCTTCGGTAGGGGAGTTGACGTATGAAATGTGATGAGACTTTGACTCAATAAATCATGCACAAGACAATGCTTTAAAAAAATTTCAATTCGATGAAAACAAGTTGTATTCTACAAGTGAGAGTCTTTCACATATTCATATTCTTTCCATGCATCTTAGTAATTTAACACATGCATAACCAATGGAAATCTTCCCAATGCTTTCTTAACAACTACTTGAAACCAAAATAAAGCAGCTTTTAACTAGCTAAACAAAAGAATGAATAAAAAAATGTGGATCTTTCTTTCATAAAAAATGATTTTAAGAGAAAAACAAAACTTTTTTCTTAAAAAAACTTTTAGGACACCTATTTTGCTAACAAAATGCAGTAACAGATCCTCTTTCAGTCCATCAGCAGGCTTCCTATCCTTGCAGACACAGTTGGAAATCAAGGTTTTGGGAGACTAATGCTCTGTAGCAGTGGCCACAAAGAGTTAATAGGTCCATTAACGCGCCCCGTGAGCAAACAAAGTTCTTTATAAAGCACTGTGTAGTCTGCTAACCTACGTTAGTGTGGGAAAACAATAAAAAATAGGGCTTCTTAGATCAGATTCAGTGATGAATACATGTAGGCAAGATGCAACAAGGTTTTTGGTGGGTCAGAAAGGGAATGCAGAAGTATAGGGAGGTCTTAGAAGGAGGAGAAAACTGAGAACTATCCGGGTAAACCGGGAACTAGATGTATAGTCCCCAACGGAGTCACCAATTCTGCTATAGGATAAAATGCACAGTGTATGGAGAATGAAGATACCCTCAAAAGTATTCTTGGGACCTTCGACAGACTATAAGATTATATGCAACCATCACAAATTTACATGCATGTTCATAAACAATAACTAACTATCAAAGTAGGAGAAGTAGATTACCTCAAGCCTCCATGTAGATTTGCTGGAGAGCACAATGCAGCTAGGTGGAAGTCCCCTAAGCCGGCTCTAGATCAAGTCCTGCACATAGAAGAGACAAGCATAATCACAGCATAAAACTCTAATAACTAATACATGAATACATAAAAGAACATCTAGTTACACATAACTAAGCTACTCATGCTAAAAGGTATTGGACAAACAACTGAATGAATGATAGTACCAACACCACGGAGTAGACAGTACAACTGCAGTTCTATATTAATGTTGGAAGAGTGATTACAACCATCTGTTGTATCATCCTTCCCTTACCCCTCCAGCTTCTCTCTCTCTCTCCCTTCTTACCAACTTCTTATGATTTGACACAATGCTCAACAATCAAGTATGCTATCCTTTCAAGTGCTCGGACCTCTATCACCATAGCCCTAACTTTGCTTATTTAGTAATTGAGTTAGGGTTGCCAAGTTCCTCCTTGAGTTCCCTAGGGTAAAGCAATGAAGTTGCCATGCTTTTCAGCTCTTTCCCATTTGCCTCCTTCATTAGGATTAGAAATCCTCCAAATAGGTCAAATCTAGATGTTTCCTTGCTTTTCTTGAGTGATTTTAGGAAAAAATATCTAGATATTTATGAGTCAACTCGTTCCTTTGACGCTTAGAACTTCACTAGGATCCACTAATGTTGTTCACGAACTAGAAATTTGAGTTAGTTAGGTCACTAAAGCACCCTTAGGCTTGCAGAGAAGCTTTATAAAGCAGGTTGTCAGTGCATAGCCAACGTTAGTGTGGAAACAAGGCATGTGATCTTGGTCTTTGCTTCAGCTATCATGTCTTTCCCCTCTGAGTTGATGAGGAGGTCAATTTGTTGTATAACACACATGTTGCATAATATATTGTACTAAATCCTTTCTTTCAATAGTTTCACAATGCCTCTCTAAGATTTCATAAGAAAAATATGTGTTTGTGAATTCATCAAAGGCTGAACATGTGTGAGCAAGTGAATTTGATAGTTAGAAACTAGGAATAATAATTAAACATTTAGCAAAGCATCAATCAACCATGAAGTAACTATAGGATGATAGATCACAAGATCTTCTTGAGGCTCCAAAATTCAAGTGTAGGAAAAATTTTGGAGGGTGTTGATCACAACTTCAATAGAGGTTAATAAAAAATGTGAAGCATTGAGAGCTGAATCCATTTTTTCAAGAGAAGAGTTAAAAAGGAGCAGATCTACTGTAGAATAATCTATAAGAAAATATGGAAATAACAGTAGCAACGTGAATAAGGAGAGTCATTAGGAAAAATGTGTTGGCATTATGATTATGGTTTGGCTCTATGGTACAGGTGTTGTACTTGATGGCAACTCACTCAAGTGGTAGAAGTCTGTTTAGGCTCTCAAAAGGATGGAAATAAGAGGTTCCCAGGTGCATCGTTCAAAAGGTGCGGACTCGCAGGTTCGCTGTTCAGGAAGTGCGGACATACCCGCAGGTTATCCATTCATAAGGTGCGGTCCCCCAGTTCACTCACTCCAATGCAGAGAAGCGCGCTCACGTGGGGTTTCTTATGTTTGGCCCTTGGTATTTAGCCTGTCGTTCATGATCCTATGGATTTGGCCCGTGGTTTAGGATCTAAATTATTTGAACCCCTGTTTGGATCCCTTGTATTGGTTTTCGATGGTTTTGTCCCATGGTTTGAATAAGGGCTTGCCTATAAAAAGGAAAAGAGATCACTTGGCTAGACACTTGTGAAATTTGAATATCTTAAGATCTGAAAGTTTGGGTGATTGGTTTTAAAAGCTAGATCTAAATCAAGGAGAAAATTTAAGGCGAATCTATTGATAAGTTGTGATCTCTCGGGCGCATGATCAGATCTGTGGATCTGATTGACTGTGGCACATTTGAGGATAGCTAATTTGGCCCTAATCAGAGGTTCGTAGGTGATCCACATCGTGAGTGTGGGGGTACGCAATGCAGGAGAAGGTGCAGTGCGGGGGTACGTAGCGCAACAGAAGGTGCAGTGCGAGGTACGCAGCGCAGGAGAAGGTGTAGTGCAGAGGTACGCAGGGAAACAGAAGAACAAGTCGCGGAGGTACACTGTCAGGCGAGCAGTGAAGGTGCGGATCTAAGTAGAGGTACGCAGGGCAATAGAACGAGTGGTGCGGAGATATGCAGAGTAGTAGACCGACCAGGTGCGGATCTGCGCAGTTTAGACACAGAAGAGCTGCGGGTATTCACATGCCACTATTGGTGAAGTTGCGGACCTATCTTGAAACATTTATTGGCTGCCTTTTATCTATTGTTGCAGAGTTCTGGGTTTAGATTTCTGGTATTACTTTTCTGTTTACAACATTCTGAGAAGTTGGGTGATTCATTGGTTGATTGTATAAGGAGATTGGGTGATTTGCATGTACTTGATGATTATTTTATCTTCTTGGATCTAGTTTGAAAATTAATGAAACGTGGTCCCTAAAGAAGTAAAAGAGCAAAGGGGGTTGTATCTCCCTTCCAGGAGAGACTGGAAAACGAGAGAGAGTTGTAGCTCTTTGCAGGTTGCAGCCTGCGTACTGGTAAAGGATTGCACCAGTACAAAATCCTTGTAAAAGAAGTTTCTAATTGAAAGAAGATAGAGACATATTGCAGCAGGTGGTTTTCACCCACATTGGGTTTCCACCTTATATCTGGTGTTCTTTGGTGTGCTTATCTATTTTTCTTTTTCTTGTTCATTATTATATGGCACTGACATACAAATCAATGATCAATATCTGAAGAATAAATTAAAGTATAAATCTGGAAGGCATATTGAAAAGAATTTGATAATACTGATTCATCCCCCCCCCCCTCTCAGTATTATTTCCAACAAAATGATAGTCAATAAAAGAGAAAAATAATGATCCAATAAACCTATATTCACCAGGAAAATAGGTTGCTCCCACAATGAGAAATGTTAAGTGTTTCAACTATTAAAAATTTGGACACATAGTAACAAATTGGAGAAGTAAAAGGATCAAGTACTCTCAACAAAAGGAGTATCTAGAGGAGAAGTACCATCAAGCAAGCATGCAAGAAATATTTCCCCCATAATCAAGATCATCAAAAGTCAGGTATATTAGTCCTTTTTGTGGTTATTGTCACATGGAATGAGTCGATCTTGCGGACAAGATTGACCTTCCTAGAATCTAACGATATCTAGTGACAAGCAAGCCAATCAAAAACTATCTTTCTCTAAATATGCAATTTATAAACAAAGGCAAACAAGTGTTTTAGGCCTGCCTTGGGTTCAATGCAAGTTTTTGGAAGCCTCGCTCCTTTGATCCAAATGACTCCCTTGTAGCGAATCTGCAAACACAAACAAGCAAACAAATTAAATAGCACCTGAAAAGCCAATATCATAAAGCATACTTATCATGATGATCAAGAAATTCATGAAACAAATGACATAAGACAATTTGTTGAGAAAAATGAATATGATTGTATTAATTCAAATCAAAGAAGAACTTTACAACCTGTGCCTTGATGCTATACAAGCTCCTCCCAGGGTCCAACAAGAAGTCTCCTCTACTTTGACAAGTTTCACCCTCTTCCCAATGAAGCCAAAAGGTATGTGATCTCTCCTCTCAAGCTTAATTAGGAAGTCTCAATTCCACCAGCATTTACCCTAAAAAATGTTCAGCTTCTAACCTCCCTAGCAACCAACCCAATGCCTTAATTTAGAGTGCAATGGAGGGAGGTTACTAGGTCCTCCTTCAAAGGGATAAAGCCCTCCTTCAAAGGGATAGCTCCTCTCATAAAGGGATTAGCTCCCTCTCTTTTGGGATGCATGAAACACCTAAGAGCGAACAATCCACGTCAAAATTCCTTCTAGAATCATCTAGAATTAAACCAAAGTGAGTTTTTTAGAATAAACTTGCGCCCTTTTTACTTTCACAGGGGTCAGCACCCACTCCTTTAGGGACAGAGCGGGCAAGTCCGCAGGTAATGTGAACAGGGGGTGCGGGAACATAGGCAACAGTGAGAGAAAGTGCGGAACCAAAGCTTTGTTGATTTTCAATGTCTTTCTCTCATTTTCAAAGCTTGACTTGAAGAGCTGAGGTCCAAGACTTGCTTAGGAGGACAGTACAAGTGATGATAGACCCATACTGACTGCAAATAGTCATGGTGACGATATTTTTGTGTAACAGATTACCCCCTAAAGTGCGAAGTCTGTAGTAGATGAGGATTTCATTATTCATCTAAGAAGAGTGAAGTAATTTATCATTTCGAGGATCATCTTGTGGAGAGCCCGGTTGGAACTTGTAAAAACATTCAATTAAAAATACATATATGAGATCATATCATCGCTGAGGTAGGCGTTCCCATACTCAGATAAAAACTGACTAGAAAACTAACTATTGCTCTAATATAGGAATGATCTTGTAATACATCACAAGTATAGACACATGTAGACACAGTATGGACAAATCCATCTGTTTATTAATAGTCCACAGTATAATGAATACAAAATTCCTCGCAACCTGGATTGTGGAAACTAGATCCAGGGTCTTCATTTCTACTTCCTGAAATAGTACGATTCTATCCATGCGAATGAATGTGTTGAAGTCGAACATGGTAGAAACCTTCTTGATTACCAGTCAATCATGTAAACTGTTAACAAGTGTGAGAGAAACCACTAGTAATGTCAATGGCTCTCAAAGTACTCAGTACAATCCATGAAATGTGAATAGATGTGTTGATGTCGAACATGTCACGAAGTCCTTTGATCGAAGGTCAATGATGCAACCTATCGTTGAAGGCGAGAAACCTGCCATTGAGGCATGCAAATCCCAAGGTACTGACGATTTCTAGATCATCTTTCTAGATAATGAGCTAAAGTCGATAGAAAGCGATCCGTCGTAGGCAAACCCACAACATGAAATCATAGATCAAGTTTGAAGAAATTTAGTTGCAAGGACTGACTCAAGGATGGTCAAGATGGATGACAGATATCTTGCAGATGAATGGCTTATTTGCACTGACCTCTTGAACACATAACGACACGATAGATGGTTTGGTGACAATTGACCCAAAGTTAATACCCAGAAACCGGCTGAAGACTTTCAATGTGGTTTGATCAACTGTTAGGCAAAGGATTTCCCAACCCAGGTGAATAAAAGTGTCGTGTTCAAGAGTGGTTACAAAGTATGACAAATAGGCTCATCTTTCTCTCTTTCCCCCCACCATTTCTGGCAAGTACCTCTTTATTTTTGACAAGCTTGAGGAGGATAACATTTGCTTGATTATAAGATCATCCTTCGGATGAGTCCAACTTAGTTTAAATTCGATCCCTAAGAAGGAGTGGTCCGTTCCTGTTTGTAATTGAACAGGTCCTTTATTGTTAAATTTTAACGAGTCCAGTATAGGAGAAACTTGGCGTTTTTCAATTTTAGAGAGTCTGAAAAAACTTAAGAAGACTCCAGGGTTGACCTTTTTCGTAAATTTGTGTCTCCCAAGCCCGAAAAAGTATAAAATAATACTTGAGAGAACCACTTGTTCTTTAAGACCAAGGATTACTTTTCGTAATTAGTGCCTTTGATCCGAAAAAGTAAAAAAGTGATCAATGACACGTCATTTTATAACCAATATCGAATTTGAAACGAAAAAAATCCGTCAATCTTTTCATGTTTTTACGGTCAAGAAAAGAGCTGTAAGTGGACCATCTTTTTAGTTCTATTTTAACAAGTTTAAAAAGAAAAACTCGACAATATTTTCATATTTTAGGAGTCAGAAAAGAGCTTAAAGGTAACTCTAATGTTTTTCGTCGAAAATGACCGATTTCACCTGAAAAATCCGTTATCCTGAACAAAAACTCAAACATTACTCATACCTGTTTAAAATGGATAAAAATGCTACAAAAGTTACCTTTCTAAAGTGAAACATAAACAAATTTACAATTCATTTATTCAAAAAACTTATAAAAAGGGCTTTCGTCAATTCATTCTTACCGTTTGAGATTTGGGTGAGAAAATAGAGCTTTTGGTCAGAAACTTCCCGTGAAGATTGCGGAAAATCCGTTCGTTGGAATCGAGCGCCGTCTCCTCCAGGTAATCCACATCATCCTACTCTTCAAATTCATCCGTTTCAAATCATTTTTTAGGGTTTTATTTCATTTTTTGTAGGATTTTTAGGCTAGAAACCCGCGCGCAGGGGCCCGCAGGCATAACACAGGCAGCCTGCGGACCCTGACTTTTTCTCAATGGGGGAAAGTCAGGGGTCCACACCTGTCATGAAGGCAAGATGTGGACCCACGCACTGTCTCTAACAGATAGGGTGCGGTCCCCACAGCAAGGGTTTTTAACCCTAAATTTCTCAAAATTCAGCCAAACAATTCAATTTTTTATATTCTAATTCGCCTTTTTGTTGGATGTAGAGTATACATCATGCTTGATTGGCGAGAACGGGAGCATGAGGACGTAGATCTTTCCGCGTTAAATCACCAACCTTCGATCGATGCATTGAAGGCATGCGGCTTGTACAAATTCTGGGCCATACCTGGCATGAGGGCCCAGGTGGACTTCTTGCAGTGGCTGGTAGACAGGTGGAGCATACAGGACCAGTGCTTCTTCATTGGTGGTCACCAGCTCGAAATGGAGCCGGAAAACATATACTTTTTGACTGGTTTTCCTAAGAGAGGTGAAGACTTGACTCTATTCGGGACTAGGCCAGGTGGCCAGTCTGTCGATAGCCTCCGGCTAGAGTTCTGTAACAACCAGACTAGAGACAAAGGGATAGACATCAAAAAAATATCCCATCCTGAACTCATGGTGATCGCGTTTATTGTTACCAGGATTTGTGGGAGGGCCGCACTACATATAGCCACTGGATCCCAAATGCGGATGGTAGTTGACTGCTTTCGAGGCACCATCTTCAACTGGTGCGATGCTGTGTTGGCTAATGTAAAAGGCCAACTGACCAGAGCCAAAAATGAACAACTGAAGACCTTTGGATATGGTGCTTTAGTTGTGAGCTTTGGTCTGGAGAGGGTCCCAATGTTGGTCCCGCAGCACCTCACTATTGGAGCTGGACTTCCTCGAGAGCCCAAACTGATGCGATGGGTTGCAGTTATGGCCCGTCATCTTGATGAGGGGACAAAGGTCATTCGGTTCAAACCTGAGTATTTCCATTGGTTGGGAAACTAGGTTTTTGCTATTCAGGACTTTCCTTATGCTGGGGTAGATTTTCGCGGTGACCCAGACATGGGTCTTCCACCAGGAGAGAAATGGGATGACTCAGGTAAAATCATTTTCAACATTTTCCTATTTTAATTTTTTTTTTGTTTTTATCTCGTCCCAAAATTGATAGTAAAAGTTTCAAATGCAGATGTGGGTCCACAACGACCAGCCACTCTCCGGCCTTACGAGAGGAAACAACCAGCTGCAGCGGCACCAGCCCCACAGGACGAATCAACAGAGACCTTGGCCGAATTGGAGAGCCATCTACAGCGTTTGACAGGAGACATTCTGGAGACTGGCATAGATGACATTCCTCATCGACTACAACACTATGTGATTGGGGTCCCAAGACCTTTTAGGAGGTTCCTTTGTAAGGTGGCCCATACAGTGGTTTCTTATCGAGATCATCACCAGTGATAGGATGATCGCCTATTGTAGACATACATATGACATTTTTGCTTTTTGTACTTATCATTTTTGCCGATCATAAGGTGTTTTTCAACCTATGATCGAGGAAGATGTATATTTTGACACACTCCTATATTATACTATATCACTATTACCGACTTATCTTGTAAAACATGTTATGGAATGTTTTTAAATTTATTTGTATGATTATTGCAAATGTCTACTTAACATTCGAGAAGCAATCGCATCTGCTAATGTATTTAAAGATCTTGGAATATGTTGATATTCAATATAATCAAATTCACATTCCAAGAGACGCACTCTCAAAAATAATCTCAATAACACTGGATTTCTAATGGCATATACTCTATTAAGCTGTAATACAACGAGTTCAGAATCTAACCTCACTATCAAACTCTGAATCCCAAATGAAATAGATTCAGATAATAACTCAATCACTGCACTATACTCGGCAATGTTGTTCGTTGTTTGACCGAGGCTTACCCCATGCATAGATACCAACTCGTCAGAGGGCGAATAGATAACCCAAGCTACGGAAGAAATGTTCCGTGTATTATGACAAGCACCATCAACAAAACCAATGTATGTTTGGAGAGGCATCGACATCTGCAATATCAAGAGTAAAACCAAGATAAGCAGGAATAATGATGAAAAACACTCTCTAAGCTAAGCACACTTTTTAAACTAAAACACACCAGCTAGAAAGAAAACTAACCTAACTAAAAATCTCCACACCCATTTTTAAGCATAATACCTCTTCAGGTAAAGACCATTTCTGGGTTTACCTAAAGAGTCCCCGTCAAAGTGTACTAATTCATAGGCCCCTTTTGCTAGCTTTCGCTTGACAACATAGGGACCATGCCAAATAGGAACGAATTTTCTAGCGCCTAATTTATCATTAGCTTGATCGTACAATAAGACTAGGTCTCCTTCCGAAAAATTTCAAGGGGTCACATTTCGATCATACTGAGCTTTAACACGTTTTGAATGAGTTTCGATTGCCAATGCAGCATCACGTTGATTCTCATCTAGTTGAGCCAAGTATAACAAACGTTTTTTCTCTTCGAAAGTGGCTGGAAGTAACTCGATGGCCATTTGCAATGACGGGATTTTGCATTCAATGGGTAACACAGCTTCCAGACCATAAACTAGTTGGAAAGGAGTGAACCCTGTTGACGATTTTACTGAGGTTCGATACGCCCAAAGCGCTGAAAATAGCATTTTATGCCAATTCGACCGACGAATCCCAATGATTCGTCGGATCATGATGACTAGAACTTTGTTGATGGCTTCAACCAGACCATTAGCTTGTGGATAATAAGGAGTTGAACTATCGTGATGCAAGCCAAGCTAGCCTGTAAGTTTAGTCATCATAATGTTTCGAAAATGACACCCATGATCAGTGATAATCGCTTGTGGAACACCAAACCTAGCAATTATATGATTGAACATGAAAATCGCAACTGTTTTTCCGTCTGCCTCAAATGTAGGCATCGCCTCGGCCCACTTGGTAAAATAATCTACTGTAAGGATGATAGACGCATGCCCCCCGACCGAGTGAGGGTTACATGTAATAAAGTCGATACCCCATTTTACAAACGGGCCGAAAGAAATTATAAGATGGAGAGGAGGAGGTGGAGCGTGCACCTTTCGATCAAAAATTTGGCAGTTGTGGCATTTTCGGACCGCGTTAGTACAATCTTTAAACAAAGATGGGCAGAAGTAGCCAACGCGCAATATCTTTTGGGCTGTGGCATACCCAGACATATGACCGCCACACGCTCTAGAGTGACAGTCATTTAGAACCCTTTCAGCTTCCTCGTGAGTTAAACAACGTCGAAAAACAGAGTCCGCCCCACGGCGATAAAGAGTATCTCCAATAATTCTGAATTGTTGGGACTGGAATCGTATTTTTCGACGTTCCGACTTTGAAATTTCTGGCCGAAAGGATTGGGTCTGGAGATAAACGATGATATCCCCATACCATGGATCTAAAGTGCTGATTAGAAACAAGGATTCGTCCGAAATGGGCTCCTCCGCAATAGTTTCCGTGTCAGCACGTGGGAAGTCACACATTAACTCCGCAAAAACTAAAGATTTCTTCGACTTAGACTTTTCAAATTCCAAGTCGAACTCCTGCAGGATTACAATCCATTTGGAGTACTTGCCCCCTAGAAATTGCTTGGTTAAAATATAGATCATAGGGTTGCAATCAGAAATTACTGTAGTTTTACGTAGTAAAATGTAATGAAAAAAATGTTGGACAGCTTGAACAGCTGCCAATGCCAATTTCTCCACATGTGAGTATTTTAGCTCAGTTGGATTTAAAGTTCGACTAAGGTAATATATCACATGTTCAGTACCGAATTCATCTTCCTGAACTAACACCATTCCAATGGTGGAATGCGAGGTGGTGAGATACAAGAAGTAGTCCTGGTTGTAGTTGGGAGGATGCAATAACGGTGCATGGGTCAACGCGTGTTTTAGTGCATCAAAAGATTTCTCATCTATCTCATCCCAAAAGAATGGAGTATTTTGTTTCAACAACCGGGTAAAACCCTTTGTAATCTTGGTGTAGTTAGGAATGAATCGTCGTAAAAAGTTCGCTTTCCCTTGCAAACTTTGGAGTTGGCGAAGACTCGAAGGAGGAGGAAATTTGAAAATAGCTTCAACCTTCGAGGGATCGACGCGAATGCCGGCTTTCGAAACAACAAACCCCAGTAACCGACCCGTTTCTATATAGAAAACACACTTGTGTGGATTCAACCTAATTCGATAATGCCTACACCTCATAAAGATTGCTCGTAAATGGATGAGATGATCAGCTCGATGTAATGAATGAGTAGGCAAATCATCAAGATAGGGTTGCACAATGTGCTTGATATCATGAAACGTGTAAGACATGGCCCTTTGAAAAGTTGCCCTGGCATTCTTGAGCCCAAAAGGTAATTTGCAATAAGCAAATGTCCCCCATGGACAAATGAAAGCCATTTTTGGTTGATCGACAGGTAGAATATTGATTTGATTGTATCCGGAAAAACTGTCCATGAAGGAAAATATTTCACTGCTGGCACAATCATCAATGATTTGATCGATATAGGGAGTTGGGTAATTGTCTTTTGGGCAGGCTCGATTAATGTCCCTATAACCGATACATATTCTTATTGTCCCTTGCTTTTTGTTAATCGAAACAATATTCGATACCCAATCCGTTAACAGAATCGGATAAATGAAACCTGCTTTGAGTAATTTTTCAACTTCTACTTTAATAGCAACAACTTTTCTTGGGTGGATCTGACGCAAATGTTGCCGGATGGGTTTAGCGTCCGGGTAAGTTTTGATTTCATGAACAACAATTGCGGGGTCAATTCCTGGAATTTCCTCATATGACCAGGCAAACACGTCGCGAAATTCTTGAAAAAGGGCCTTATATATTTGAATTTCATATTCCGTACACGAGGCACCTATATGAAAGTTTTCAACAATTTGAGGCTTAACCGAAATATCAATAGGAATAGTTCGAGAAATATTTCCAAAATTTAACTCTGAATCAGGATTTTTCATTGGATTTTGAGGTTCCTTGACATATTCAGTCGTAAAAATTGATGAAAAATCATTTTCAAAACAATCACTCTCGGGTAAAAATGAAGATCTATGATGAAGATCTTCCCATGGTAAGTCATCGACACATAGGATTTCATGAATTTGTTCATCAGTGTGAACAAGTTCGAAAAACGTTGTTGAATCCGAGTTTGATGTGAAAAGTGATTCCTCATGGACCACATTCATTAAGTCAATTTTGGTTGAAGATGGGTCGGAAAACGACTGCACGGCCTGATACGCAATTTCATATGGACTCAAAGGCATAACATCACCAAATGAGTCTATCTCAGATTCAGAAGGTACGATCCAAGGATCATCATAAACAATGGTGTCTGATGAAATCATATGAATGGCTGTAGTAGAAGACAATGCGTTGATAGGAGGAAAAGGAAAAGTTCCCAGTCAATCAGCATCTTTAACTAGTCCTACTCCAACATCCTTATACGGGATAGTCGTTTTGCCGACATGCTGAATACTTTCAGAAGAGGCTGGGTCGGATGAAAAGTAAGTTAGCTGGTCTATAGTTACGATCTTTCCATTATGAGGGAACTTTATAAGCCGAAAGACTGATGAAACGATAGATGTCATAGCGTAATACCAACTACGACCCAAGAGAAGGTTGTAATCTAGAGGGGCATCAACCACCTCCACATCTAGATTAACAATTTTTCCTTCTACCCCTATAAGTAAATCCTGTAGAATGCCAAAAGGATGAAACCCACGGCCATCAAAGGCCTTTAGAATCATCGGGGATTGATTTAGCGAAGGAGAACCAAGCGATATCCAACACTGTATCGACATAATACACGTTGACGCCCCCTCATCAATCACAGTCCTATAAATAGGTCTGTTTTTTACTAACACTGGGATCTGGAAAGCCATTTGATGAGGTAAGCGCGGTGTACTATTTTCTAGATCGAAAATTATAAGGTTCGATTCCTGAACGTCAACAACTCCTATAGCCGACAATAGTAATTTACGCTATGCTGGACATGATTGCAGCACTTCCAAAGTTGACATTGCTGAAGGTGAAACAGCTAAATCTTCAACAATGTTATAGTTCTGAGCCGCTCTCGCATGTGGATTGAAAGCTGACTTTCGAAGTATACCCTTGGCGGGCGGTTTGATTACTAAGTCTGGGTTAGGTTTCTCGATCTGTAGTGGATCAGAATCGGGAGCTGAGGTTGATGGGTTAGAAGGAGAAGATTCTGCTTCTTTACCATCACCAGGACTTTTACTTCCATAATCATGCGATCGAGTCACAATCCTAACATGGGACATCATCAGTATGGGTTCTTCATTGGCATTTGAGGAAGAACCTATCATCTTACTGTCTTGACTTGGAAAAGTATCCTTCAAAACAGCAGGCATTGGGGAACCTTTGACAATTTTCGCAACCTCTGCACGATGAGGGCAGTCTCTTGTGAAATGCTCTTCGTAAAAAATGAGACAAGGATAACGAGGTTTGCGTTTCTCATCATTTGATTCCGCTTTTTCTGGTTTCTCTTTACAATTTTTGTCTGTTTTATTTTTCTTCTTTCCTTTCTTCTTAGCACCGGATTTTGATTTGTCTATAGATGACTCTACAACATGAATATCGGTGGAAATTTCCGTAGAAGAATCTCCTGTCGGGGAATCTGGCAAGGTTATGATAGGAGAAGAATTCTTGGAAGATTTCTTCTTACTTTTGGTATTAACCGTACCAATCATACCATCAGCGGCATGAGACCCTGAAGGAGCTGCAGCGATTTGATTTTGCTTAGGAAGATCGGGGATTTTCTCGTGTAACGTACCTGACTGCGTATATCTAAGTCAAGGTACTGTGCTTGAGCAATTACTTGCTCCTCAGTAACGGCTCCAGCCTTAGCTACATCCTCAGTGATCTTTGGCAATAAAGATTTTACAAACCATTCAGCTAAGATCTGATCCGAAATAAAAACCTTCACTAAATGCCGTCGACTTCTCCATTCATGAATGTGATCTGAAATGTAAGTGGACGTTGACTGCTTTAATGAAGTTAGTAATTCTGTGCCATTGTCATATCTGATCGACAACTGAAAATGAGTTAAAAACGAAGTAGCTAACTGACTAAAATTATAAAAAGTGGCTCGCGGTAACTCAATGTACCACTTGGCCGCAAGACCAATTAGAGTGCGCTGGAAAAACCTTAAATGGATTGAATCATCTGAAATGGAATTAGACGCACACCAGAGGTGATAAGTCATCACATGGTTCGACGGGTCCTCTCCTGATTTGCCTTCAAACTTAGGAATATCACTAGGCAACTTATTCGGCATTGGCGGCCAAAACGGAAGATAGTTAATGGGATCGTTCGTAAGGTGCGACAAGTCAGGCAAGTCCAAAGTTGCGATAAACGGTAACTGATGATTAAGGTCCCTAAAACTCTGGGTCATGAGACCAGCCCCAGGAGGAGGATATCTAGGATAACTAGGAATTGGAATTGCATTTGGGATATTATATCCTCCTGGAAAACCAGGATTAACCGGATCGTACTAGGGTTGTTGAGGTTGTTGATATGTATACCCAGGGTACGGTTGATACTGATAGACTGGCTGCTGCATAGCAGGACCGAATTGGTACTGTCCCTGGTATGGTTGATAAGTAAATTTAGGTTGAATTGTGACAACCGTACTTGAACCAGGTTGTCCTACAGGCATCTGAACCGAAGTTTGAATTGTGGATCCAGACTGAGGTAAAGATGTCTGAGGAGTTGATACAGGAACAGTAGAAACCGGAGCTGTCGATACTCTAGAAGTAGGTGGGGTAGATTGAACAGATGTTGCAGCAGTTGTAGCAGCTGTTTGAGGCGGAGTATGAGGTGTACTAGGCCCAGGCTGAGAAACTACAAAAGGTACAAAAGTTTGAATAGTAGACTGGACAGATTGCTGGGGTGAACCAGAAACTAAGGGTTGTCCAGTTTGAGATGACAACTGTACATTCGGTTGCAAGACCTGTTGAGTTTGCGATGGATCCCACACTAAGTTAATTCCAGGGTACGGACCCATAACAAGTTGAGAATATTGAGGACCATAACCGGGTTGAGGGTAGGGTTGATAATTCAGAGGTACATTTCTAGTTCCTTGAACATATGATGGACCGGAAGGTGGTTGGAAACCTTGGTTCGAGTACTGACCTTGGGGTTGATAACCCTGACGCATGTACTGGTACTGGGGTTGACCTTGAGGTACATATTGATACTAGGGTTGACCTTGAGGTACATATTGAGTTTGGGGTTGACCTTGAGGAACGTACTGTCCCGTAGGTATGTACTATCCTTGAGGTTGCCCCCCAGACGCAAATTGGGTACCTTGAGGTTGCCCCCCAGGCGATAATTGAGGATTTTGAGGCTGCCCCCCAGGTGGTAACTGGCCACCTTGAGGTTGAGGATTAGGAATAGTACCTGACATCATGAGAATATCTTCTACACTCAACGGCTTAGTACCATTGTTTCCAGTTAATAACCCTTGTTCAATGGGTTGAGGAGATGCTCCTGAAAAAGTACCAACAAGTGACTGATACCCAGAGGGAACAGAAGGACCACCGTACAAAAAGGATTCTGGAGATTGAGAAAACATGGACGACTATCTTGACATATTTAACAGAGGATAGTAACCTCTAGGTGTTGGGTGATAAGGAATACGAGGTGGTGAAAAACTTAGTCCCGGGTTTTCCAAAAAATTAGTCAATGAAAGATAGCAAGCACTGCTCCTAGGTGGACTGTAAAAGATTGATTCACGCTCCTTAAGTTCTATAACAGGTTGATTTTCAGGGATAGCGATGCCTACTTCTTCTTCCGGAGTAGCAAGTTCTTCAATAGCTATAAGTCCAGAAGGAAGATTTTCGGTAATTATTCTTTCTACCCTGGGTGAACCAGGACCACTAGAAGTTGGAGAGGTAAACCCCGATGTTGGAGTAGCAGCAAATTCACTTTCAGGTTCGGATATTTTAGGTTCCTCACCTAAATCACTAGTAGATGAAAAGCTACCAGTAATTTCGGAAACAGACACAGATTGTGGATTATAATCTGCTACTAGAGCTTGAAAATCAGGATGTACCACCAAAGAAGACTCTCCTTCTTCAGGTGACCCAACTCTATTGTCTCTAGGAGTGACGAGGGCTCTTAACCCTTCAGGCTGGCTCGGTGAAAACTCAGGAGGTTGGCCCCGAAGTCTACGGGACTTCCTCGGTAATTCAGCCACGATTAAATATTTTAACTACTTCACACGCAAACAAAGTAAAATCTCAATGAAAACCACCTAAAGCCTCTAAAGAACCAAACAAATTTGAATCACACACCTAAAGAATCTAGGAGATCAAACCACACACAAACAGTAACTTTCCGTACTGAAAAAACTAGTTGGTGATGAAATCCAACGTCGCAGAGTTCAATACAGAAATGGCGGTTGGAATAGTTACCCCGGCAACCTGCTTAATGAATAGACTGGCACAAGTTCCTCCACTAAACCGTCTCGAGTGAAGAGAACCCCCCAGAAAATCCAAGTGAGTCTAGCCGACGTCTGCTCCAGGTATAGTGGGATCTTGCCACCACTGTCACCTTAAGAAGAATCCTATAGAATATGGTCACTATGGTTACCAACGGAAACAAATATACCTGGGGGAATAGTCTACGATCCGATACGCATGCAAGGGCAGAGTAACAAGCTCAATCCCCTTGAAGGCTCCTAGACATAATCCAAGGTTTACCAACAAGTGACCCCAGGCTCCTCGACAATGGTAAATACGAGGTTTACTATTTTTAATACGTGAATATCTGGCATCGTTCCCAATGAGGAAGGATTGATTCCCACACTGGTTCGGACACGATCTCGTGCTTCTCCTTTAAAAGGAGCTTTCCCAGAGCATAGATGAAACAATTGGATTTTTCTCCTACCACAAGATACAACTACTTGTTTGTTTTACTATCTTGGAGAGTTAATTACTCCCTACTCCAAGACACTAGCCTAAGCTATGTTGGTGTAATAGAGCCCTAGAAATAAAAAGATTACTAGATAGATTTTACTTTAAGCATTGTTTTTATTGGTTTTTGTTTAAGTCAAGAGGTGTGGAGATGAAACATATGGTGTGAAGACTCGACTCGAAATCACTAAAAAATGCACTTAAGATGATTAAGCAATTTTTTCCCTTCAATGAACTTCTAGCTAGGAAAGAGTTTGAGAATGCAAATGATTGTAAACACAAATCTTTCTTAACAAACAAATCAAAAGAAGAGCTTTTTGTCTTTTCCAATGCACTCAAAATGAGACAAATAGTTATTTTCACAAAAAATTCCCTTTTCTTTCAAATATTCAAACACTACAAAAACAAACTTTTTCCAAAAGAGATTTTTTATTTTTTATAAAACACTCGAAACTATAGAAATAACTTATCTTGAGATGTATAAACTATAAAAGACTATTTGAAGTCAAAGCTTACAAGATGTCTTTTTCAAGGATGTTTTACTTAGCTATAAGAAAACTAAGGACTAATTTGTTTAGAATCACTAATCAGTCAAAAAAAACCACTTTTGTTTTCTTTTCTAAAAATGAAATCCAAACTTTTAACACAAGCCTTTTCGAAGTTTCGCAAAGAGAAAACACAAGGAGGATTCCTCAACAAAGGTAGATTTTACAAATGGTCAGACTCATAAGAAGGCCAGTAAAAACCAAGGTGACCTGAGGCTTCTACAACTTCAAAGCTCTGAGCTACTACAAGACCAAAATGAAAACCAAGCCCAGCAACCAAAACTTCTAGGAATTTCACCTAAAACCCTAACACCAATGGAATTAACCTAAGAAAAGTTCTTAACAAGTCATATGTAGGTCTGGGCAGGGGATAACAACATCTAAACAAAAACTAAACTGACTGAAAGAGAAAATCTTAAGTTTTTCAAAATTTTAGCAGGGTCCGCAGGCCCACAGTTCACACAGGTGCGGTACCGCTCTGTGCGAAAAGCAAAAGTGCGGACAGGTCCGCACTGTGTTGCAAGCCGAGGGTGCGGTCCTCTCCCAAAGTTATGAAAAACAAAAAATAATCCTAGATCTACTAAATCTACCCAATTCCACACACAACAAGCCAAAAACAGAAACAAAAACACAGTTTCTCAGGTCAAAGTAAAGCAAATAAAGAAATCAAGTCCCCAGTATGGTCGCCATTTTTTCACACGGAATGAGTCGATCTTGCGGACAAGATTGACCTTCCTAGAATCTAATGATATCTAGTGACAAGCAAGCCAATCAAAAACTATCTTTTTCTAAATATGCAATTTATAAACAACGGCAAACAAGTGTTTTAGGCCTACCTTGGGTTCAATGCAAGTTTGTGGAAGCCTCACTCCTTTGATCCTAATGAGCTCCCTTGTACCGAATCTGCAAACACAAACAAGAAAACAAATTAAATAGCACCTGAAAAGCCAATATCATAAAGCATACTTATCATGATGATCAAGGAATTCATGAAACAAATGACATAAGACAATTTGTTGAGAAAAATTAATCTGATTGTATTAATTCAAATCAAAGAAGAACTTTACAACCTATGCCTTGATGATGTACAAGCTCCTCCCAGGGTCCAACAAGAAGTCTCCTCTACTTTGACAAGTTTCACCCTCTTCCCAATGAAGCCAAAAGGTATGTGATCTCTCATCTCAAGCTTAATTAGGAAGTCTCAATTCCACCAGCATTTACCCTCAAAAATGTTCAGCTTCTAACCTCCCTAGCAACCAGCCCAATGCCTTAATTTATAGTGCAATGGAGGGAAGTTACTAGGTCCTCCTTCAAAGGGATAAAGCCCTCCTTCAAAGGGATAGCTCCTCTCATCAAGGGATTAGCTCCCTCTCTTTTGGGATGCATGAACCACCTAAGAGCGAACAATCCACGTCAAAATTCCTTCTAGAATCATCGCGAATTAACCCAAAGTGAGTTTTTTAGAATAAACTTGCACCTTTTTTTACTTTCATAGGGGTCGGCACCCACTCCTTTAGGGACAGAGCAGGCAGGTCCGCAGGTAATGTGAACAGGGGGTGCGGGACCGTAGGCAACAATGAGAGAAAGTGTGGAACCAGAGCTTTGTTGATTTTCAATGTCTTTCTCTCATTTTCAAAGCTTGACTTGAAGAGCTGAGGTCTGAGACTTGCTTATGAGGACAGTACAAGTGATGATAGACCCATACTGACTACAAATATTCATGGTGATGATATTTTTATGTAACAGTTATTGTTTCCCATGCAATGATTTTTGCCATAGGTTTGTTGACTGCCGGGCATATTCAAGGAGTAGAAAAAAAATCAATGTAAGATATGGATCTATTCCCTCGTTCCTTGGTCACGTAAGGTGTTATGTGTGTGACAACATCACCAACAAGGCCAAAGAAGATAATTTTCATATGAGTTACAGGTGATCCAGTTGAAGAGAGAAGATATTACAAGGCAAAACACATAAGAAGAAAGAAGGTGATGCACATGTCAAAGGTCAACTAGTCAAAGTATGGAACATAAAAGAGCAGCAAGAGAATCCCCCAAAAAACTGAGGCCTACATGGTCTCAAGGGGATCATATGGCCACACATTGAGTTTCATGTAGACCATTATAGGTGTAGCCATATTGGAGAGATTTTATATGTACAAATATGTGTACTAGGAAGGTGATGCATGTGCTCAGGGGAAGTACATGAGGTTTGAAGTATTTCAGATTTTGTCCTTATTTAAGTTTATTAGTAGTTGGATCAACCATATATATTTGTTTATAGACTTGGAGCAGTTTTATGTTGGGTTTCTTGACACTTTTGAAGGCATTTCAGCCAAATATTTGTTCTTACGTGCATGGTCAAGGAGCTGATTTAGTACTAGTGTGATGTGCCTCCATATTTTTGTTGAATATATTTTATATTGCAGAATTTTGATGACTGATATATGTAGTGAGTTTAGGAGAATACTGTCATATTATGGTTTATATTAGTTTTGTTTGATTTATGCTACTAATGGTGAATATGCTTAGAGTACCTGTGACTGGGACTCAAAAAATGATTTATTCATAGAGAAAGCTATTAAGGTGTGATGGAAAATCACATATTGAAGGGGAGCACTTTTGCTTCCAATGGATCAACATATTGATGGAATTTTATTCATTGTGGAGGAGTTTGTTTGCATGTCCTTGAACTTCGATTATTGCAGTAATATGTTGAGAAATCATTCATTATGGCTTCTCATAGAGATTCATATGTTTTAATATGCTTGCATGGCATAGTTGGTGTTGGAAGTACTGGGGGGGGGGGTGAATCAGTATTTCTTTTTCAACTATTATTTTACCAGTTAAAACATTTATATTCAGAACAGAAGATGAGCAACAAGAATAAATGCTTTTATTAATATAATATTTGCAATAAAGTAGATACAATATATATATATATATATATATATATATATATATAGATATATATATATAATTCCAACCTCTAGAGCACCAACTCTATTTTTGTCAAGGCACCAACCTTGGACTTAGGAGCACCAACTCCCAAGACATCAATCCTTCTAGTTCTGAGGCACCAACCTCAAAGACACCAATCCTTCCAATTTCTAAGGCACCAATCCCAAGGACACCAATCCTTCTAGCTTCTGAGGCACCAACACCAAGGGCTCCGACCCAATCTTGTCAAGGCATGTTTGATAGTGATGTTCTTCTCTCATAATTCTTCTTTACTGAGTTTTGTCTGTTTACAGCTTCACTGTAGTCTCCATGCTACAACATCAATGGAAAATAGTCTTCTTATGAAGGAGTCTTTACAACGCTTCATACTGTCTACACAGAGTCTGCAATAGCCATCATGATCTCTGATAATGTCTCCACACAACTTTAGTGAGTCTACTATTAGCTACACTAAGCTCTTCACAAGAACCAACTTTCTGTTCAAGCATCTGTTCTTACTGTCACAGTAAATGCTTCAGCATGACTACTTCTCTGCTGGCTACTTCTCCCTTTAAACAATGTCAGATAAAACTCTATTTATTACATCACATAATTTCTCTAAAGACTGCATTGTGAACCTGATTAATTCATCACAGGTCTGAGTCTTTCACAAGGTAACACGATCAACAGAGATGCTCATCCTTCGAATGCCTCCTGTCCTGCTGGACCTACGGCTACCTTTGTTTCTTCCAGTTTTTCAACCAACTTAAACTTTCCTTGTTCTCTGTTTTTATATGTCTGATGTGCCTTACCACTGGTTTCCTCTTTCTACTGGCTCTTTGGCTTTCTCAACGCTTGCTTGATCCTTCAGCTTCCCTCCTTCGGTCGCTGTAATTTCCTCTACGCTTGCTTGCTTCTTCAGATTCCTGATCCTTTGGTCGCCTTAGATTCCTCTACCTATTCGAATTAACCAATGCTTCACGGACATGTTAATTCAAAAGAGAGGGCTCAATTATAAAGAAAAAATGTTGCATATAAAAACTATTACAGAGAGGTCCTTTTTCAATAATGATATTCATACACTAGACTTTATTGTTTATGGAGGATTTCATTCTAGAGACAATACCAACAAGGAGGCCCCACATGCCACGTCACCATCGCAATCGCAATCATTCAGGCCCACTGAACTATCAGAACCGTTATTTGAATCTTTTGGCCTTAAAAACCTCGAGAAAAACAATTATTGAAATACACAGGAATATATGGAAAAAACCCGACCGAATGTTTAAGGACGGAATTCAAATGCATTACGCCTGCATCGAGTTTGCTCCTCCGCAATGTTATCTCAATTAGCAATCGCGGCTTCCGGAAGTCTTTTATAAGTCGTGCCCATAACATTGTCGATGGCCGATTCCATTGCTAGATGCCATATTTTATAAACTGTTGTTGATGAATCCATCGGGTCCACAACGTATATCGCAATTAGCAATTTCCATGCAGCAATGCCTTAAACACTTGCGATATGGTGAATGCGATATAGTATTAAGCCATATTGCAATGTTGTAGCAGGTCTGCATACTTTATCACAATCGGTGCTTTCAGGGGTGACAACCCTTTGTATATTGCGATATGCACGTTCCAATAAGTAGATACGATATAACAGTAGAGCATTTCATAATGTTGCAGTGGGTCCGCAACGTATCGCAATTATATATATATATATATATATATATATATATATATATATTGCAATTCGCATGTTTTAATGTGATAAGGCTTAGAGCCCGAATATATGAAATACACTGAAAAACATGCTTCGAAACATTTAGCAGACTTCACCTGTTTATACACCCAAACATATATCATCGGGTCCGCACATGTATATCGCAGTCGAGGGTTTCGGGTAGTGGCACAAAATATAACTACCCAATATGATTTCTCCGATATATATATTCCGCCTCCGATAGTGTATTCCAATATATATATATATATACTCCAGCTCTGATAGTGTATCTTGCATATATATATACTATATATTGCTCCGCCTCTACCTTTATGTCCTCTGCTCTTTGTACTCTTCCTCTCTTCCTCTATGCTCCTCTAATCGGTCTTCCTTTGGATTCTGATAGTTCTTCTGTGGCATATATTACTCCTGATACTCCCAATATGGCTCCTCCTGTAGCTATGATAGCTCTGTTTATGCTCCTCCAATAGCTCTATTTATGCTTCTCTGATATGCTCTGCTTTGATATTCTGCAATACTCCTCTGATGTGTTAACTCCTCTTTTGATTAATTCTTCCTCTCGGTTCTTCTTGGGCATGTATTACATGCGATGCTCCTCCGATGTGGCTCCTCTTGCTCCAATGTCTTCCTTTGGCTTTGCAATGTCTTTAAATGACCTTCTCCGATACCTTCATACCTTGATGGTTTCTATCTTTTCTGATACGCCTCTCTTTGTTAACTCCTCCATTAAAATACTCTTACTCATGGCTTGGCTTTGCTGATGGCCTTGCTCTTGTTTCTTCATGGATCTGCTCTGCTTCCCCTTGGCTTCATATCATCATCTAGTATCTAGAATATTTCCATATTGACATCAATGACAACCTAGGTCAACAGTATCCCCCTTTGTTATTGATGGCAATATTCTTCTTCTCTCCCCCTTTGACATCAATGGCAAAGGAGTGCTCTGGCACTCCCCCTATAAAACTACTTCTGTTATTTATGAATGGTAGATCTTCATGGGTCTATTACTCCACCTGCCATAGTGATATTCTTTTTACTCAAGATAGAAGGATTGATGCTTTATCATCAATTAGCACATTATCCCCTATTCATGTCTCAAAACTACTTTATCATGGTTTCAACAATGCTTAAAGATGCTCTACTTCAATGCTTTCAAACAGATTGAAAATAGCCACACACCAAGTGTCCAAGTTCAGGTTTTTATGCTTTAATCCATATTTTGTTGTCTCGACAGTCAGAATTGAGAGGCCTTCATAGTCTGAATCAAGAGAAAATGCCACTGAAATTGTCTTTTCTTGCTATCTTTCTTCAGATCCAAGTTCCTTTGTGTCTCTGTGCTTCTCCTTAAGTCACTGCCATCCAGTATTTAACATCATTGCATTTGGATGAAATGGTGAGAGGTTGTCCCTCACTGTTGCTATATTTTCTAAGTGACCATTATCAGCTTAAGTTATATTTGACTGCACAACATTCTCCTTTCTATGAGCCATTTTTTCCTTGTGTTCTTTTACATATCTCTGCAAGTTATTTCCACTAGCAGATTTAGATATTCAATTTGTGACTGTCTTTTAAATTAATTTTGCTGATTTGCATCTCCTTGCAATGCTTCAGTTTTGTTATATGCTGCCAGCTGCTCTTACTTCAAACTCCATTCCATATGTATCTGTTTGTCTGAAGGTTACCTCTATTTGTGTCCATAATTTACCTATTCTCACATTAAATCCCTGAGTCAAGACATAAATTTCTGTGATAACAACACGATAGTTGTTTGCCCTATTTCTTTAGTTTAGATGACATTCTCTGTTGTTAAGTTCTACTAAACATCTTCAACACCAGTCCAAAGAATAGTTAAGAGATCAATTTCTTCAATGGAGTGCTCATGAGAAATGATCTTTATCAATGAATGATTGTTAATATAGCTCAACAAGGATTTTATAAGGACCCTTTCACTAATAGCTTATGCAATAATGATCAACAATCACAGACTCCCCCTAATTGTATGCATCATCTCTTTTGGTAGAGTCTTCCCATCAAATGCTTAGATTGTCAAAATTTAGGCCAATAACATGTGTTGTTGGCTGGAGAGTTCAAGGGACTTTCGGATTGTATTTACTTCCTTCTCCATACTTGTGTAACTTTCTTCTTTTTCATGGTTCTAGCTTGTGTAAGAGCCCAAGTTAAGTTATAATCACGTGCCATATGACCAATGTTATGAGACTTTAAGCATTCTACATTGTTCATGAATAAGAATTCATGATTTCTTCCCGCAAAATTGTTCCTTGGAGATTGTCAGGGATCATAATATCTATCTTTATGAGATGGTTGGGGACCATAACATCTATCTTTATGATATGCTTTACAATATTTTTCCATGTGACCAAAGTTTGTACAAGAATAACAATAACCAAAAAATAAACTTTGGTACCTGGGAGATGGAGATTTCCTTAATGTACTTTTGAAGCCTTTCTGCATTGAGATCCTTTGATGATAACCATTGCTTCTCGCATCTTTGACATCATCTACATTTCTTCTTGGAGAAGGATTTCTTCCATTGTTACCTTGATTTTTCTCCTTCCCTTTGCTGGAACTGGGACCATCATCATTTCTTTCTGGCTTCTTCACATCCCTTTTTGTTTGAAGCATTATAATTCTTGCTTGAGGATTCACCTACATACCCTAGACCTAATTTATCAAATGGACATCTTTGATAGCTGAGCATGTCATCCAAGGATTGAGAGCTCTTCAAGATTTTGTTCACCCCTTCAACCCTTTTTCTGAGGAAGACAATCTCTTCTTCCAATCTTTCACACTCATTATTCTTCTTAGCAATTTCTTTCTCAGTTTCTTCCTTGATACGAGTAGCTTCATCTGCTTCTATTTTAAGGGAGATGATATCTGACATCATTTTGAAGATTTCATCATTTTCCTTTGCTAGACTGCTCTCCATTTCTTCCTTGATCCTTGTAGCTTTACATGTTTTGGCCTTCAGAAGTTTGATGTTAGATTTTAATTTGAAGATTTCTTCATCCTTTTCTTTTAGTTGACATATCATGGTGTTTCTTTCCTTTCTTGCTTCATCAACCTGTCCTTCTATGATTTCCAATGCTTCCATTGTCTTCTCAGCTCCTTGCGCTTGTTTCCTTGCTTCTTGTAGTTGAGATTTGAGAGAGAATACCTCTACCTTGTACCGACCAATATCTTTTTCAAGTTTGTTCAAGCTCTTGTGCCTTTGTTCAAGTTGACTTGACAAGGTATCTTCCCGTTTCTTTGATTTATTGAATTTATTTTTCACGGATATGACTTCTTCATGATGCTTTCTTTTGCTTTGATGAAATTTCTTCTTAAGCTTGGCAAGCTCTTCATCCCTTTCTTGTACTTGAAGCTTGATAAGGTCAACTTTCTCCCTTGTTTGATCTTGGTCACTAGCTAGTGCTATCTTCTTAAGTTCCTCATTTTCCTTTTTCAAATTGTTAATCTCTTCCATGGCAGCCATAAGTTGAGTGAGGAGATCTTCTAGGTTTGCTTTAGCCTTGATGTCATCATTGTCAGTTTCACCTTCTATGATGGGTTCTGGATTTCCTTCTTGATTTCCATCATCTTCTTCACTGATGGCCATGGTCAATGCTCCTTTTGAGTGAAGGTCATGAAGTTTGTCCCATATACCCTTTGCTGATGAATATTTTCCTAGATTGTTCTTTATAGATTTAGGTAACCCATTTAAGATTGCCTTCACTGCTTTTGCATTGTACTCCTTGGATTCTCCATCCATCCTGCTATCAACAATCACTGATTTCTAGATTTCAATGCCTTGAGTCTGTAAGAAATTCCTCATTCTTGCTTCCCATATATTAAAGTTCCCATTGAACCATGGAGCCTCCTCAAATTGATTGTCTTCTATTTTAGTGGTAGAGGGAGACACATCCTTAGGAGAATTGGAGACTTTCTTCCTTTACTTCACCATTTGTGTTCTAAAGATCAACCTTCAAGCTGTTAGGCTTTGAATGAAGGTACTGGATTTGATACCAATTGTTGTAAATACTCAGGGGGGGTGAATCAGTATTTCTTTTTCAACTATTATTTTACCAGTTAAAACATTTATATTCAGAAAACAAGATGAGCAACAAGAATAAATTCTTTTATTAATATAATCTTTGCAATAAAGTAGATAAAATATATATGAAATTCCAATCTGTTTCCAATCACCAACTTATACTTTTGTGAGGCTCCAACCTCCAGAGCACCAACTCTATTTTTTTCAAGGCACCAACCTTAGACTTAGGAGCACCAACTCCCAAGACATCAATACTTCTAGTTCTGAGGCACCAACCTCAACGACACCAATCCTTCTAGTTTCTGAGGCACCAATCCCAAGGACACCAATCCTTCCAGCTTCTGAGGCACCAACCCTAAGGGCTCCGACCCAATCTTGTCAAGGCATGTTTGATAGTAATGTTCTGCTCTCAGAATTATTCTTTACTGAGTTCTGTTTGTTTACAGCTTCACTGTAGTGTCCATGCTACAACATCAATGGAAACTAGTATTCTTATGAAGGAGTCTTTACAACTCTTCATATTGTCTCCACACATCTTTAGTGAGTCTACTATTAGCTGCACTAAGCTCTTCACAAGAACCAACTTTTTGTTCAAGCATCTATTCTTACTGTCACAGTAAATGCTTTAGCATGACTGCTTCTTTGCTAGCTACTTCTCCCTTCAAACAATGTCAGATAAAACTTTATTTATTACATCACAGAATTGTTCTATATACTTCATTGTGTGCTTGATTAATTCATCATAGGTCTAAGTCTTTCACAGGATAACACGATCAGTAGAGATGCTCATCCTTCGAATGCCTCCTGTCTTGTTGGATCTTTGGCCCTTTTCTGTCCTGCTAGACCTATGGTGGCCTCTGTTTCTTCCTATTTTTCAACCAACTTAGACTTTACTTGTTCTCTGTTTTTATATGCATGATGTGCTTGGTCGTTGGTTTACTCTTTCTGCTGGCTCTTCGGCTTTCTCAACGCTCGCTTGACCCTTCAGCTTCCCTCCTTCGGTTGCTGTAGTTCCCTCTGTGCTCACTTGCTCTTTTGGCTTCCTGATCCTTTGGTCGCTTTAGCTTCCTCTGCCTATTCGAATTAACCAATGCTTCATAGACACGTTAATTCAAAAAATAGGGCCAAATTACAAAGAAAAAATGTTGCATATAAAAACTATAACAGAGAGGCCCTTTTTCAATAATAATATTCATACACTGGACTTTGTTGTTTACAGAGGATTTTATTTGAGAGACAGTACCAACAAGGAGGCCCCACATGCCACGTCACCATCGCAATCATTCAGGCCCACTGAACTATTGGAACCGTTATTTGAAGCTTTTGGCCTTAAAAACCCCGAGCAATACAATTATTGAAATACACAGGAATATATGGAAAAAACCAGACCAAATGCTTAAGGCCGGACTTCAAATGCATTACGCCTGCATCTATAACTGCATCGGGTCCGCTCCTCTGCAACGTTATCACAATCGACAATCACGGCTTCCGGAAGTCTTTTATAAGTCGAGCCCATAACATTGTCGATGGCCGATGGCCGATTCCCCTGCTGGACACGATATTTTATAAACTGTTGTTGATGAATCCACCGGGTCCACAACGTATATCGCAATCGGTGCTTTCCATGCAGCAAGGCCTTAAACACTTGCGATATGGCGGATGCGATATAGTATTAAGCCATATTGCAATGTTGCAGTGGGTCCACATACTTTATCGCAATCGACGCTTTCAAGGGTGACAACCCTTTGTATATTACGATATGCGAGTTCCGATAGGCGGATGTGATATAACAATAGAGAATTTCATAATGTTGTAGTGGGTCTGCAATGTATCGCAATTATATATATATATATATATATATATATATAGAGAGAGAGAGAGAGAGAGAGAGAGAGAGAGAGAGATAGATATATATCTATATATATATATATATCTCTCTCTCTCTCTCTCTCTATATATATATATATATATATATCTATATATATTGCAATGCGCATGTTTTAATGTGGCAAGGCTTAGAGCCTGAATATATGAAATGCACTGAAAAACAAGCTTTGAAACATTTAGTAGACTTCACCTGTTTATACACCTGGAGATATATATCATCGGGTCTGCACATGTATATCACAGTCGGGGGTTTCCGATAGTGGCACATAATAGAACCCCCCGATATGATTTCTTCAATATATGTATTTCGCCTCCGCTAGTGTATTCCAATATATATATATATATATATATATATATATATATATAGATATATATATATACATATATATGCTCCACCTCCGATAGTGTATATTGCATATATATATACTATATACTGCTTTGCCTCTGCCTTTATGTCCTTCGCTATTTGTACTCTTCCACTCTTCCTCTATGCTCCTTTGATCGATCTTCCTTTGGATTCTGATAGTTCTTCTGTGGCATATGTTACTCCCGATACTCCCGATATGCCTCCCCCTGTAGCTCCGATAGCTCTGTTTATGCTCCTTTGATATGCTCTGCTTTGATATTTTGCAATACGCCTCTGATGTGTTAACTCCTCTTTTGATGGATTCTTCCTCTCGATTCTTCTTGGGCATGTATTACATGCGATTCTCCTCCGATGTGGCTCCTCTTGCTCCAATGTCTTCCTTTGGCTTTGCAATGTCTTTCAATGACCTTCTCTAATACCTTCATACCTTGATGGCTTCTGTCTTTTGCGATATGACTCCCTTTGTTAACTTCTCTGGTAACAGACTCTTACTCATGGCTTGGCTTTCCTGATGGCCTTGCTCCTGTTTCTTCATGGATCTGCTCTACTTCCCCTTGGCTTCATATCATCATCTAGTATCTAGAATATTTCCATATTGACATCAATGACAATTAAGTTCAACAGTTGGAATATTGGTAGTGCTCATATCGCTAGATCACATTTATGTCATGTATCATTATCTTTGTGTGGCTGCTATGGAGATCAAATTATGGAGTATTGGAGTTGGCACATCTAGAGTGTGCATATTGTTACTCATGTCTTATATATATATATATATATATCTAAATGTATGATGCATTTTTTTGCTGATATGTTTCACATTTGGATGGTTGAGTTGTGATGAACTTATGCACTTGTGAGAGTTTGATTAGAGGTATATTTTTGTTGATGCATGGAGAGAGTTTGTTTTTGCTTGAGTTCCATGAGAGTATGCATGTTTCCTATGATGTTTTGGTCTTAGAGATTGAAATGTTTTTGTTGTTAGAGGATCATGGCTCCTTTCATATGTGGACAGAGTGTGTTCACCTTGATGGCATGAGGCCAAGGAGATGATGAGTTTATGTGCTTCTTCCAGTGTTATATTTCCAGATCTTATTTTTTTGTTGTTGTTGCATAGATTAATTGTTGGGAGAAGCCCAACTTCATCAATGTTTTGGTTAACACTCCACATTTTGGGGAGTGTAGTGCACGGTACCACGGAGCTATATACCGCGTGGTGTTTTAGGGGATTCAGGGTGGGTCGAAGCCCCTTCTTTTTGTAATGGGTTTTGGGAAATAGTTGTTTGTTTTTAGGAGAACCATGGTATTTTTGATGTAATTAGTATATAAAGAGAAAAGATGTAAATCAAAAAAATATGTGTAATAAGATAGTAACAAGTGAATATCTTTAATTATTTTTTGGGTCTTGAAGGAAAGGCTCCATAGCTAAGTGCACAGAGGCCTAAAGTCTGCAACTGAGTGCACAGACACTTGTAGCTGGGTGAGTAGGTCGAAGGGATTGTACTCTGTTTCAAGGAATTAATATAACAAAGTACAATTTTGATGGGCATATCTTGTGTATGATTTTTATGTATCTTTTCTTTCTGTGCAGTATTTTGGTTATATTTTACTTCCGCGCAGTATTGTTTAAATTTATTTATGACATGGTCAAGTAGATAAATCTCGCACCATGAAGTAAAGAATAAATTATTAAGTGAAAATAAAGTAAATCACCACATCGCAGTATCCCTCAAGGCTGCATAAACATGGTTTTGTAACCTCCCATATTCATTTCGGGTGAGACTGCGACTTGCTTCGAAAGGGCCAGTGATTGAGGGTTTTTTTGGTGTGCAGTAAAGAATCGAACCTGAGTTAAGCCCAAACCAACCAAAAAATGGTTTTGTTGCCAGGACTCGGATTTGTGTGAGGGATATGTTTATGTGGCATCCATTGAAGAAGGAAATCCAAGAGTGGGTAGAAAATAAGGAACAATAATTTATGGATCGGGAGAATCGAAACCATTGGTTGTCATCTAAAAGGTGGTTACAATAGTATATTCTTGAAGATCAATACAAAATATTCTTCGATTTGTTTCATGTGGAGTTGTATGAGTGGATTTCATGGTTGATTAAAAGGAAAAATTGTTTTAAAGGAGATAACCTAAGGAGTGGACTCTTGAATTGATACAACGACTCAAGAACACTGATAACATAATTCAAGATTTGTTAGCTTCTGGATTGACAGCATCTTGGGAGGATTTATTACTAAGTTCGCAGTAGACTCAACTGTCTCCTACAACGAAACCGAATGATAATTTTTTAAAGGATTACTAGGTAAGTACTTGAGATCTTTAAAACTTTGGATTAAGATACTTTTATGTGAAAAGGGAGTTCTATGCATGTAGTCAAATTAGTAGATTACTTATGTTTGGAAGAAGATCTGAAAAATAAACTAGAACAACGCAGAGTGGAGAAGGATATAGAATAGACACTAAGAAGAGATCTCGTGGCCAAGATTCTAAGACTTTTATAGAGAATTACTATAGCCCTCTGCTGAGTGAATCCGAAAGTGAAGAAAACCCCCCTAAAACCCTCGAAGTAACTCCGTAGTATTCACCCTTTCAGCCTAAAAGTTCACCAAAGCCAAAATCTAGCAATAGTAGGGAAATTTTGGCTTTCCCCATCCCCATACTCCCTCTACCCCTTGTACCCCCATCCCCCTCCCATTACGAATTCCCTCCCCCTCTCCCTCCCCCTCCAAGAAGGAACATGGCCAATGATATTAATTTGCCTATGTTTAAAGGAACTGGATTAGAGTATCAAGAGAAATTCTGGTTCTTGTGTGAAGCAGTATGGGTCGCAAAGCAGTTCCACAATGAAAATATGAAGAAAGCATAGCTTGTCACAACATTATGAGATAGAGTGCTGACACGGTACATGAAGTATTCAAGAAATCATATCAGATCATTTGTAGATATTAAAACAACGCTGGTAAATGAATTTAAAAAGCCAAAATCTAAGTCGCATCGCATCACAGAGTTAAAAGAAATCAAACAAAATCATACTGAGTCTGTTTGGGAATTTGATCACAGATTTAAGATATTATTGGATTAGGTGAGCTTCGAAATAACTCTGCAGCAACATAAGGAATGGTTCATAGCTGTGTTACTACCACACATCATATTTCCCTTAACACAATAAAAGATAAAAACTCAAGTGAAAGCTCTCAAGCTTGCAATGAAATTAGAATCTTCGTCGATAGGGGGTACTAATGCATGTATGTAGAAGATCCAGAGCCAGATGGAAAATTTGACTCTGCAGACACAAGATATGAAGAAAAGTAAGGAATTCAGAGAATATTAGCATGACATCTCCTTTGGTTCGTTTCATGTGGAGTTGTACGAGTGGATTTCAAGGTTGACTAAAAGGAAAAATTGTTTTAAAGGAGACAAACCTAAGGAGTGGACTCCTAGATTGATACATCGACTGAAGAACACTGATAACATAATTCAAGAGTTGTTAACTTATGGATTGCCAACATCTTGGGAGGATTTATTACTGAGTTCACGGTAGACTCGACTGTGTCCTACAATGAAACCGAATGACAATTTTTCAAAGGATTGCTAGGTAAGTACTTGAGATCTTTAAAAATTTGGATTAAGATGATTTTATGTGAAAAGGGAGTTCTATGAATGTATTTAGATTAGTAGATTACTTATGTTTGAAAGAAGATATAAAAAATAAACTAGAACAAAATGGAGTGGAAAAGGATGTAGAATAGACACTAAGAAGAGATCTCATGCCCAAGATTCGAAGACTTTCATAGAGAATGACTATAGCCCTCTATTGAGTGAATCCAAAAGTGAAGAAAAACCCCCTGAAAACCCCGAAGTAACTCCGCAGTATTCACCCTTACAATCTAAAAGTTCACCGAAGCCAGAATCTAGAAATAGTAGGGAAAGTTTGGCTTTCCCCATACCCATACTCGACCTACCCGCCCTACCCCCATTCCCCTCCCATTACGAATCCCCTCCCCCTCCCCCTCCGAGAAAGAACATGGCCAACGATATTAAGCTTCCTATGTTTAAAGGAACTGGATTAGAGGATCTCGAGTAATTCTAGTTCTTATATGAAGAAGTATGTGTCGCGAAGCAGGTCCATGATGAAAATATGAAGAAAGCACAACTTGTCACAACATTATGAGATAGAGAGTTGACATGGTACATGAAGTATTCAAGAAATCATATCATATCATTTGTAGATATTAAAAAAATGTTGGTAAATGAATCTAAAAAGTTGAAATCCAAGTTGCAACGCATCACAGAGTTAAAATAAATCAAACAAAATCCTATTGAGTCTTTTTGGGAATTTGATAAAAGATTCAAGATATTATTGGATCAGGTGAACTTAGAAATAGCTCTACAACAACATAACGAATGGTTCATAGCTGTGCTACTACCACACATCATATTTCCCTTGATGCAACAAAAGATAGAAACTCAAGCTGAAGCTCTCGAGCTTGCAATGAAAATAGAAGCTTAGCCGATAGGGGATACCAGTGCAAGTATGTAGAATATCCAGAGTCAGATGGAAAATTTGACTTTGCAGATACAAGATATGAAGAAAAGTAAGGAAGTTAGAGAAGATCAATACGAAATCTTCTTCGGTTTGTTTCATGTGGAGTTGTACGAGTGGATTTCAAGGTTGACTAAAAGGAAAAATTGTTTTAAAGGAGACAAACCTAAGGAGGGGAATTTTGAATTGATACAACGACTCAAGAAAAGTGATAATAGAATTCAAGAGCTGTTAACTTCTGGATTGACAGTATCTTGGGAGAATTTATTACTGAGTTTGCGGTAGACTCGATTGTGGCCTACAGTGAAACTGAATGACAATTTTTGAAAGGATTGCTAGGTAAGTACTTGATATCTTTAAAAATTTGGATTAAGATAATTTTATATGAAAAGGGAGTTCTACGAATGTAGCCAGATTAGTAAATTACTTATGTTTGGAAGAAGATATGAAAAATAAACTAGAAAAACGTGGTGTGGAAAAGGATATAGAATATACACTAAGAAGAGATCTCATGGCCAAGATTCGAAGACTTTTATAGAGACTGACTATAGCCCTCTGTCGAGTAAATCCGAAAGTGAAGAAAAACCCCCATGAAAACCCCAAATTAACTCCTCAGTATTCACCCTTTTAGCTTGAAAGTTCACGGAAGCTAGAATCTAGCAATAGTAGGCAAATTTTGGCTTTCCCCATACCCATACTCCCCCTACCCTGCCTACCACCATCCCCCTCCCATTACGAACCCCCCAATCCCTCCCCCTCTGAGAAGGAACCTGGAAAATGATATTAAGTTCCCTATGTTTAAAGGAACCGGATCAAAGGATCCAAAGAAATTCTAGTTCTTATGCGAAGCAGGTCCACGATGAAAATATGAAGAAAGCACAACTTGTCACAACATTATGAGATAAAGCGATGACATGGTACATGAATTATTCAAGAAATCATATTAGATCATTTGTAGGTATTAAAACGAAGCCAGTAAATGAATTTAAAAAGCCAAAATCCAAGTCGCAGTGCATCACAGAGTTGAAAGAAATCAAACAAAAACCTACTAAGCCTGTTTGGGAATTTGATCAAAGATTCAAGATATTATTAGATTCATTGAGCTTCAAAATAGCTCTGCAACAACATAAGGAATGGTTCATTGCTGTGCAACTACCACACGTCAGATTTCCCTTGACGCAATAGAAGATAGAAATTCAAGTTGAAGCTCTGGAGCTTGTAATGAAATTAGAAGCTTCACCGATAGGGGATACCAATACAAGTATGTAGAAGATCCAGAGTTAGATGGAAAATCTGACTTTGCAGATACAAGATATGAAGAAAAGTAAGGAAGTCAGAGAAGAAGTGTGGTGTACAAAGTGTAAATTAGAAGGGCATTCTAAAGAGCAATGCCCTCTCTTCAGAAATTACATGGCTAGTGGAGCACCTAATTATTTGAATGTCAGATCTAGCTTATGGTGCGAAATATGTAGAAATAGAGGTGAAGATCGCTCTGAAGATTGTTATTTGTTGCAAAAATATGTATAGACTCCAAAGGTTTTTTTTTTTCAAGTTCTCTAAATCAGTGGGACACGATGAAAATAACTATCGAGCTTATGAATTGATGATGGATCGTGGTGCTGCCACATATAAAATTAAATTTGAAGAGAAAGGACATGAAGGAAGCAGACAACACAATTTTCGAAGTGGTTATCAAGGAAGAGGTTGAGGTGGCAGAGCTAGTCCAGTCGTGGACAGATTATCTGCTACAACTGTGGCTAGGTAGGTCACTTTGCAAGAGACTGTCAGAATCCTACCATGACATGTAATTATTGAAAATCATTTTATCATATAATTGAGGTGTCAGGTACTTACAAAAAAAATACAAGAAAAGAAAATTCAACAACTGACACAGAAAATTCAGATGATGGTTACGGAACCAAGGACTGATGAACCTCGTGTTAATATTGTAACAAGGAATGGAGTTGTGACTGGAAATGATGAAGTGGATGGAAAGAAGGAAGTTGAAGCCACATAGGTAATAAAGATAGTGGAGAAAGGTCATGCCTTTGATGTTCAGAAGGAAAAAGAAGTGTTCATGGAAGCAAGGCGAAGCTTTATGGATACTAGAGCTTTGACCTCTAGTGTGCAGCCAAAACAGAAGAATAACTGTGACATAATAGTAGCTACGACACAAGATATGGACCCAGGTATTTTAAAGTCTTTCCTAAAAGCTTGCATGAAGTTGCTAAGAAACCAGAAAGATGTAGAAGGGCTGCAGGAATAAATAAGTACCTTGGTGTGAGTTATGCATTGTCAGCAATTTAAATTGACATAAGAGATGGACTAGAAAAGAAATGAGACTCACTGTGTAGATTGGAGAATATGACATGGATCAGGTTATTTTGGATTTAGGATTTGACGCCAATGTGTTACCAAAGAAGACCTGGGAGTTGATGGGTAAACCAAAGTTACAATGGTCACCAATTCAGTTGAGAATGGCTAATCAGCAGAAGATCCTCCCCTTAGGAAGATTATCTGGTGTGGTAGTAGACATTGAAGGAGTTTGCACTATTGCAGACTTTGAAGTGATAGAAACTGTGGATGACAACAAACCCTTTTCAGCATTGCTTGGATTGGATTGGGCATTTGATAATCTTGCTATAATCAACTTAAACAAAACGAAAATGGTATTTGAAAAGGACAACATGGGATTTATTGTTCCATTGAAACCATCAGAAGGGGCGAGATATAAAGAGCTTGCCAGAGATGAGTATTGCGTAATAGATATATATAATATCTATCAATTAACAGCCAATGAAGAGGAATGGATTTAACCCACTGCATATGGAAAATTGAGTTCATAACAGGACAGTTCTTGTACCTTAGGTTTAGAAGAAGAATTGGAAAATTGGCAGAATATGCTACATGAAGTGATTACAAGGTGATGTGCAAGGATCACTAAATCACTTTGTTTTATAAATTCCGAGGTAAGAAATTTGCCTTACTATTATGTTTTGGGTAATGTAAGAACTTTCCTTGATGATTATGAAAAACAAATACCATAAGGGAAAAGGTTGTTAGCATTGGATGTAGCCCTAAGATCTACTCCTGTTAGATGGTGGGGTGCACATAAAAGAAATATAGCAGATTGGAAGCAATGTCAAAGATTAATGTGGATCAGGTTTGGGTCAATAGATACAGAAATAAAGGTGAAGTATGATGGTAAAATTGATCCTAGGGAGCATATTCACCGATGCACTATAGTATGGGAAGAGATTCCACAACAGGAATGGGTACATGGGTTTATCCACACATTAGAAACAATTCCTATGAATTGGTACCTAGAAACAAAACTATGCCATGGTACTATAAATTGGGAAGATTTGGTTGAAGGATTTATATTAACATTCAGTTTTGAAGATGATTGCCCATGCATAGAATCAACTCTTCAGATACTCAGAGAAAATATCTTTGGGAATGCGACTTCACTGACATGGTAACAACCAGATTAGATTGCACAGCTAGAACGTGCACTAGAATGCTATAACATTATTGCAGAAGAGATGAAGATCCACACAATATTGACATAGCAGAAATAGAAGGACACCATGAAGTCACTGGACTTGAGCCAGAAATACCAGATATAGTGAAGCTAATAAATACAAAGAAGGTGAATATAGGTTTAGAAGAGGAACCAAAGTTTGCAACGATTGGAGACTATTGGGATGAAGATACAGTTAGTAAAGTTATAGATCTGCTACATGAATACCAGGGGCTATTCCCTACAAAATTTTTAGAAATGAAGGGAATATTAGGGGATCTGGGTGTCATGCGGATTCCCCTTAAACCTGATGTGAAGCCTGTCAAGAAAAGAGCTTATAGATTGAACCCAAAATATAAGGAAAAGGTGAAAGAGGACCTAGATAAAATGATAACAATGGGGATCATTGAAATTGTGGAAGAATAAAAGTGGGTAAGTCCTATGGTGGTCCAGGAAAAGAAGATTAAAGGAGAAATTAGGATTTGTGTGCATGATCTCTTCCCTACACCCTTTACATATGAGGTGTTGGATAATGTAGGAGGACAAGAGGCCTAATCATTTACAGATGGATTTCTTGGTTGTCATCAAATCAGGATTGCACCAGAGGATACACATAAGACCACATTTGCAATGGAATGATGCTCATATCAGTATACAGTGATGCCTTTTGGGTCCAAGAATGCCCCTGCTATATTTTTAATAGTTGTGGTTGCAACATTCAAGGAGTAGATACAAAGATTTCTAGAGGTATACTTTGATGATTGGAGAGTCTTTGGATTGTTGAAAAAGCATGTTGCAAGCGTAAGGGTTATGTTGGACATATGTAGGTAGCACCAGATCTCATTGAACTTAAAGAAATGCATATTTTGTGTGACTTTTGGCATATTGTTGGGGCATCTTGTGTGAAAGCAGGGTTTGATTGTGGATCCAATGAAGATAGTTGCTATTGTGAACTTACCTCCATAAAATACAGCGACACAGTGGTGCACTACATTGGGACACACTGGATATTACATAAAATTCATTAAACGGTATGCGTAGATAGCTGCACCAATGGAGAACTTGTTGAAGAAAGATGTGACCTTTCAATGGAATGAAGAATGCTAGAAAAGTCTTGATATATTGAAAGGGAAGATGGTAACTGTGCCTAAATTAGTTTTCTTGGGCTTGAATAAAGAGTTTCATGTTCATGTAGATTGATGGGCGTTTAAATTAGACATAAATTAAGGCCCGTGACTCTAAATTAAAACATAAATTAAGGCTTATGACCATCCTTCAACACATTGAACCTCTCTTTCTACATTAGATAATTTATTTTTAACTTTAATATATTCATTAGGAAGGTTTATGAATAATTGGATACTTGTGCCTAATATTATTTATTTTTGTGGAATATTATAAGAATATTGGGTAGATTATGAAGATTTGGAGGAGGATATAATTTAGGGACTTGTTCCCTACTATAGGAGGATCAATAATAAATAATAAATCAACAAGATATTATGGAATTATGGTGCAGATTGTGGAACTCCAATGATTGAGAAAATTTAGGAATGTGTTCCACTAATCAAGGGACCATATCCACTAATCAAGGGATTTTGATGGGGAAAGCTTCCTCTATTCATGGGGAATGATTCCTAGCCATTTTTTATAAGTACCAAGTCGAATTTTCCTCTAGGGATGGATTTTCATTAGTGTTCTTGTGGGGAGAACTCGTATTTCTGCAGCTCCATTGTATTTTCTTGCAAGGATGTATTTCTATTGATGAAAATAATGAAGATTGGTGTCATGTTTAGCTTTTAGATCTTGTTCTCCTCCATATATCTCTAATTTTCCTTGGTATTGGCCATCCGAGGAGCCTCAAAGCCCTTTTGTATCATTTTCTTTCCTTCTTTTCACTACTTATTCACATGCATCTCTAGTTTTTATTTATTTCTATTTCTGCATTTAGTATTAATGGTTTCTTGTTGTAGGATTGAGTTAAATGGTTGATGTAAGTTATTTTTCATGATCACAAGCATTATTTCATCCTTGGAAAGGCTTTGGAAGTTCATAGTAATCATTGAGCTGCTTGGATTAGTCTTCTTATTCCCAAATCTAGATTGTTCGACCTCCTTTTTAGCAAAGAACAATAAATTTCTTCTATTTTTTAGAGAATGCTAACAAGCCTCAATTGAGTTGGTTCCACTTGAATTAGATCACAAAAAAATTCTAGTTCATAACAAAAATTATCTCATTGCGTTTGCACTTGATTAGACTAGGCATTTTTTAGGTTTACTAGCTCACTAGTTCTTGAATTTGTAGATTTTCGACTAGTAACATTTTTCTATTTTTTTAGCATGGGTTAATAGAGGTATTTTTGAATGATTACACTTGGAATGGGGCCCTAAGACATCCTAGTTAATAAAAAAATTTGTTCCATCCAATTTGGATTTTATTTGCTTGGTCATTCTATGAATTATAGTAAATCTATACATCCTATAGGAAATCACTGTAGCATCCTGTAGGAAATCTTGTTTTGAGCTCGAATTGAGAAAAATTGTCACTGAAGCTGGGATTAGACCTCTACTTGACCTCCATGCCATCAAGACCATTTTAACCCTCTTGATCCTCACTTAGGTCAGCATTTTTCTAGTTTTCAAGAGTAGGATTTGATTTCCATTTCTTCTATCTTCAATCATACATTAGATCTCATCAATGTTTTATATCATTCTTCAAGTTTTTCCCATGCATGAAATAGGTAGCTAGCTCATGAAATTTTGTTTTCCGTAGTTAATTGAAATCCTTATTTTTTACAAGATTTATGGATAAATGTCAATACTTGATGTAGTGTAGGAGTTTTAGTAGTATATAGAGATTTCATGATCAACAACCTCATCCCAACTTCATCCACCCATGGTCCTCACTTTCTTTCACTAAAACCTCACCAATTTCATCATTTCACAAGGAAACTTCTTCAAGCTTTTTGAGCAAATCCATCCATCTCCCAACTTTGGTTTTGAGTTCTGAAGTGGCCCTAGGCACTCCCTTGCCTCATTGCATCCACCAATCACCTTCCTTAAGATTTCCATCCCATATTTGTTCTCTCGGCTATATCCTATAGGTTTTCAAGGGATCCTGTAGGTTTTCAGGACACCTATAGGAAATTCTGTAGCATCCTGTAGGAAAGCTTGCTTTGAGGCCAAATTGAGGAAAAAGCCTTTAAGAAGCTAGCAAAGGGTCCCTACTTGTCTCCCAAGCCTTTGAACCATTCACCATCATCTCCAAGCCACCTTCCACATCACCAAAAGAGATTATCTTTCACACTCTCACATGAAAAAAAGGACAAAAAGAAAAACACATTTATTTTATTCATTTACATGCACAACAGTAGAAGGTTTGATGGTTTAAATATGCATGCTTAGGATAGTAGGATTGCATACATGTTAACTTAGAATTCTTTTGAAGCAAAGCCTCTTAGCAGTTAGTTAGAAAATGGTGTGTTTTAGCATTCGATTTCAATCTCTTTCCTTGTACTTTCTTTCTTGCAATAGGTTAAAGTTCCATTTCGAACAATTCATTTTTTGCAATTAGTTTAGGATTTTACTTTAGTACATGCACTCCATTACATTATGACAACAAAGGAAGGACACATTGTATGCTACACATATAGTGCTGATACCCCTTAAGTTTGTATGAACCCCGGGTTGATAATTAAAGTTGGTAGCCTTGGGAGTTGCAACATTCTTTTTGTAATCCTGAGGCGCATCACTTTTTGGCACTGTTTTCGGGGAGGTGTCAAAGTATGCATTGTTTTCTTCCCTAGTTGATTCATTTATTTTTACTTTTTTCAAAAACAAAAAATATTTTCATTGGGCATTTTTCATTTCAAAAATAGAAAAGTGCATTGTATTAGTGTTTGATTCAATCATAAAAAAAAAAAAATATCCAACACCAACCCACCCCCCATTTGATCATGTGGTGAAGTAAGAGCCACATCACCATTCACTTTTGCATGTAGAAGAAGAAGATGGCCATGAATGAAGAAGAAATGGATGGAGATGATGACAATGAGGAAGATCCTCTCGGATTTCCCATTCAAGATACTGATGTTAATGTGCATATGAAGAACATCCCTCCATCTTTTCTTCCAAAATTTCATGGTCTAAGGTCAGAGGATCTGGAAACCTTTCTCTTTGAATTTGAATCTGTTTTTAGATCTTATGGTTACTTATTAAAAACTCAGAAACTGAGATTTTTTCCGGTAACATTGAAATAAAGCTCTTAAATGGTTCATGAGTTTGGGGACTAATTCAATAATATCATGGAATGATATGCAAAAGATATTTCTGTAAAAATATAAAGATCATGATCTTAAGGAATAAATCTTTAGAATGAATCAAAGAGAATATGAGAATCTAATAGAGAGGTTCATGTACAATGTTAAGAGGGAAGAACTACATCATTTAGGATCAGACACACTAAAAACCCTCTTACTTATAACAATTAGGGATGAGTGGATTGATATCCTTAATCTCATGAGTAGAGGTGATGTATATCAATTATCATTTGAGGAAATTTGTGAAACATGCAAATACATATAAAGAGGAAAAGCAAGAGTAGGTAAATCAACATCAAGATCGGTAAGTCAAGCTAAACTTGGAAATTTGTTTGATGATTTTAAAACAAAAATTCTTAGCAATGTAACAAAACAAGTAGAAATGTTAAGAATGAAAGATTAAGGAAAAGAAAATGCTGATATTTGTGTTTTAGAATCACATGATGTTAAACATTGTCCATCATTACCAAGGTTGAAGGAAGTTTACCAAGATGAAAATGGAGCAAATCAATTGCCAATGCAGTAACGTTATGTAGCTCCAAGAGGACCATGGCAGCCTATTCAGCCTGGTGTTGTTGGGAAAAGTGTCTACTCAGAACGCCCCTATCCCACTAAGGTGTGATAGTGCCTTAGCAACAAACAAGGAAAACTACTTTCGTATTCTTCTTTATGAATTGTAAACGAAGAGGAATAGGATGAACCAACCTGTGTCTTTCGCTAGTCCTTTGATCCAATCTCTCTTTTCTTTGACAGCTTCCAGCTACCTGCTCCCTTATTTTCCCAGCTTCACCAAGTTCCTGCAAGATCAAAGAAGAGGAAAACTACACAAAGACATAGATTTACATTCATAAATAGCTTAGGATCAGATTTAAGCTAAACATGTAAATATAACAAAGCATCATTGATACACAAGCATGTAGGAGAAACTCAAATAGTTTTATTGATATAACAAGAAGATCCAGGAGGAGATACAACCAAGTGAGTCCCGATCCAGCATCAACCTCCCAGCAAAGGAATCCCTTCTTCACCTCCAACAAAGCATAAATCACCCAATGCATTAATCTCAATCTCAAAACCAACAGCAATTCTCTGCAAAGTACAAAATTCCAGCCTCCGGATCTCTGGGATGAGGGATCCATATATAGATGTATGCAAAGAGGATGAGTCAGATTATGATTTGACTTGTGGCTTCTCTCTATCAGTGCTTGCTTCCACTTGGAGACTGAGAGCCTCTTACTCATCTCTGGTCGAACTCAGTGAGGCAAGTGTCATTGGGGAAGATTCTGGAAGCTTCCATTGTCTGTCCACCTCACGGAATGACATTGCCATTTGTCATTTCCCACTCAGCGCACCCTGGTAGTGCATTTAGGTGCGTTGCAACGCACCTAGCTAGTGTACTGGGGTGCTATGCAACGCAGCTGGCTAGTGGAGCAGCTGAGATGATCCTGATTTGACTGTTTTTGAGCAGTTTTTGGTGGAGAACTTCTGGGAGAAGCTGTAGTTCGTTGACCTTGTTCCTTTAGGGGCAGGAACAACACTTTTAGGGACTTAGGATCCCTTGGTTTATGGACATTTCATGCTTAGAGCTGTAAGGCACAAAAATGTCTATAACAGTTGCCCCCTAAAGTATGAGGCCGTTTATCGGGTGAAATGCTTTATTAGGAGGATCCGAAGTTCTTTCAATGCTGGGAGGAGACCTGTAATAAGATACAATACAATACATTATCTTCATACTATTTTCATGATCTAGCTGAGGCGGGCATTCCCATGCTCAGCTTTATAAATTCATTTTTATGTACACAGGACAGACAATCGTCTGATGGTAGACTGATGATTTTGATGAAGTCATCATCCTTTTGGTAGGATGATTATCTGTGCTGCAATGCTGTACATGTCAATGTCTTTATTTTTCCTGAATATATATTGCAACTCGGATGGATGAAACTAGATCCGGGGTCTTCAATCTCGTCCGATCTTCACTCGAAGTACAAGTCGATCCATGTGAGAAATGTTTTGAAGTCGAACATGGAAAGACATCGCTTGATTACTAGTCAATGATGTAAACTGTTAACAAGCGCGAGAGGAATAACCGATAACGATGATGACCCTCAAGGTACTGCAGTACAATTCACGTGGTGTGAATAAAGGACTTGGCATCGAACACCACGCAAAATCTTTCGGTCGAAGGTCATTGATGTATACCTGTCGCTGGAAGTGAGAAACTTGCCATTGAGGCATGCAAGCTTCAAAGTACTTAATGGGGTGTTCCTAGATCAAATTCTTGGATAATGAGCTGGTGTCGACAAGAAGCGACCCGTCAAAGGAGGGCCTTAATGAATCCCACATCAATGACACGGAACAGAGCAAATGATTTTGATGGAGGTGAAAACGATCTGATGATATATGGTTCAGGATGGCGGTCATGAAGGAATGAAGTATAATGTATGGTAGTGGATGGAACACGGGTGACTTCTCTGGATGACTTCTCTTGAACATGTCGGCGACACTTATGTGATGGATTGGTAGCATTTACCCCAAATGTGGATGGTATGGCATGACCATGGTGATGTGACCGGTGAATGAAACAACCCAACCCAACTTGGGGACGGAGTGGAAGTGTCATGTTCAAGAGCGACTTGCTACCAATAAATATTCTTTGAGTTTCATCCCAATTTTTCCCCAGTCATTGCTGACCAGTACCTCTCTATTTTGTCAATCTTGAGGAGGATAACATATGCTTGTTCTATAATTTTCCCTTCGGGCAAACCCATCGCTATGTTTTAACGAACCTAGCGATAGTGAAACTCGTTCTCGTCTAAAGACAACTTTGTCGCTATTAATCTTTTTAACGAGTCTAACGACAAAGATAACTCGGTCCTTTTCATTTTTAGAGAGTCTGAAAAGGTACGTAAAGTTAACTCCGGAATTCCTTTTTCATCATCTAATCCCTTAAGTCCGAAAAAGTATAAAACAATACAGAAGGGATGAATTTTCGATAGTTTTAACGAGCTGAACAAAACAAGCGCTCGATCTTTTTGTGCAATAATCCCTCAGGTCCAAAAAGATTAAAATCTAGAGGAGGGATAGCACTTCCGGTCACTTTAACGAGCTGGAAGGCCAAAACTCGGCAATATTTTCATATTTTACGAGTCAGTTGAAAAGAGCTTAAAGAAGACTCGTCTTTTGAGGAACGAGTGATAAAATGGGTAGCAGCTAATTCCAGGTAAGGGTTGGAATTTTCCAATCACGGCAGTGTCACAAGGATGGCTAGTGAAATCACTCTTTGCAGCTGTTCCTCAAAATGGGTAAACAATCAAATGGAGGTGAATGATCGGCCAATGGAAAAGTGGAGGTGACGGTGCAAACATGACCAAGGCTTTAATGGCTGAAATCTTCATTCACGGTGGTTATTTACTGGGGAATAGTTCGTTTTTTAATGAGCTTAAACGCGGGTGGAAACACTTGCTCATGTCTTATGTTTATTTTTTAACGAGCTTGAACTATGTGCTAAAATTGCTCGATTAATCCAGTCATATGATAAGAATGTCTCATATAAAATGGCAACTTTTAGATTTTTTCCCCACATCCTTTATTTATGCAAGTTAGGTGACGACTAATCCTACGAGTTTAAAGGGTTAGAGGTCCTAAAAATTTAAAAAATAAATAGCCGCCCCTCGCTTGCACTCCAAAAGGTTTGCATGCCCCCAGGTATAAAACAGAGTTTCGAGGTCTCCCTCTATTCGAGCTGACAAAACATTCGTTTTATCAGGAAGGGTCACCCTTTATTTGAGCTGACAAAAAATTTGTTTTATCAGGAAGGGTACTACCTCTTACAGGTTACCAAAGATTGTCTCATTTGCATTACAAATGAAACACTTCCTCGGTGATGTCTACCGAGATAAACAAAGGTGAGTGACAACGAGCGCCACACACATAACTTTGACAAGAGAATCTTGTTCTAGAATAACCCCTCTTCCAATCACGGATGGGGTACAGACTAGTCATATTCTCCCGCGGAAACCTACCCTATACCCGAAGTTTTCCTGTCGAAGCAGACCAGGATGCATGCCCCCTGGGTTTCAGTCATATCCCTCTGAATTACTCGCGCTCATCGGGAGGACGGACTGGAGATTGAGACATTTCTTGCGTGAAGAGACCATTCAGGGATGGTATATGACTATTTGCTATGCGTGATCCGAGAAATGAAAGCTGGTCCACGAGCTTGACCACTCTTCCTTCGTGCGGAAAACACATTACTCTAAAGAGTGAGGAGACAATGGCTCCCATGCAATAAATATAGTCTCGTCCAAGGAGTAGGTTATAATCCAAGGGTCCTTGAACTACCATTACGTTCATTTGAACTGTCTTCCCTCTCAATGTTATGGGAACATTGGGAAGGATCCCTAAAGGTCGACTAGTTCCTTTATCAAAGCCTGTCAGATTTCTCATCTCAGGAAAAAGCGATGGCGAGCCAAGCACTTTCCAAGCAGTATAGGAAAGGATACTCACAGAATCCCCCTCATTTATGATGGTACCAGCCATGACCATTCTATATATTTGGACGATAATTCTGAATGGTATGCTTGCTGGTAAACGGGGTCTGCCTAGTTGATTCCAGTCGAAGGAGACAACTAGGTTGCTTGGAGGTGGGATCGAGTAGTCGGCCGGGTATGGCTCTGACGAACTTCCCTCCTGCGGTAAGGGAATGGGTAGATTGCCCCCATGTTCGTCGGAGTCTGTGTTGATGAAAAGAATTTGGACGGTGTCATCCTTGTTCTCTTCAGTGACTGTATCATCCGAAGATAAAACCTCTAAAGGCAAGACTGGGTCAACTGCCGCCTCGACCTTTTGACTTTCATCTGGTATGGATTCAGATGGTTTATCTTCGATGATAGGCGCTTCAGCTGACCACTTGAGCGGGCCAGCTAGATTCTCAACTAACGAAGGACTCGGCAAGAGTTTTTTATATCGAGGAGGAAGTCGTAACAGTGAAACCGGACGATCATCCAAAACTCTTTTGGCTTCGTCTAAGAAGGGACAACGGTGGATGGCATGATCGCCTTCGCACAGTTTACAGGGAGATCTAGCTCTCCCTTTTTGTCCTGGGGCTTCACTTTCGCTAGTTGACAGTGTGCTTTCAACATGGCCATCAGAGGTTGACGACACCGAATTGTGCAAACGGGGAGACCAGTCCCTTAGTATCCGAGGGATGCAAGGACAATCTCTGTGAAAGTGGTCTCCCTTGCAAATGACACATGGCGATTTAGGCCTGGTCGGTGCAGTGTGTGGATTTTCGTTAGACGACACTCGTTTGCCCCCATTCGCTTTTGGCTCCTTCTTCTTCTTCTCTTTCTTCTTCTTTTCCTTCTTCTCCTTAGGAACTTGACTTTTGGCTTTGACAGCCCCATCAAGCGAAGAGGAAGGGGGAGAGGAAGAATTAGAGGAAGTAGAAGGTTGGTGGGAAACTCTGGACTGGCCTAACTGCTGATTCGATTGTTCACGAATAGTGGTGTTCTGAATGACATTGGTTGAGAAGAGCCATACTGGCAAGCCAATTGTCAGTCCTGGAAGCGACAAGGTGGCCATATGGGGTGCACCAACATCTCCCCAAGAGGAGAAGGGACTAGGATTTCCACCAAGGGGAATTCCTTGGTTGGTAGACTCCATTTTCTCAATCCAAGATCAACGTAGGAAAAGGGTATAAATATTCCATTTAAAATAAATTTTACAACGCTTGGACACAACTTGTTTTTTCAATTTTAAAGAGTCGAGAAAAAACAAAAGATGACTCTAGTCTCCTTCGATTTTTAATGAGCCTGAAGTGACAAGTGCTCAGATGGACCTTTTCCGTTAAGGAGTCTGAAAAGGAACGAAAGGGACTGCTCTGGAGATCTAGGTAGAGGGTGTGCCAAACCAATCACAAAAATGCAGAATATGTTTTACGGTACGACAGTCAATCTTCCCGAATGCTGTGTTCGGTGCATTGCGATCAGTAGGGCGGCCGACACGGGTTCCTATGGATAAAAGGTTTTAAGCCTATAGGGGTCTCCCAATATATACTCGACGGTACGTGGGAGCACAAGTCCGTACTGGCACTTATCGTCTCACAGTGGAGGAATCACCCAACCATCAGTGAGGACAACAATTACCAGGCTTTACGACGCCGGAACACGTCTCTAGCCTAGACCTCTATGTTGTGCGTTAAGTTCCAATGCATTGTTAGATTCATTCAATTTATTTTAAGTTGATCTTTCTTAGAAGTTTGCCTTTTGGGATCACCATGAGATGTAGATGTAATTCCTAAATGCAATCTAAAGATGATAAGCAAGCTTTTATCTCTTTTCAGCAATGAAAATCCAAGCTACAAGGGGAAAAGAAAGACACAATCTTTTCTCAAAGAGAAAAGAGCACACTGTAAATGCACTTTTCCTAAATCAAGCCATACAAACTATCAATATGCAAATGCACATATGCATGTATTTTTTTTCACTTTCTTAATATTGATGCCTAAAAAGAAAGTTGATGTACAAATCTGAATTTGCTTTCAAGTGAAAAACACAAACAAGCTTCTTTTCGAAATCAAAAAGGTAGAGAAGATTACGACACTCTATGATTTTGAAATAAACACTCGTTTCGACACTAGAAAGTGACAAATTCAAACCAAAGGTAAAATTAAAAGTATAATCAACTGTCAACAGCAAATAAACTTTCTCCTAAGATCAAAATCGACACTTACGACAGATTTAAATCCAAGGACGACAGTATGACTATTTTACTCTTTCAATGGAAAACTGTAAATGACGTAACAAACACACAAAGAACATCTACATTCTTTTTGTACAAAGGAGGCAGAATTAAGGCAAAGAAAAGGGGTTTTCAGACAGGTACCCACACTGATCACAGGCTGCAAAAATCAGAGACAAAACTGGACAAAATGAAGCAAAGAACCTCAGCTGCATAGGGCAAAGGCTGATCAGCGCACCTGTTGCACAGAGAAACTGAATTGCAGCATAGGTAGAACTCTCGGGACCTGCGTTGAAATGCAGAACCTCTTCACAGAGCCTGCGCTGGGGCAGAAACGAGACTTCTATCCGGGTTCTGGGTCACGGTTTGCAGTTTAATCTATGGTTTTTGGCCGAGTAAAAGCAATCAGTAAGGTACAATCAGAGGGATGATTTAAAGGAGGACTAAGAGCTATCACAAAGGGTAATTAGATCATTTGTGAATCAGCTGTTCAAATCATAAACAAATCCAGTGAGTGGATTGAAGTAGCAGGTGTCTACTTTGCATTTGATAATGGCAAATGCAGTTCGATTGCTACTTCTGTGTTTATGAAACAAACAACAAGAGAAACAAAAACAAAACTAACTAGACACGTTCCCCAGCGGAGTCACCATTTTGATGTTGGGAAAAGTGTCTACTCAGAATGTCCCTATCCCACTAAGGTGTGATAGTGCCTTAGCAACAAACAAGGAAAACTACTTTCGTATTCTTCTTTATGAATTGTAAACGAAGAGGAATAGGATGAACCAACCTGTGTATTTCGCTAGTCCTTTGATCCAGTCTCTCTATTCTTTGACAGCTTCCAGCTACCTGCTCCCTTACTTTCCCAGCTTCACCAAGTTCCTGCAAGATCACAGAAGAGGAAAACTACACAAAGACATAGATTTACATTCATAAATAGCTTAGGATCAGATTTAAGCTAAACATGCAAATATAACAAAGCATCATTGATACACATGCATGTAGGAGAAACTCAAATAGTTTTATTGATATAACAAGAAGATCTAGGAGGAGATACAACCAAGTGAGTCCCGATCCAGCATCAACCTCCCAACAAAGGAATCCCTTCTTCACCTCCAACAAAGCATAAATCACCCAATGCACTAATCTCAATCTCAAAACCAACAACAATTCTCTGCAAAGTACAAAATTCCAGCCTCTGGATCTCTGGGATGAGGGATCCATATATAGATGTATGCAAAGAGGATGAGTCAGCTTATGATTTGACTTGTGGCTTCTCTCTGTCAGTTCTTGCTTCCACTTGGAGACTGAGAGCCTCTTACTCATCTCTAGTCGAACTCAGTGAGGCAAGTGTCATTGGGGAAGATTCTGGAAGCTTCCATTGTCTGTCCACCTCGCGGAATGACACTGCCATTTGTCATTTCCTGCTCAGCGCACCCTGGTAGTGCATTTAGGTGCATTGCAATGCACCTAGCTAGTGTACTGGGGTGCTATGCAACACAGCTGGCTAGTGGAGCAGCTGAAATGATCCTGATTTGACTGTTTCTGAGCAGTTTCTGGTGGAGAACTTCTGGGAGAAGCTGTAGTTCGTTGATCTTGTTCCTTTAGGGGCAGGAACAACACTTTTAGGGACTTAGGATCTCTTGGTTTATGGACATTTCATGCTTAGAGCTGTAAGGCACAAAAATGTCTATAACACCTGGTATGATGCAAGAGCCTAATTCACAATTTCAAACTTATGCACATCGACCTCAAAGTAATTGGAACACACCCTTTCCTTGGCAACATTGAAAATCTCAACCCCAAAACCAATCTTGGCAGCAAGGTTGACAAGGAACTTATGGAAGCCATCCACAATATCCTCAATGTTTTCCTCAATATCCTCCATACCCAAATCCATGTTATCCCTACCATTCAACTCCACCACAGCCACAACCCCATCCACATCCATCTCAAATATACACTCCCACTCAACTACCTGTACCACCATTTCCAAACCCACACATTGAAGTAGCTCAGCTCACTTACACTGCTGAGGTACGACACTTCCAAACATATCCTCTTGATCTCAATGGTATTCACCATAGCTCAGAAAGATTATTACAAAAAAGTGATTCTCTTGATTCCATGGAGGGACGACATGCAGAGAAAGAAGATTTGAAAGAGAATATCAAAGAATCACGGGTTGCACTTGATGAAGATCAGACAATAAAATCAAAGATTGAGAAAGCTTCCTCATGGCTATCATCAAGTCCTCAATGTGTTTAAGAGAACAATCAACAAAAAGAGGAAGATTTGAAGGTCATGGAAGAAGAAGACATCCAAGATGATCCAAATCAGCAAGTGGACCAGGGGCATCACAATTATATTGAAATATGCTTCCAAACAGTCATTAAGTTGCAACAATACCCTATTCTTAAAATGTGCTTGATATCATCAAAGTCAAATGATTTGATCTTTCAAATCTAGGTACATGTCAAAGCATACATTTCAAGCCTCCACATCATTTTTTTTTGTCATCTTGATGTGCACATGGCTCCACTGGAAGTATTCTTATACTTGGAAGTGATTTTGTTTTTCAAGTAGAATAGGGTAGAAGAAAAAAAAATTGATGGAAAAAAAGAGAAAAAAATTAAAAATCTCAGGTGAAAACCTCCTTGGAGGCGCCTGAGATTGGCTCATTGATTGAAAACCTCCATGAGGCGGTCAATGGGTTGGGAAAAAAGAAAAAAGAGGAAAAAAAGAAAAGATCCTTGGTGAAAACCTCATTTGAGGCGCCTAGGCAGACCTACTAGTTGAAAACTTCCTTGAGGTGGCTAGTAGGCCTAGAAGAAAAAAAAAAGAAAAAATAAAAACAAATCTTTGTTTCATGTATCTCTTTGATGAATGCATGTACTCTCCAACATCTGCAAGCAACAAGAACAAGTTGGTACCAAAAGGAAAATTGGTCAAGCCTAGTCAAAAGAAGTCAAATTTTGACTTTCTCCTCCTTTTCTCAAATGCTCCAACAAGGCCAAGGCCATGCCAATCCATCACCCTCATCTATTTCCACCATCCACCCATCATTCTCAAGCTTCTACCATTCAGTTTGCTTGTTGTCCTAAAAAACTACAGGATGCTCTGTTTTACTACAGGATACAAAAATACATAGAGCAGAAATTTGTTTTTCCATAACTAGAAAACCAGACATCCACTTGCCAAGTTGTTTCAGGGGGAGATGCATATGGATGATGGTGACATGATCAAGAAATTTTAGAAAATTCTAGTGCACAGTTTTCGAGAAATCAGCCTCCATCACCTACAACTAGTTTTGAATTTTCTCGATATCAGTGCATCCATTGAAAAATATGTTTCATGGGGAGATTCATATGGATGTTGGTAACATGCCCAAGAAATTTCATCAAATTCCAGTGCACGGTTTCCAAGAAATCATCCTCTTTCACTTTCAACCATTTTTAGTTTTTCTCGAGATCCGTGCATCCATTAACCAAATTTGTTTTATGGGGAGGTGCATAATGATGATGGCAACATGCTTAGAAAGTTTCAGGTTAATCCATTCTACCATTTAGGAGATATGGACAAAACAAGTTGTTGTCCTTAAACCCTACAGGATTCCCTGAGATCCTATAGGACACAGAACAACACCTACAGGATTGGCAGTGAGTAGTTTTAAAAGGGAAAAATGGAGGTTGGCTTCATCAAACAATTTTAAGGAGGTAGGTTCTACATTTCCCCACATTTTTCCAAGTGAAAGGAACATAAAAAACCCTTCTAGTTTGTTGAAAGTGATTGCAGCATAAGGAAATTGTATACATAGAATTTTTCAATTTGGTATCAGACCTATAAAAACTTCCATCCATTAGAGAAAAATGACAAGGGGAACCCATCAACATAGTGACAATTCAGCAACACCCTCCCATACTAGAGATATTCACAAGGCACAATTGGATGGGTTTCTTTGAAAAATTGAGGGGATATAATGATGAAGTAGCCAGAGATTTGCAGTCAGCTTCAACATCACGATACAAATGTCAAAGAAGCTCCTACAGAGCTTAGCAGCAGCATCAGGATCATCAGCATCACCATCCAACACCTACACATCAACATCAATTCAGCGGCAGCATGCAAGTCTCTCCAACAACCATTAGCTAGGTACAGGTATGCAATATTCTTGACCTTTTCTCTTGAGCATATTATAGTTGGAAATTTGTTGTCAATGCATGAGAGATGAGGTTTTATTAGCTAAGGATGGGTTAGTAGTCTCATCCGCCTTCAACCAGTTAATTGTAGCTCACTCCTTCACTTATGCAATGTTGAAAAGTCAAATTATGAAGGGTGATGATTTCAGGAATGCGGACATCAGTTAAGAGAAGAATTTTTTGCAAAGGCAAAAGTCACCACAACACTCCAAACCCTCCATCCACTTCATATTCACTATTTATTCATCATTTATCCATCCCATTTCATTCTTGAGAAAAAAAAAATAGAGCATCCTCTCAATTTTCACAAACCTACATTACTCCCTTTGAGCCCTAGCATCATCATTCAATCCCTCTTCATCATTTCTCATTACTCCCATATAGTTAGAAGACTCTGAAGGAAGAAAGAATGACTACTACAGGAAGGCAGAATGTTGCTACAAGAAGGAAGAAAAAAAAACATTGTGCTAAAACCCAAAATGAGAGTGCCTAAGAGAGACCTAATCAAAACAGAGAACTCCAAGGCCATTAGGCAATCATCTAGGCCACAAGGGAGAAGAAGAAGGCAACAAAAGGAAATGAGGCATCCACCATCAAAACAAAACTCAAAATGCAGTGATGAAAAGAGGTTTTCCAAGAGGACTCCAATCTATTTTTATCTTTTGTTAAAGGCCTAAAAATGGGAAAAAGGCATGGGAGTCAAGTTGAGGGCATGCCCTAACCTTAGACTATCATTTATGCTCAAAACTAGTATCCTATAGTTTTAATAGGGTTTCTTGTAGGTTTCCTATAGTTTTGACAGGAATTACTACAGGATGTCCTAGTTCTCATCTAAAGGCAGTTTGAAGGTTTTAGAGGTTTCCAAATGGTGGAACAAGGTAGCAGAAGGTTAATAAGGATATGGAAGACCTTGCTAAACTGAAAAAATATTCAAGAACTCATCTTGAATAAGGGCAAGAAAGAAAGCTAATGGTCTCAAGAAACAATGATTTTTCTTTGCACAAATATGTTTTTGGGCTTTTCCTTGCAGAGCTTACAACCAATATTCTTAATGCACAAGAGAGAGGCTACTAGGGCCATGGATGAGGCACAATGAGGTAACTAAGTTTCTCAGAGGATGAGCAACACTTTCAGCAGGGTGTATGATGGGCCTCTAAATTAGACATAAATTAAGGCCCATGCCTCTAAATTAAAACATAAATTAAGGCCTATGACCATCTTTCAACACATTAAACATCTCTTTCTACATTAGATAATTTATTTTTAACTTTAATATATTCATTAGGAAGGTTTATGAATGATTGGATATTTGTGCTTAATATTATTTATTTTTGTGGAATATTATGAGAATATTGGGCAGATTATCAAGATTTGGAAGAGGAGATAATTTAGGGACTTGTTCCCTACTATAGGAGGATCAATAATGAATAATAAATCAACAATATATTATGGAATTATGGCACAGATTGTGGAATTCCAATGATTGAGAAAATTTAGGAATGTGTTCCACTAATCAAGGGACTGTATCCACTAATCAAGGGACCAGATCCACTAATCAAGGGATTTTGGTGGCGAAAGATTCCTCCATTCATGGGGAATGATTCCTAATCATTTTTTATAAGTACCAAGTCGAATTTTCCTCTAGGGATGGATTTTCATTAGTGTTCTTGTGGAGAGAACTCGTATTTTTGCAGCTCCATTATATTTTCTTGCAAGGATGTAATTCTATTGATGAAAATAATGAAGATTGGTGTCATGTTCAACTTTTAGATCTTGTTCTCTTCCATAGGTCTTTGAGTTTCCTTGGGCCCGGCCATCCAAGGAGCCTGAGAGCCCTTTTGTATCATTTTATTTCCTTCTTTTCACTGCTTATTCACATGCATCTCTAGTTTTTATTTCTTTCTATTTCTGCATTTAGTATTAATGGTTTCTTGTTGTAGGATTGAGTTAAATGGTTGATGTAAGTTCTTTTTTAGGATCACAAGAATTATTTTATTCTTGGAAAATATTTGGAAGTTCATAGTAATCATTGAGCTGCTTCGATTAGTCTTCTTATCCCCAAATCTAGATTGTTGGACCTCCTTTTTAGCAAAGAACAATAAATTTGTGCTATTTTTTAGAGCATTCTAACTAGCTTCAATTGAGTTGGTTCCACTTGCATTATATCAAGAAAAAATTCTAGTTCATAACAAAAATCATCCCATTTCATTTGCACTTGATTAGGCTAGGCATTTTTTAGATTTACTAGCTCACTAGTTCTTGAATTTTTAGGTTTTTGACTAGTAATGTTTTTTTATTTTTTTAGCATGGGTTAACAACGGTCTTTTTGAATGATTCTACTTGGAATGGGGACCTAATATATCCTATTTAATAACAAAATTTGTCCGATCAAATTTTGATTTTATTTCCTTGGTCATTCGATGAATTATAGTAAATCTGTACATCCCGAAGGAAATCACTGTAGCATCCTGTAAGAAATCTTGTTTTGAGCCTCGATTGAGAAAAATCATCACTGAAGCTAGCATTAGGCCTCTACTTGACCTCCATGCCATAAAGACCATTTTAACCGTCTTGATCCTCACTTAGGTTAGCATTTTTCTAGTTTTCAAGAGTAGGATTTGATTTCCATTTCTTCTATCTTCAGTCTTACATTGGATCTCATCAATGTTTTATATAATTCTGTAAGTTTTTCCCATGCTTGAACTAGGCACCTAGCTCATGAAATTATGTTTTCCTTAGTTAATTGAAATCATTCTTGTTTACATGATTTATGGATAAATGTCAATATTTGATGTGCTGCATGAGTTTTATGAATACATAGAGATTTCATGATGAGCAACCTCATCCCAACTTCATCCAACCATGGTCCTCACTTTCTTTCACTAAACCCTCACAAATTTCATCATTTCACAAGGAAACTTCTCCAAGCTTTTTGAGCAAATCCATACATCTCCCAACTTTGGTTTTGAGTTCTGAAGTGGCCCTAGGCACTCCCTTGCCTCATTGCATCCACCAATCACCTTCCCTAAGATTTCCATCACCCTCAACATCCATCCTTTTGCTCTTGGCTATATCCTGTAGGCTTTCACGGGATCCTATAGGTTTTTAGGACACTCTGTAGGAAATCCTATAGCATCCTGTAGGAAAGCCTGTTTTGAGGCTGAATTGAGGGAAAATCCTTTAGGACACTAGCAAATGGTCCCTACTTGTTTCCAAAGCCTTCGGACCATTCACCATCATCTCCAAGCCACCTTCCACATCACCAAACGAGATTACCTTTCACACTCTCACATAAAAAAAAGACAAAAAGGAAAACATTTACATTCACAACAGTAGAAGCTTTGATGGTTTAAATATGCAAGCTTAGGACAATAGGATTGCATACATGTTAACTTAGCATTATTATGAAGCAAAGCCTCTTAGCAGTTAGTTAGAAAATGGTGTGTTTTAGCATTTGATTTCAGTGTCTTTCCTTTCCTTGTACTTTCTTTCTTGCAATAGGTTAAGGTTCCATTTCAAACATTTCATTTTCTACAATTAGTTTAGGATTTGACTTCAGTACATGCACTCCATTACATCATGAAAACAAAGGAAGGACACATTGTATGCTGCACATATAGTGCTGATACCTCTTAAGTTTGTGCTAACCCCAGGTTGATAATTAAAGTTTGTAGCCTTGGGAGTTGCAACATTCTTGTTGCAATACTGAGGGTCATCATAGATGCATCTTGTATAGCTTTGGGAATAGCATTGGCGCAACCTGGTGCAGGAGAAATCGATCACCCCATAGATTTTGCAAGAAAGAAGTTGTCTAAAGAAGACAAGAACTACACTACCACAGAATGAGAAGGCTTGACTATGGTATATGCATTGCAGAAATTCAGAAATTATTTGTTGGGATCACATTTTAAGATGTTCATAGATCATTTTGCATTAAAATATTTGGTGAATAAGCCTATCCTAGGAGGGAAAATTTGTGGTTGTTGTTGCTATTTCAACAGTATGATTTTGAATTTTTTGTTAAATGATGAAGTTTGAATGTTGGGACTGATCAACTATCAAGGTTGGAAACATGAGAAGAACCAACATGCATTGAAGATAAGCTTCTTGACGCATAGTTGTTTGTAATCAAGATTGCAGATGATAAAATTGGAGACATTATTCAGCTTTTAGCTATAGGAATTTCCCCTGCGAAGTACACTATGTGACAGAAGAAGGAGTTGGTGGTAAAGGCAATTGATTTTTCATTAATAACATAATATTTGTATAAGATGGGATGAGATGAAATACTATGCAGGTATGTCCATGAACACGAAAGATAAACTGTTTTGGTAGAATCTCATGGAAGCGTAGCTGGTGGACATTATGTAGGGAAGGCTACTGCATGAAAGGTCTTAAGAGTAGGATTATGGTGGCCTACACTACACAAGGATGAAAAGGAGTATTGTCAAGTATGAAATGTATGTCAGAGAATTGGAAAGCCATCAAGGAGGGATGAAATGCCATTAGTACCATAGGTGTCATTGCAGGCCTCCGAAAAATGGGCCATTGATTTTGTTGGACCTATAAACTCAACTGTGAAGAAAAATGGTGTGAGGTATATAATCACAACAACTTATTATTTGAAAAAGTGGGCTGAGGCACAAGCAATGAAAGATTATAGCACAAAAACTATTGCGAAGTTCATTTTTGAATATATTTTTCCCAGATTTGGGTGTGAAAAGGTTTTGATGAGTGATCAAGGATCACATTTCCTGAATAAGACCATTGAGGAGTTGAATGAAGAACTATAGGTGTATCGTTAGAGGAGCACTCCCTATCACCCTTAGGAAAATGGCACAGTCGAAGATTTTAATAAGATTTTGGAGAATGCACTGACCAAAGTATGCAATGTGAACAAAGATGATTGGGATCTGAGAATTCCAGTGGTGTTATGGGCTTATAGAACCACATGCAAGAAGTTGACAGGTTAGACACCTTTCTGATTGGTTTATGGGCAAGAAGTTATGACACCCATGGAGTATATTGCGTCGAGCTTAAGAATTGTAGCTTGTACAGACATGGTTGACCCTGACATAATGAAGGAAACAATGGCATAGTTTCTTGAATTAGAGGAAGACAAATTTATAACATGATTTCATCACGTAGGTGTAGAAAGCGAGAGAAAAATCTTGGCAAGATTGACATATGAAACAAAAGATGTTCTAGGAAGGAAATTGTGTCCTTTTGTATGACAGTAAGTTCGCGAAGTTCCCAGGAAAGGTTAAAATGAATTGGTTGGGCCCCTATATCATCAAGCATATCATAGACAAAGGCACAGTTCAGTTTGCAAAGTTGAATGGACAATTGATACCAGGGAGAGTGAATGGCAGCTGGTTAAAACTGTATAGGGACAACCTTGCCATGATAGCTTCGCTATGAAAAGAAAAGAGGAAAGTCTGTTGGCATTATGATTCAGGTGTTGTCCTTGATGGCAAACCCATTCAGGTGATAAATCAAGAAGGACGCAGGAAATATGTTCAGCAAGTGCGTCCCCGCAGGTATACCATACAGAACCCGCGTCCAGGGACGCCGACCAGCCGTTCAGGAGGTGCGTCCACCCAGTGCACACATTTCAAGGCAGAGAAAAGCACGTGGGGGTTTCTTGCGTGGTATCTAGCCGACGGTTTTGTGTTTCTATGGTGTCGGCTCGTGGTATTGTTCCATGTTTTGGGGAGAAGCTTGCCTATATAAAGCAAAGGAGTTCATTTGGATTAAGCATCATCTTGGTTGAATATCTTTTGGTGAGATCTAGTCCAGATCTATGAGGGCGAATCTTCTAATGGACTGTGATCTCTATGGCGCATGATCAGATCTGTGGATCTGAGTGTTTGGGTTGGTTCTGAAGTCCTCATATCTTTTATATCTGAAGGGACGCAGGTTCAGTGAAGGGCAAGTGCGCCGGGACGCAGTACAGTAAAAGCTCAGGTGCGTCTCTGAGGCAAAGGACGCGGCGCGACTGTGTTATTGGGTGCGTCTCTGAAGCAAAAGACGCAGCGCGATAGTGTTTCGGGGTGCGCCGGTCGCAGCAAAGCATAGAGGAACAGTGCGTCTGCACGCAGAACAGCGGAGGGTAGACTGCGTCCAGTCGCAGGCCACAGAAAGAAAATATGCGTCCCTGTCTTAAGATGATCTGTTGACTGTATATTTCTGTTCATAAGGTGTTCTGGGTTATTTCTGTAATTACTGATCTGATATCTGTAGTGGACTGTATCTGTTATATACTTGTTGATCATTTGATTCTTCATGAAAAGAAGTAGGGGGTTGTAGCTCCCTTCCAGGAGAAACTGGAAAACGAGAGAGAGTTGTAGCTCTCTGCAGGTTGCAGCCTGCGTGCTGGTAAAGGACTGCACCAGTACAAAATCATTGTAAAAGAATTTCTTGAAAGAAGATAGAGACATATTGCAGCTATTTCCAAGATCTCCTTCTCCATAATGCCAACAATGCATTATGTGCTCCCCCTGAGCCTATACCACCAATAGGAAGATGATCAACAGTAAGATGATGCATCAACAACCCCCAGCTTTTGCCTGAGGTATTCAAAAGTGTCCCTGGGCAATGGTTTGGTGAAAATATCAGCAACTTGTTCCTTAGAAGGAACATACTCCAACTTGACCTTCTGTTCAAGTACTTGTTCCCGGAGAAAATGGTACTTGATTGGTATGTGCTTGGTTTTTGAATGCATAACCGGATTCTTTGAGATGCTGATTGCACTTGTGTTGTCACATAAGATAGAGATTGGAGGTGTACAAGTGATTTGATAATCCTGCAAAGTCTGCATCATCCAAAGGAGTTGGGTGCAACAAGATGCAGCAGCAACATATTCTGCTTCAGCTGTAGACAAGGCAATTGAACTCTGTTTCTTGCTGAACCAAGAGACCAGTCTGGGACCCATAAAGAACGCACCACCACTTGTGCTTTTCCTGTCATCCATGCTTCCGGCCCAATCTGCATCTGTATAGGCATGAAGAGTAAGATCTTTATTTCTAGGATACCATAAGCCATAATTTTGAGTCCCTTGAAGATATTTGAAAATTCTCTTCACTGCTTGAAGATGAGTCTCCTTCGGATTTGCCTGAAATCTTCCAACTATTCCAACTGCATGCATGATGTCTGGTCGGGTACCTGTTAAATATAGTAAACTTCCAATCATAAATCTGTATATGGTGTTGTCAGGAATTTTGATATCTGGAAGATCGCGAACTGCCTGATATTTGCAAGCTTTCCTTATTTGTGAGAAGCTTAGATGTCCCAACCTTCGATGCCATAGCCAGTGCTCTTCATCCTTGCTTAGATAGCATTGTTGTTGTCCTTCATCAAATATGTATAGATTATTTGGAGTTCTTTTTCCTTTGAGAACTGTTTTACCTGTATCAAGATCACGAACAAGGCATCCATTTGATCTGAATATAACCTCGGTTCTTTGATCACACATCTGGCTGACACTTAGTAGATTATGCTTCAATCCATCAACAAACAAAACATTTCCAGCCTTAACATCTTCTTTTAAAGGAGCAATACCTTTTCCTTTTATACTCGCAGGAGTATCATTTCCAAAAGAGACTTTCTTTCCCTTTTCTAAATTAGAATAAGACTCAAGTTTTTCTTTATCACCTGTCATATGCTTCGAACATCCACTGTCAATGTACCATAGATTTTCTTGTCCTTCTGCATAAAATGCTATCCCACATCTTTCTGTTTGAGGTTCCTTTAACAAACTAGTCTGGCTTTGTTTCTAATTACTTCTCCATTTTCATTCAATTTATTTTTGAAGACCCATTTTGTTCCGATAACATTCTTATCCTTTGGTCTAGGAACCAGCTCCCAAGTGTTGTTCTTTTCGATTTGCTCAAGTTCTTCATCCATTGCTTTCACCCAACATTCATCTTTGCATGCCTCTTTCACATTTTGTGGTTCAGTAGAGGAGAGTAATGCCAAATAACTTGAAGCTTCTGCAACTGTTCTTCTAGTTTGTATACCTGCTTCTTTCTGTCCCATGATCTGAGATTCTGGATGGTTCTTTTGAACATATCTGGATGGAGTCTTTTCTTCTATTCTTGTTCGTTCTTCTGCTTCTTCGTGAGGTTCTTCTTGAGATTCTTCTTGCGGTTCTTCTTCTTCATCATTCTGTCTTTGAGGGTGGTTTTCATCTTCTTCGATGTCTTCACGATGTATTTGGAAATAGCTGCAATATGTCTCTATCTCCTTCATGATGGATTTCTGGTTACAGATCTGGAGATGCATGAGCATAGGGGGAGCATACCCTTTGCTCTTGATGTCAAAGGGGGAGAATGAAGCTGAAGATTATGTGGTTGCCATCAAGTCCAAAGGGGGAGATTGTTGGCATTATGATTCAGGTGTTGTCCTTGATGGCAAACCCATTCAGGTGATAAATCAAGAAGGACGCAGGAAATATGTTCAGCAAGTGCGTCCCCGCAGGTATACCATACAGAACCCGCGTCCAGGGACGCCGGCCAGCCGTTCAGGAGGTGCGTCCACCCAGTGCACACATTTCAAGGCAGAGAAAAGCACGTGGGGGTTTCTTGCGTGGTATCTAGCCGACGGTTTTGTGTTTCTATGGTGTCGGCTCGTGGTATTGTTCCATGTTTTGGGGAGAAGCTTGCCTATATAAAGCAAAGGAGTTCATTTGGATTAAGCATCATCTTGGTTGAATATCTTTTGGTGAGATCTAGTCCAGATCTATGAGGGCGAATCTTCTAATGGACTGTGATCTCTATGGCGCATGATTAGATCTGTGGATCTGAGTGTTTGGGTTGGTTCTGAAGTCCTCATATCTTTTATATCTGAAGGGACGCAGGTTCAGTGAAGGGCAAGTGCGTCGGGACGCAGTACAGTAAAAGCTCCGGTGCGTCTCTGAGGCAAAGGACGCGGCGCGACTGTGTTATTGGGTGCGTCTCTGAAGCAAAAGACGCAGCGCGATAGTGTTTCGGGGTGCGCCGGTCGCAGCAAAGCATAGAGGAACAGTGCGTCTGCACGTAGAACAGTGGAGGGTAGACTGCGTCCAGTCGCAGGCCACAGAAAGAAAATATGCGTCCTTGTCTTAAGATGATCTGTTGACTGTATATTTCTGTTCATAAGGTGTTCTGTGTTATTTCTGTAATTACTGATCTGATATCTGTAGTGGACTGTATCTGTTATATACTTGTTGATCATTTGATTCTTCATGAAAAGAAGTAGGGGGTTGTAGCTCCCTTCCAGGAGAAACTGGAAAACGAGAGAGAGTTGTAGCTCTCTGCAGGTTGCAGCCTGCGTGCTGGTAAAGGACTGCACCAGTACAAAATCATTGTAAAAGAATTTCTTGAAAGAAGATAGAGACATATTGCAGCAGGTGGTTTTCTCCCGCATTGGGTTTCCACCTTACATCTTGTGTTCTTTGGTGTGACTGTCTATTTTCTTTATTCAAGCTCATTATTTTATGGTACTGATATGCAAGAATAATTCAAAAGATCAAATAAGGAAGATTTGGTAAATTGCTTAATAATACTGATTCACCCCCCCTCTCAGTATTATTTCCAACAAAGTCTTGGTGCCACCTGTAGTTGAAAGTGGGCACTGGACTATAAAATATGTTGTGGAAAAGAGCTTCGATGTGGGAAGGTTACCTCATGATAGTCAGGAGTATATCGAGGTTTTTAAGTTAGCCACAATGAAAGGTGCATCAAAGTTTGCCATAAATATGACTGTTAAAACAAAAAATGGTCATTCGAAGAGCAGAAAATTGCATTTATGGAGACAAGTTGGAAAGGATCTAGGGATAGATATGCAATTAATAAAAAAAAATCCAAGCAAGATCTAGGATGATGATGAGGTTAGAATATCAGGAGCACTATAAAAGGTTGTGTCCCGCCAAGATTTTGTCACTTTGCTGTCTGAGAGCTTGAAAACCACTAAGTATTGAGAAATTGCAGTTGCACTATTGCATGAATACCGATGAGCTCATTCAATTATTAGAAGAGAGAGGTATAGAAGGGGTTATGGAAGCCACAACACCATATAGTACACCAACAACATCACTCGTCTCACACCGAAGATTTCCAAGGAAGAAGACGACTCTGGAGTAGAGAACAATGAAAAAGCGAGATAAGAAGCCGAAGAAGCTAGTTGAACCACAGTCAAAAGCCCAAATTGTAAGGGACAATGAAGAGGAAGAAGAACACCAGCACATGGAGACTGAGAGCACAATGATTCCATCCCCACTGCCACCATATTTACCACCAAGGAAACCCAATGCCAAACCATTCAAGGATAAAAAGGATGTAAAGTATGGCACCTTTACATCGCTGCTACCAGAAAACATACCATTTGAGGGAGAATTTCTCAGAAAAATACCGCAGTTGAAGTTTGAGGATTATGACTTCAACGACCGAAACAAATACCCTTAGTTGGCACCAAGTAGATACCTAAAGCAGGGTCATTACTCGGAAAGCAGAGTAAGGATATGGGAACCACATCAGTGGGCGAAAGGATTGGAGTGATAAGGATTATTGAACATGCTGAACATGTTACGATTTGGTAGAAGTACACCAAACACAACCCTTTCACCGAGTTTTCACAAATAGTACAACATTGTGGCGAGGTTCAAGGCTGATTTTCATAAAGTGTACATACAGGCACGCAAAGACACAAAGAAGGAATGGAATGCATTGCCATAATTGGTCACCGAAGATGATCTTATGAGATTGATACAATAATGGCCCACAGAATGGATGACGAAGGAGAAGGATGTAGGAGACAGTGAGACAGTGGAAGAAACTTCGCATCACACAGAACCAGGGAAAATTTTAAGCATAAAAATTTATCTTAACTTTTAGAAACCTTGGCGAATCTCACTAGTCCATGATATTCCATCTATTAAATATTTGGTGGTATTTCTCTACAAATATTCAATATATAATAATTTTATATAGCCTCTATATAAAAATCTAGCAATTTTTAAGGTAAAATAACTTTATATAAAATTTGGGTGAAACATTTTTAGAAAAAATGGAAATTAATGAATATTTATTTTGCAAAAAGCATAGAAAATTAGCACACTTATGAATATTAGCCCTTAAAATTTTCCTTGCACAGATCCAAGTGGAAAAGATAAATACATGGATGAATAAGAGCAAAAATAGGAGGAGGAGCACGATGAAGAGGATCCTCAAGAGAAGACAGAAACATAAAAAGGGAAGAGGAAGATGTAAACAGAAATTTGCCAAAGATCAGGAAGAAGTAGAAAGTAGAGAAATCTAATGGCGCAATGCCACTGGTCCTTACTGAAGGTGACCTGGATCAAATCAGAGACAAGGTTTAGGAGATAACAATGGAATCCTGGAATAGGGTGGAAGATCGCTATGGCGAGCTTATCATAGGTGTGCAGTAGAGTATTGTAGAGCTAAATATTTTGGCGCAAACATCCAGACCACAAGTGCAGATAGTCCAAAGACTCCATTGATAATAATAATAGAAACAACATTTTGGATGAGGATAATGCAGATACCTACCGGAGCTCTGCAGCTCCACTATATCAAGCTAAAGAATCAGGCAAAAGGTTGGGATTGTGTCAATATGAACATGGCAGTAATGCCCATTCTGGTATTACATGAGCTGGACTAGGGCATCATGCATGAATTAGAGTGAGAAAAATGCACAACACAGTTAAATATTCACATAGAGCAAGATTGTGTTGCATTGAAGAAACTATTAGATTAGACTATCAAAGATAAGGAACATGCATAGCTACAATAACAGAGGTTGAAAGAAGTGGTCGAAGCCACTTGAACGGAAGTTTCGGACATGGATGTTTACGAGGAGGAAACATAGAAGATAAGGTCACGAAGCTCAAACATGCAGTCAAGGAATAAAAGAAGAAGGTCATAAATGTGTAGTTCGAGTATGGAATAAAGATCAGTGAGATGCAAATGAATTTGTAGCCAAACACGACACCAAAATTGCACGAGTAGAGGGAGATCAACCTAAAGACTGCAATGAAAGGCATCTCTGAGACACTGACAAAGTGTGGAAAATGATTGGATGAGACAATGCAGATTTAGAGTTCGTTGTAGGAAGATCAAAACGTATAAAAGATAAAAGATGATGTCCAGCATAAGTGGAAGCAACTAGAGGAAATGCAGGAAACTACGAAGACCCTTCCAGTCTCACAGGATCTCACCATAATCAGTGAAAGCAAGGAACTTCAGAAGCAAATAAAAGAACTCAAAAAGGAAGAACAAATTTTGATGGAGAGAACTTAACCATGGTAGGATGAGGCTCTCCAGCTATCACAGGAAGTGGATGGGAAGCTCCATGAGCTTCAACAAAAGGAATATGTAGTGTTGTAGATGACTATTGGACTAGTGATAGAGGCACTACTGGAAGAAGTGCACAGAGAAGAGAAGCAAGAGACATAGATAGCAATACAATGTCGCCTATAAAAACATTGCAACAAAGATTCGAGGAAAAGCAGTCGAGTGACTTAGGATGAGTCACATGTGAGTGTTGGGGGCCTATTGGGCGCAGCTCAACGTGGTCCAAGTTTTGGTCAAAAATCCGCATTTTGGGGAGCAACGTGCGTAGTATCGCCGAGCCATAGACTGCACAGTGTTTTAGGGGCTTCATAGTGGGTCAAAGCCCCTTCTTTTTGTAATAGGTTTTGGGCAATAGTTGGTTGTTTTTAGGAGAACCATGGTATATGGACCATGGTATTTTTGATGTAATTAGTATATAAAGAGAAAATATGTAAGTCGAAGTGATATGTGTAATAAGATAGTAACAAGTGAATATCTCTATTTGTTTTTGGGTCTTGAAGGAAAGCCTCCATAGCTGAGTGCATAGAGGCATAAAGTTTGTAGTTGAGTGCACAAACACCTGCAACTAGGTGCACAGGTCAAAGGTATTGTACTCTATTTCAAGGAATTAATATAAATAAGTACAGTTTTGATGGGCATATCTTTTTTATGATTGTTATGTATCTTTTCTTTATGTTCATTATTTTGGTTATATTTTACTTCTGCGTAATATTGTTTAATTTTTTTTATGACATGGTTAAGTAGATAAATCTCGCACCGCGAAGTAAAGAATAAAGTATTAAGTAGAAATAAAGTAAACCACAACATCACAATGTCCCTCAAGGCTACAGAAGCCTAGTTCTGCAACCTCCCATAGTCACGTCGGGTGAGATTGCAACTTGCCTACAGGTCGTTGCTGAAAGGGCCAGTGATCGAGGGTTTTGTTGGTGTGCAGTAAAGAATCGAACCTAGGTCAAGCCCAAACCAATCAAAATTAGTTCTTTGTTATTGATTCTTGGATACATTACATATTTAAACATGCATTGATGATGTTGGAGAGATTATTGTATGCTACCATTGATACTTTTGTTGCTTGTTTATTAATTACCCGAAGCATGAGTTCATGACATGTGATTTTGCTTCTTGTTATTGAGACTCATTGATGATATATTACTTCTTGATAATCATGATATATATGTTGCTGCTATTATGTCATGTTATTCATGTTGTTGATGTCATATGATTATGTTGTAGATGCCTATGTGGAGCATGATATTTGTTGGTGGTTATCATGATTTCGATGTAGAGTTTTCATTATTGGTGTTAATTTGAGCTACACACATATTATTGGCAAGATCCTTGTTTATGGTCGAGACATGAGAGTAGACATGCACTATCATGTGCCATGTATAGTAATCCTATTGTTGATGTTTCATATAGATCTTATATCATTTCTCATGGATGCCATGTATTTGATGCATATCATTGTATTGGACTTGCATAGAGGAGAGCACACTTGTGTGTAGTTGTAAAAGCCATGTATCCTTATTATTTCATCTCATTGGTGCATTGGCCATGGAGAGACCCATGGTGTCTAGGATGTATTGTAAAAGTTTTCAAATAAGCTATGTATGAGCTCTTGGATTTCGAAGTCATGTCTTATTTTGTATATAATTGGCATATCCCTATTACATTGGGTGAATGATGTAAAATTGGGTTCATAGAGTATATGGTTGGTGATAGGAATGATTTAGTAGTGTCATATGTCAGTCTTATGTACTTGTCACAAACATGTATTTGATCCATGAAGATTTGTATTTATATGGCGCTTCATTGTATATCATTCCCTGAAGCCAGTTGAAGTTATAGTCCATGAGTTGTAGCCTCTTGCACTTGGAAATGAGGCTTATTGCAGAGAAGTGGAGATGTTTCTATAGTAGCAAAGAGAGAGTGTTTGAGGGTCCATTACATGTTCAAGTGGAGCATGCTCAGTTTGGAGAAGGCATGGTCTTGGCCTTGATGTGTTTCTCCCCTTTCCATTGATGTCAAAGTGGGAGAGACATACAACTTAGCTTTAGTGATTAGATTTAGGAAGGAAGAGGTTGACATCAATGTCAAAATGGGAGCTTATTGGCATTGTAGTATTTCCATTGATGTCAACCAGTGCTTAGTAGTGTTTTAGCCTTGTAATCATCACTTTTATGTTATGTACAATTTTATTGTGTGGTCTCTTGTGCTTGGATCAGTGTCCCAAAGTTTCATGTCCATACCCTAAAACTAAGCTACAAATGGAAAAGTGAAGGATTATGAGGTGCATATGATGATGTCATGACACTTGCATAGGGAGATTTATTATGTTTGGAGGATTTTTTATGATCATCAAAGACTTGTGTTGGATTGAGGGGGCTTGGACCCAGGTTTAGAGTTAGTTGCGCTAATCAAAAATACCCTACACTATCGGCCCTTTTGGAAACAACCCGCGTAGCGCAGGCTGGAGTCTCACCCGAGGCAATATCAGGGGATGCTAGAACTAGGCTTCTGCATCCAAAAGGTTATGTGATGTGGGGTTAAGGCGTTTCTTTAATTACAAGCTAGATCTTACCTTTGTGAACCCTTATTCATGAAAATTTCCGAACTTAAAGTGATTTTCAGTTAAACAGAGCTATAAACTTCGCGTAAACATCTAACCATGCATAAAATAACCTATAATAGTATATCTACATCTTCACAGAGTAATTAAGACAAAATACAGATAAATGTCATTCGATAGTGCATAAATACAGAAAATGCACCAGTATATAAAATTAGACACATAATTGCTTCAAATATCCTTTATTACTTTAGATTTTCATTATACAAACTTTCCAAACCCTACGCACACAACTGTAGGGGCCCATGCACTTATCTGCCAACTTACCAAGGTCTCTGCGCACTCAGCTACAAGAGCCTTCTCCTTCGCCAAAAACATAGAAAAATCATACAGACTCAGAACATATCAAAATCCCATTCTTTTCAGTTATGTTATCTTCAGACTCGCTAAGACACCCTTTTATATACGTCCTTTCTATTGCAATACCATGGTCCAAAAAGCATGGGGCGATCTCAAAACAATACAAAACCTAAAGGGCTTTGACCTTCCTAAGCCCCTTGACTCCTAGTGACCTACGCTACTCGTGCTCCGCTCTTCCAAATGCCGAGAATTACAATATTTTAACAAAACGTGACCCATGGGACCTGTTCCCTATAGGCCCCCAACACAAATATGTCACTCGTCCTCGAGTCACTCCACTGGTACGCTCTGGATCTCATATTTCAAGCTACTGAATGAAGACTGCACTCGGTGAAGTGCGTCTGTGCATTATATTGTTTCCTGTCGAATGTCTTCAACCAAATTTTCCATAGTTGGCCCTTTTACTGCTAAGCCAATTGTTCGTTGTGTTTGCTACATATGCTTGAGTGTGCCTTTCACAGTCTGTGAGAGCTTCCCTACTTCTTCTTCCCACGGCTGCATCCATGTAGTGATAATCTACATCTTCTTCTGGAGCTCCTTGATCTCACCTTGCATGGATGTGCCCCCTTTCAACTGGGCGAATCGTTGCACAGGGGCTAAGGTGCGCGTCGTTGCCTTTATCTCATCATAATACAGTTGCTTATCCCAGATGGTGACTTTAATATTTTTCACCTATGGGTCCTCCTGCAGCAAGGCCCACAGTTCTATAGTCTCTTTGAACAATTGGCTACAATCCTTGACTGTGGCATCGAGATTTTCACTATCTGTTATGATGGCAGCCTCGCGCTGCTCTCAAATCTCTAGTGGCATGATGGTTTGTAGCTTCAATTGAAGCTCAGTAATTTTCATTTGTAGATTGAATCAAACTTTATCCACCTATGCCTTTTATTCTCGAATGCATATGCCAGCTCTTGCACATTTTCTTCAAAATTGACCTCCTACTAAATTTGGAGCTTAGGAAGCTCACTGCATACTCTGGAATTCCTTCTCATAGTTGTCTCATGGTGATCTTGGAGAGATTTGTTCTTTTCATCGCACATCTATTGACTAGTGATCTGCGCATCCTTGATCACCATGAGATCTCTTTGCTCCCGCAACTTAATCTCATCTATTATACCTTGGTGCAGCTCATGCAATATGTATAGGGGGAGCGCCACGAGGTTAATACTCACATTATTATGTAGCTAGGCACCCTCCCTTTTTGTGACATCATTCAAGTGTAAGGATCCATCAGGCAAGGGTAAGATACAGATCTATGAAGTGATTACCAACTGCAAATTGCCCAATTTCATTGATTTCTCGCTCGCTTGATCGCTTGAACCATGCTCGCTCGATCCTAGCTTGCTTGACCCTGAAACTCTTTGAGGACCTCAAGGACCCTCATCAAAATAGAATACTATTGTTCTTCAGTGTGGCCCCAAATATCTTCTTTCATGGACCTGACAGTATCTCTAATTTCATCATGGTCCTCCTCAGTGAGGGTCGTGGCCAATCGTTTACACTCTGTGGTTGCATAGGTCTTCTCGGCCTTAGATAGTTTCCAATTGACGAAGGAAATTGGGTGACTGATATGTCCTCCCACTGGTTGAGTTAAGAAAACTCCCAACGCTATGCAAGACGCATCCACATACACATGAAATTCCTTCTTCCAATCTGGGAATACTAGGATTGGTGTTTTAATCATATTCTCCTTCAGATTATGCAAGCTCTTCTGACAATCATCATCCTAGAAAAAAGTATAATCCTTCTTTAACAACTTCTCCATGGGCGCAGTGATCTTCGTGTATTCCTTAATAAACTTCCTGTAGTATCTAGTATGACTCAATGTTGCGCGTAGCTTTTTTACATTCCTAAGGGGATCGAGATTGATAATTACAATGATCTTAGCAGGGTCTACCATCAATCCATGCTTATAAACAACCTAGACTAGTAATATTCCATAAGGTATGTTATCACTCAAAATTTTCTCTAGAAGTTATCAGAAGAAATAAAATGATCGAGGTAACCACAAACCAACTTTTAAGCATAGGCTCTAGCCAACCTATGGCTCAGAGAGGGCTATCTCTATATGATTTTGCTTTATTTGCTGGGATTCTAGGCTAGTACTGAATGTTCGAGGGTTTTTTGATTTGTATTGAAGATTGGATGATGGGATCCTTAAAAAATATGGATAGAATGATGTCCTTAGACCATTGGGCTATGAAGTCAACAGAAGGGCAACAGAATTGGAATTAACTCCCTAAGGGGAGTGTTCAAAGGGCAAGCTAGTAGAGTGTAGTGCAAGTCTTTGGGCCAGAGGGGTGAAATGGTCTTAACCAGGGTGAGAGAGCAATTAAGAATTCTCATACTAGGATTAAAACAAAGAACAGGGGGTAATTGGAAGCAAAGGGAAATTAAGAATCCTTTGCTATAGATTACAAAGAGACCACCCAAACTAAGGAGCAATTAAGAATTCCTTAACTTAGATAATCAATAGAAAACATTTAAATGTACAACAGTTAAAACAAAGTGAAATTAAGCAAATTCTAAGATATCATTCCATGTTATAGCATTCAGATACATAAATACATTAAAGATTGCGGATTTTTTTTAAAGAAAAATGACAACAACGTGAGAAAATACTTGTCTGCACTTCGCTCTACACATGAATCCTGTGAAATATCTTGTCTTTATTCATTAATCCAGCTTGCTGGTCCAGTCAGTGATACAATAGCTTTACAGTCTTTTGATAAAAAATTTCTATAGAAATGTCTAAGAATCCACACTACATACTTCGAATTGTGAAGTATTTATACAAAATTTTATTACAAAATATCTCAAACTAACTTGAGATTTAATCTAGGAAATACAAATATCTTCTTGCAAGAAGATAGAGACAACTATTGAACTATTTTCATGCTGTCCCTTTTATTGTGGTGTTGCTGGCCTTTATAGTTTGGCTTGTAGCCCTTTATGCTGGCTTGCTGTTGTGGTCTTTTACGCTGGAATCTTCTTTATCTTTTAACTTTCACCTAATACTCTTTGACACTAATAAACTTTGGCATGTTGACCTATTTTCATCTATTTACCTGGTTGTTCTACTTTTGTCGTACAATACCCTTTTACTGTAAATTTCTTGCAGTAAATCAGTCATTTTTTCCCACCATTTATCTTCAGGTAACTTAACATTCATAATTCGCCTATATATCTCATTAGCCTCGGTATACTTGGCAAAATTGGGCTTGGTGATGAAAAAGTGTTTATCTCATGCTGGAGAAAAAACAAGTTCTCAAAGGTATTATACAAAACTTTCCCTGTTGGCAGTGCTTTTATTGTTGAAGTGCTAGCTTGTTCTTTAGCCAACTTCCTAAGTCTCTTATCATAGTCCTGCTGTGTCATAAGTTTTTCATCAATGACCAATGGACTGGGCAATCCTTTTTCGCTCAAAATTTGGAACTTAGCCATGAATCTATTGATGGCTACCTACATGTTCTAGCACTTTTCTTCCAAGTTTAGCATTAGGTTTCTCTTGGAAAGGACCTTCCTTATTTCCAAAATGGTTTTAGTTTTATCTTCTATATCTAGCTCATGAAGCTCATACCTGTTTTTCTGTTAAGGAAGTGGATGAGTCTATTGGCATCCTTAGGCATATCTCCCAATTCCTCCTTGACTTTTTGGATAGCTTCTATAGCTATCTTTATCAATTCTGTATCCTCAAAAATAACTTGAATAGATGGCTAAATATGCTTGACAAAGTCAATGATAATGGCCCATAATAGTTCCTTGGCTTGCCCAAGGGGTTTCTCCAATGTTAATTCTTTATCCATAGCTTTGACTCTTTCACTCATTCTATTGGCCTTTTGGGCCTCTTCCTTTTGCATAATTTGGGCAAGTTTGTAGTCAGTTTATAAGCTTGCCACCTTTTCTCTTAGTTTGTTCATTTCTATATCCTGAATAGACATTTCATTCATGGTTCTGATTAATTTGTCTGCCTCTTCTCCTGATGTACCTGTTACTGATGTGGACTCTGCTGTGACTAGAAATGCTATGGCAGGTGGAACTGTAGGTGCTAGTGAAGCTGCTAGTGTGGAAGGGACTGCTATAGATACTTTTGGGATGACATTTTGTGATGTAGTGGCAATATCACTTTGCTTCAATTGAATTAAAGTGTCTAATTCCTTCTCTTTCTCCCTTAACGGATCATTAAGTTTCAGGACCAAGTCCATCAACTCTTCATGTCTAGTTTGATTTTCCAACACTTCCTGTGTCTGGGGATGTTGCACCTGGGGTATTTTTAATTGCTTCTTAAGTGCAGCAATATCATCATTTTTCTTCTTTATGAGATGCTCTGTGGCTTTAATATCTTTGGGATCATGTCCCAATTCAATTACTAAGTCTTCCAAAGACTTAATCTTGGTATCCTTGGCCTGTGAGGAGGCCTTCTCCAACTGAAACTCTGCCGAAATATTATTCAATGAGTTTTGTAGCTAATGGGCAGCTATGGCTTTACCTGTAAGGGTGGAGTATATAATATCTCCATCCTATTTATGCAGTTCTATTTGGTATATGGGATGAATATCCCTTGCCAATACTTCAAAGTCAACCCTCTTGAAGTTTGATGATGTCTTGGGCTGCTGTGCTGTAGGTTTGATAAAGGACATTTGAAGCTTTCCCTCCTTGATGTCAAAAGCTGACATCAACCTTGTTTGATTTGTGGGAGTGAGTTTTAGATATTGAGCATATGTCTGAGCTTTGAGCTTCTCATTTCTCATCTTGATCTCTTTATATCTATCTTTTATATCCTTATCCTTATCAGCAGGCCTACTGAATGATGATACTTCTACACTTAGCTGCCTTTCCAAGATCTGGCTCTGTGATGTGGATGGCCCCTGTGTTACCTTAGATAGAGCAGTGCCTTTACTTTTGTCCAGTTCAGTATCAGTTATTTCTACTGAGCCCTCTGTGTCTTCCTGCTTTGTAATGGGATTTAGCCTGGGCTTTTTTCTCTGACTGGTCTCATACTGTATATTTGATGTGCCCATTCCTGAACTTGAGGGTTCCTCCCTTGTCCTTTTAGGGTTCTTTTCCTCATTATGAGGAGTCTGCATGATAATAGGGATGCTCATGGTTGGCTCTTGCTGTTCAGGAACCTGCAGAAATGAGCTCTCATCAAACTGTCTTTCTAGGTCACATAAGGCATTTTGTACATCTACCTTTGTACCGTCTCTGTCTACAAGAGTGTTTTCCACCCACTCAGATTGATTTTCATATCTTTCTATCTCTGGTATGGGTGGTGAATATAAGGTCTCAACTTGGCCTTTTTTATCAATCTGGTCCTAAATTCTTGAGGGTCATACCTCCACATGAAACTCCGTTGGAGCTTCATTTGTTGCAAAATTTGGTCTACTTCCTTCCCTACCTCTCTAGAATTGCAGATGAAGGGGCCTAACTGGTTTTTTTACTTTGAATTGTGATCTTTTATTGGTCGAGACAAAATTTAGCTCATCAGAGTTCATTATTTGTCTATAGTACTCTAGAGAAAATATTCTCATGGGGAGGTACTTGGGTAGCTTATATGGTGCAAGATGGCAACCATAAATCCTTATCTCTGTGTGGTTTTGGTAAAGGTACTGTTAGAGTCGGTCTGGTCAGCCCTCCGTCAGAGATCAAAGCTCTTTGTGCATTTCAATTTTTAGGTGTCCCGCTCCATTCATTCAGCTGCATTCCGCTAGGGGCATGCCATGATCTGACGGAGAAGGTCATGCTACTCATTTCCCCTCATGTCTGGCCTCTGCTGATTCAGGTCTTGGTCCAAAATCAATGAAATTCATGATAGTCAAGGTCTGGTCCTATTTCAGGTCAGAGTCAATTCTTATGGTTTGAGTCTAGAAACTCATCAATTTGGTCTCTGAAAAACATGTCAAAAAACAAGACATGTATGCCAGAGGGAGACCTTATACAGCTACGGTTCAGAAAACTTCATCATCACCTGGAGAGACATCGACTCTTCTTCAAAACTTAGTTTTGAAGAAAAGTCAAGCAAGGTCAACTATGACAAAATTTTACAAAAATCTCCAGTTGACATTTTCACATGCAGTCATGGATTTAAAAGCCAGGTGCCCTGTCATACAGTCCCTGCAAACAAATGCCGAAAATTTCATCAAGAGAGCCAAAATTGCAAAGAAATAATGAAACACAGTGTGTTCTTAAAGGCCAATGAAAAGGTGAAAAACTCAACATTAGAAAGTGGGTTTTAAAGAGGAAAAAATCAAACCCATCTCTCCCAAGCCTATAAATACATGTTTGGCCAAAAAATCAAAAGCATTATGTTGTTGCAAGTCTGGGAGAGACAGTGCTAAGGTAAAAGATTGATATTGTGAATAGTTGAGTGAGCTGGGAGGCGATTACAGAGAGCGCGGCGCATACACCAGGTCGCGCGGCGCACACAGAAGGCGCGACGCACTGGCAGCTAACCCGCAGTGTAAAATCACCACAGGCACGGCGCATATAAGGCGCGCGGCGCACTGGGTTTGGCGCGTGACGCACAGAGCCAGGAGGATAAAAAACCTTGCAAACTACTTCAAAATCTCGGTGGAGGCGGGCAAACAAGAGGTAGGCTCAGTTGAAACTTCTTCTTCATCAATTTTGTCTATGCTTTGGGGTTTGTAAGATGTTGAATGATATCCAAAGCATATTGGCCATCCATGAAAATAATTCATCAAAGAAAAAATGATAAACGAGATTACAAATTTGCAATGATGTCACCAAGGTCTGCTCCCCTCCCCTTGTCTCCTCACTTCTCATTGTTCCCGCCTCCATTCCCATCATGATTCCTAAGGAAAATGCCCTAAAACCCTCACCCCTTGTTTTTCAAGCAAATTTGGCCGACTTTAACAGTGCGCGGCGCACACATGGTGGCGCGGCGCACTCGGGGCGCGCGGCGCACTGGGAGCCCGGCCACAGTGCAAATTTGCCACTGGCGCGGTGCATACCCGGCGCGCGGCGCACTGGGCAATGCGCGTGGCGCACAGACTTAAAAGCCCAACAATGCATTAAATCGCCCAAAATTTTGTGAATACCTATCAAATTTGAAAGGTAGACCAACTACCTTCACTCTTGGCATTAAACTTGAAAAGAATACCAGGATTTTGATGAATATGAATCAAATGCAAAAGTTTTGATAAAGCCAACAAAAGGAGACACAAAGAACTCAAACTCCTAGGGTTTTGCTACAGTAACAAGGTTGTCAAAGTGTTCCCCTACCCTACCCCTATCACCATTTTCCCTGCATCATTCTCCCTATGTCATCACCCTAACACCCCTGTAATCCTATTCCTTTTCCCCCCTTTATTCCTATGGCTCAAAATTCAAACCCTACCCCATCAAACCTATACCCAAAATACTCCTAAATCCCTGATAACTTTCTCCTCTTAAACCCCTATCCCTATTTCATCATTCCCCTCCTAATACTCCCTATTTTATTGTCCCCGTGGTGACAGATTTGCAGAGCATCTACCAGTTCAGTGGGTTTAGAGGGTAGCAAAGAAATTCAGGGTACAAGCAGCAGAAATGGCATCAGAAAATTCATCAGAATATGAGGGGGAGACCCACAGTGACACAGCTTCAGGAGAACAGGCTCCCCGGAGACCTAGGAGTGGCAGACATGTCAGGGATGAACCAAACACCCTCACTGAGTTGTAGGCATGCCCTCTAGCTATGTCTTGTTTCCAGCACTTAGCATGTTTCGAATTTTGTCAGAGGGTGGCAAATGTTGAATTCATCATGAGTTGGCCTGTCTTTTTTCACTTCACCTGCATGGAGGACAGTCTATCTTGGCTGGGGTCACCTTCACATTGACACCTGAAACCATATCAGTGGCAACAGGCATACCAAATGTTGGAGAACAGTGGCACAAGAAGATGAAGGTGGAGAGGGAACTTTATGAGCCTTACATAAAGGCCATTTGTTTGAGTCAGATAACTAGAGTTTTCCCATTCAGATTTCTGAGAGATGATTATGCTCTGCTCATGAGATTGATCATGAAATACTTCAGTTGTGAGGGGGGGTTTTCTCGCCTTTATGCCTATGACATCGGGTTGCTCATGCACTTTACCAGGGTGCATATGATGAACCTCCCATTTTTCATTTGCGGGAACATAGAGAGGATGAGAAAGTTCATGCAGCACAAGACCCCTTGGCAGCAACTCAACAGTGTTTATCACTTTGCTCTTATCCAGATTTTGGTGGACCATCAGTTGGAATTGCAGGGCATTGCTTGGGAGGACTTCATCTCCAGTGACTTCTTCAGCACTCCACAGATAGTATCAGAGGTCAAGCATGAGATAGGTGGTCCTTCTCATTAGCATGAGCGCCATGAGACCACTGTGGTGCCATTCTCCATCACATATCAGAGAGGCTATCCAAAAGGCACCAGGCCTTTGTTTGTAGCAGCAAAGCGAGTGTTATCTCCACCCGGGGTGGAAGGGGCCTTGCTTCCTACATCAGAAATACAGGTATAGGACAAGGGCAAGAAGCCCAAGCATGAGAAGGGGCTTTCAAGTGTGCCACCAGGTGAATGAGAGACCAAATTTATTCTCCTTCACGATGATGATGATACAAATACACATCCACAAAATGCACAGCTGAAAGAGATCTTCCAGGAGCAAGAGACAGAGATTCAATTGTTGACACTCAACTTGGAGATGGCCAAATGGAACATCAGGTATTTGGAGCAGAGGAAAAAATAGATGGAATACCAGCATGTGATCATGGAGCTGCAGAACATCCGTGAGGATCGCCTAACTGCCCAGCAGAGGAGGATTGAATTCACTTCATTGAAGCAACAGGTTATTGATGATCGTGAGTCTATTCTCGAGAGAGTCAACATGCACTTGAAAAAAATGTTTAACAAATCCGACGAAGACAACACACTGTTGAGACACATGGCTCGTCATTACAAGGCACAGAACTTGAGTTTGAGAGCCCGAATAAGGCGTTTGAAAGCAAAATTGAAGAAAGCCACAAGAAGGGAAAAACAGGTAAAACAACAAGACAAGCTTAGAATCTTGGCCAAGGCTTCCTTGGCTCAGCATGGCACTCCATAGAGAGCCCCCAACCCAAATCTCAAAAAATTTGGGGCAATTTTGTGTTTTTGGAAATTTTTTGGTCAAAAAACAGGGTTTTTCTCCCTGTGCGTCGCGCACCCCGCGCGGTGCTAAAATTCTAGAACTTAGATCGAGGAACGGCTTGAATTTTTAGATTCATCATCGAAAAATACGTGTACTGGTGTCCATGCAAGAAATTTTGACAAGTTTTGGGTCTCCTAAAGGTCAAAAAACAGCCAAAAATGGCCTCTCTGCCACTTTTTGGACACACAGAAAGCAGTCTTGGGAGAATGAAGTTTTGGAGGGGAAAATGAGCTTCAAATTCCGAAATTCTAGTTGGGTTGGAAAGTAGACGGGCCAATATTTCCAAAAATCCCACTTGGGCACATTTTTGACACCTGCAAGTGCCCCAAAATAGGCCCCAAAGTAGCGCGACGCACAGAGAAAAGCGCGCGGGGCACAGAGGAAATTTTGCCCAATTGCTCCCGTTTCGTGAAATTTCGGGTCGCGACTTCTCCAAGTGGGCCCGGTAATCCACTCATCAGTTTTTTGGCACCAAAGGTGGCTTTTAAAGAGTTTTCTCTCCAGGTGGGCATCTATCCAAGTGGCAAAGAATGCAAAGGGTCACCACAGCCAAATGTCATGCTTGAGAGCGCTGCACCTATAGTTGATGGTTGGCTCTCCATCTCCATTTCGAAATGATTTGAGTAACTTCCCAACCCCTGGGCGTTCCATCTCTTCTCCCCACATTCTCTATATTGTATGCATTTTATTTGCAAAGAGTTGGCTTGCTTGTAACTTCTGAGAGATTGTGGGAAAGAAACTCTGTTTCTGCACTGTGTATTTTTGACAAAGAGTTTAATGAAAGGCAGCGGCTCTGTTTCATGAGATTCTTGTGGTTGTGAGTGTAGAAAATGTGTTCTTATGTTCCATATGTATCTTGTTATGTTTCATAATTCATTTCATGTTTCATTTCAGTGAAATTTTCTAAGTGAGATTAGGTAGAATTCAATTTATATTGCTCCGCCTGTGGGAAAATTTCATATGCAATGTTATTCTTCTGTTGAAAAGGATTCATGCGACCATGCCCTTTTCACTATCTTCGGCAATATTTCCATTCTGCGTCACCTTAAGTTGAAATTGCTGTGCTTCCTGCCTACCTTGCCTCACGGAATAATCTGTGCCTTCATTCTCAATTCTTTGTTCTTTGCTGAGCGCCAGTCCCATATACATCTCAGAAGTTTCAGTCATTTCGAAAATCTTTTCCAAAATCCCTTTTAATTTACTAGCCTAAGGTAAATATTTCATTGTAAGTCATCTCAGACCATTTTTCATATCCATTTGCTGAGTGTGACTCGGAGAAAGCCCTCTCCTGCTCTCGTAGGGCTAGCTACGAGACTGAGAGTGGTTTGTGGTTACCCTAATTTCTTGCCTTCCTTCATCCTAAGATAGATTTAGGTGCTAACATAGTGGTGACTCCGCTGGGGACTTAAGTTGAAAATCAAATCCCCTTGTATCATAAGAATTCTAGGCTTCCGGATGATGAGCTTAGGATTGGAAAGGCTGAGCAAGTTGGTTGTGTCACGTAATTCCTCTCAATAGCACGCTGGCTTCAAGACAATATACCAGAGTGAATCCAGACCCGGACCCTCCTCACATTTATGAAAATCCAAATTTGATCCCAAGACTCCTTCGTCAAGAAAGCACCATAACCCCCGTGTTCAAATCCTCTTCATGTCCCGACATTTTTTAATACCTTGAAGAGCTTGACTTTGACGAACGATTTGAGATATCATTGTTTGAATCTAAATCCGAAAAGGCTGTTGATTACACTGTTCGCGATCCGCAATTTCTTGTAGATCTTGAGATGGAAAGAGCTAATATATTAATTGATAACTACATTGCCACACAGCCCCAAACTCCTAGTGCAAGCACCTTGCAAACTGTGCACACTCCTCCAACACCTCCAAGGCCAAATCCACCAAGAATGATGGCTGCCCGTTTTTCTCCTCTTGTTTTGCCCCAAGTCCTAGATGACATGCCAAATGACTATCAAAGTAAAATCCCATTTTTTAACGGCACTCCTAATAGTATTACAGCTCAACAACATGTGGATAAAATGGCAGATTTCTATGAACTTCATGAGATTGATGCGGAGAACATGGCAATGAGGCTATTTGTAAAAACATTTGCAGGTGATGTGAGGAAATGGTTCAGAGGTTTGAAGGCTGCAAGCATCACCACCTTGGTTGAGCTACAAAGACAATTTTTGAACAGGTGGGAAGTCAAAAAGAATCCCCTTCAAATTCTGGCCGAGTATGAACAAATCAAGCGGAATGCCAGTGAGTTGGTCCAAGATTATTGTGTTATATTTAATGCAGTCTACAATGATATCCCAGACCATCTAAAGCCACCGGTGGGACTAGCAATGATGAAGTTTCCGGATGGTTTTGATGCTGACATGGCATACCAATTAAGAGAGAGGGAACCGGCTACAATGGAGGACATGCAGAAGATTGCGGTCAGCGTTGAGGCAAATCTGCTGTCCAAAAGAGCAAGAGTGAAAGTAGAGAAGAAAACTACAGTGAAAGAAGAATCTTCTTCAATGGATCAGCTACTCAAGAAGGTTGAACAGATGCTTGAAAGGGTAAGACTTGACAAGCCAGAGCCACAAGTTAGGAATCCTAACTTTCGTGGCCAACAACAGCCACAATATAGAATTAGACAAAGAGATCAGTGGACTCAAGAGCAGATAGCACAATAGCCGATACAAACACCTTTGCAGCAGAATTTTGTACATGGACCGGAATCAGATGAGGAAGGGAATGTAATAGGCGAAGAAAACCATCTCTTTACTCCATATGAGCAGCCTACTTACATCATCGAAGAAGAGGAATGTGCAGTGAATTCAGCTACACACCAAGACACCGATTATATCCTAGCTAACGAAACCATGTTGGAAGAAGAGTCAAAAGAATATCAAAGGGGGTATATGAATGCTTTGTCCACACAAAAACAACAATATTCCCTTCGAAACAGAGATGTACCTACTAAACCAACTCAGAAAAAGAAGGAGGATGAAACAAAAAAGAAAGATCTATCAACTACACAAAGAAAGGGAAAGGAGGCGGTTGTTCCGGGGAGCAACAAATCAAAATCAACAGAACAATCATAGCAACCGGCCACCTCAAAAGACAAGGAAAGGAAAAAGATCCCAATCAATGAGGTAGAAAGAACTCCCGCTTTCATCCTAGAGAATGAGATTTCTAAGCTAAAGGTATCCATCCCTTTGACTGAAATCATGAAGAACAACGGCTATAGAGGATAGATTTCTAAATTGTTGAACTTAGACCTAATGTTGGACATGGTAAACGTGGAAGATGATAAGCCTGAAATGATTTTTGGGCCAACGACAAATGGTGAGTCTCCCGAGAGCGAAGTGCCAACCTTCTATATCAGTTTATGCTTGCATGACTTTGTGCTACACAATGCCATGTTCGATTCTGGAGCCTCTCACAATCTCATGCCCAAGGCTATCATGGATAAGCTTGGTCTGGACATCACCCGCCAATATCATGATCTCTATTCATTCGACTCCAGCAGAGTAAGGTGCATAGGGCTCATCAAAGACTTAGTCGTGAGTCTAGATCAGCTTCCTATGAAAAATGTTTTGATGGATGTAGTGGTAGCAGACATTCCTCCAAGGTTTGGTATGCTTCTTTCTAGGTCTTGGGTGGAAAAATTGAAGGGGACACTACAGCTGGATTTCTCCTATGCGACAATCCCGGTGTTTGGACAGATGAGGAAATTATATCGGGAACAAAAGATGAAGTATATGATCACAAGCAAGGAGAAACCAATAAATCATCCTATAAACTATGTACATACAGATTTAGAGTCTTTTGTTTTGTTTTCAGATAGTTTAAATGAAATAGACAGTTACATAGTAGAAGCAGATGACATTCCAGAGATAACAGAAAATTTTAGAGAGATTTTGAAGAAAGAAAGACAAGAAAAGCAACAAAATATTGGGCAATCAGTTGGAAATGATGGACATCAAACGAACAATGGACAACAAAAATATTTTCAACACTTGCAAGTAGAAGAAGAAGGCTTATGGACCATGGATTTTGATGGAGCAGTAGGGAATGATGGAGCTGGTATTGGTATTTGGGTACGCAGTCCTTTCTCCGCCCCAAACAAAGTACCTAGTAGCGTGATAGTTTGCTCCTACAAGCTGGCCTTCGAATGTTCCAACAATGAAGCCGAATATGAAGCTCTGATTGTTGGCCTAAAGATTCTTAGGAAGCTGAATGCAAAGAGGATTTCAGTATATGGCGATTTCGAGTTGGTGATAAAACAAGTCAGAGTTGAGTACCAAACAAAACATCCTAGGATGCAGGCCTATCGTAATGCAGTTTTGGACATCTTGAAGCTATTTTCCGAATACACCTTGACATGTGTGCCACGAATACAAAACAGTATTGCTGATGCTCTTACCAAGGCAACGAGCAGCTTGAAGATCCCCATGAACTCCAGCAACAAATTTGAAATCCATGTCAAGCACCGTCCAACCATTCTAGACAATCAACGACATTGGCAAGTGTTCCAAGATGACGAGGAGATTAAGGATTTTCTGCTCAACAAAGGCAGGTTCAAAGAAACCTTAATCGATGTGGAAAACGATGAGAACAAAGGGAATGGTACAGAAGAAGTTCAAATCAATCAAATGGACGTATTACAGTTAAAGAACAACGTCATTCCTAAAGGCTTGATACCCCTAGAAGAAATTTTCGATCATGATGATGTAGCTTGCAAGCCAACTTTGCAGCCCACGGAGAAAGGTGTAGAAGAAGTCAACATCGGTACAACAGCAAATCCAAAATTGGTAAAATTTTCCAAGACACTACCGCCAAAGATCAAGGACAAATATATCAGTTTGATGGCTTCATTTGTAGATGTATTTGCTTGGGATTATTCAGATTTAAATACCTATGATACGAACATCATTCAGCACACCATACCTATCAAGCCCAATCATAAACCATTTAGACAAAAGTTGAGAAGGATCAATCCAAAGTTGCTGCCATCCATCGAAAAAGAGGTAAATAGGTTGCACAAGTCAGGTATCATTATGCCTATCAGATTTTCAGATTGGATATCTAACTTAGTGCCTGTATGAAAGAAGACCGGTGAGATCCGCCTATGCATTGATTTCAGAAATCTAAACAAGGTCTCATTGAAGGACAACTATCCACTGCCCAAGATGGACCATATACTTCAGCGAGTAGTGGGGGCATCTCGTATGTCATTGCTTGATGGTTATTCCAGATATAACCAAATTTCAGTCCATGAAGATGATAGGGATAAGACAGCATTCACAACTCCATGGGGAACATTTCACTATGCCAAAATGCCATTCTATTTGAAGAATGCAGGTGCCACATTTCAGCATGCAATGGACTTGGCGTTTGCAAATGAGAAGGATGTGTTTTTGGTGGTGTACTTGGATGACTTGACGATGTTTTCAAAATATGATGAAGAGCATATGCATCAACTAAAAATTGTCTTTCAAAAATGCAGGAAATATGGCCTATCGCTGAATCCTAAGAAGAGCTTGTTCACCATGGAGGAAGGAAAACTACTTGGCCATATCATTTCAAAAGATGGCATCCGTATAGACCCAGCACGTGTCCAAGCAATTCAGCAAATCGATCTGCCTAGGAACAAAAAGGAGATACAATCATTTAACGGTAAGATGAATTTTCTGCGTCGCTTTGTGCCTAATCTTGCGGAACACTTGAAAGAAATGACCAACATGCTTAAGAAGGACAACCAAGTGAAATGGACGGATGAGGCTGTAAAATCGTTCAACTTGGTCAAATTGGTCCTTTCTTCAGCTCCAGTTCTAGTCAGCCCGGATTACACTCAAGATTTCATATTGTTTTCATTTTCTTCTGAGCACACTATGGCAACGGTATTGTTGCAGAAAAGGGATGATCATGAAAGACCCATTGCATTCTTTAGCAGGGCTATAAGGGATGTAGCTTTGAAGTACAACATCATTGAGAAGCAAGCCCTAGCATTGGTGAAGGCACTGAAGGATTTCCGGGTGTATATCTTACATTCTCACATTCTGGCTTATGTTCCTAATACTGCTGTGAAAGATGTTTTAGTGCAGATCGATCTGGAAGGGAGAAGAGGCAAATGGATCGCAGCCTTGCTAGAATACGATGTGGAGATAAAGCCTACAAAGCTGGTCAAAGGATAGGGGTTGGCGAAACTAATGGCTGAATCAAACTTGCATGCATTTGACATAAATCTGATCGCTACCTTGTCTGATGAGAATGAGGAAGGAACATCAGTTCAGGTATCCGAAATGTTTGATTTGTCCCCATGGTATTCTGATATAATATATGTGCTGAAAAATCTATCACCACCGCCCGGCATGGCTAGAAACAAAGAGAGAACACTTAAATTGAAGGCTGCCAAATTTTGTATCTTGAATTCTGCACTGTATTGGAAAGATCCCGGTGGCATTTTGCTAAATTGTATGGTGGAAGAGGAGGCAAAGAAAGTGATGGAAGACTTCCATGGAGGAGAGTGTGGTGGAAATCTTTTTTGGAAGTCAACAGTGAACAAAATCTTAAGAGCAGGGTACTACTGGCCTACTTTGTTTGTTGATGTGCATAAGATAGTAAAGCGTTGTCATAAGTGTCAAATTTTCGAAGGAAAACAAAAATTACAGCCTTCGCCACTTAAGCCTATCGAAGTAAGCGCTCCATTCCAGCAGTGGGGGCTGGATTTCATTGGGGAAATTCATCCTGCATCTTCCGGACAGCATAGGTGGATCCTTACAGCGATGGACTATTTCACAAAATGGATTGAGGCAGCACCTACTAGACAAGCGATGGACACGGTAATCATCTCATTTCTCGAAAATAACATCTTATCTCTCTTTGGTTGTCAAAACAAAATAATCACTAATAATGCAGTAGCTTTTAAATCGAAAAGGATGGTAGAATTTTGTCACAAATATCACATAATTTTGGGTCATTCAACTGCCTATCATCCGCAAGGCAATGGATTGGCGGAATCTTCGAATAAATCTTTGGTAAACATCATCAAGAAGCTGCTAGAAATTAATAAGAAGAGTTGGAACAAGAGGCTGGTTCCTGCACTTTGGGCAGATCGAATCAGTCAGAAAAAGTCTATTGGTATGTCACCGTTTGAGCTAGTTTATGGAGTAGACATAGTATTCCCAGCCACCCTTGTTGCCCCGGTGGTCAGACTTCTTAAGGAGGCAGGCAGTGAGGAAGATCCCATGCAGAGAAGGCTGAATCAAATGATCCACTTGCAGCAAACAAGAGAAGAAGTTTTCCAAAACACATCCAAGTTGCAGGAGAAGATAAAGAAAATTTATGACAGAAAAGCTAAAGCGGACAAATTTCAGTTGGATGATGTGGTGCTGAAGTGGGATGCAAGGAATGAAGAGAAAGGCAAGCACAAAAAGTTTGAAAATATGTGGAAGGGTCCTTTCAAAATCGCAACATATAGAGGTCAAAATTCCTTTCTTCTGAAGGAAATGAACGGGGAAGACTGTCTTGGAGGGCCGATCAATGGTCGGCTGCTCAAGCGGTATCATTGTTGATCTATTAATGCTGCTTCCACTGTCATTGTAAATACCATTTTTATTTCAGTTTGGTTTCAGTATGTATAGTCAGTTTTTGAGTTATTCCAATTGTCAAGTTTGAGTCAATTTCTTAGTTACTCCAGTTTTTTAAATAAGTCAGAGTCTTGTGCTATTTATCGAAATGATGACTCCATAGCCCAATGGACCAAGAGGCACTGTCTAGATCCTCTAGAGATCTGCTATTCTTGGCACCTCCATGGGAGGTACCATCCCCCATTGGAGCCAATGTTAGAGTCAGTCTGGTCAGCCCTCCGTCAGAGATCAATGCTCTTTGTGCATTTCAATTTTTAGGTGTCCCGCTCCATTCATTCAGCTGCGTTCCGCTAGGGGCATTCCATGATCTGACGGAGAAGGTCATGCTACTCATTTCCCCTCATGTCTGGCCTCTGCTGATTCAGGTCTTGGTCCAAAATCAATGAAATTCATGATAGTCAAGGTCTGGTCCTATTTCAGGACAGAGTCAATTCTTATGGTTTGAGTCTAGAAATTCATCAGTTTAGTCTCTAAAAAACATGTCCAGAAACAAGCCATGTAGGCCAGAGGGAGACCTTATACAACTATGGTTCAAAAAACTTCATCATCACCTGAAGAGACATCGACTCTTCTTCAAAACTCAGTTTTGAAGAAAAGTCAAGCAAGGTCAACTATGACAAAATTTTCCAAAAATCGCCAGTTGACATTTTCAGATGCAGTCATGGATTTCAAAGCCAGGTGCCCTGTCATACAGTCCCTGCAAACAAATGCTGAAAATTTCATCAAGAGAGCCAAAATTTCGAAGAAATAATGAAAAGTAGTGTGTTCTTAAAGGCTAATGAAAAGGTGCAAAACTCAACATTAGAAAGTGGGTTTTAAAGAGGAAAAAATCAAACCCATCTCTCCCAAGCCTATAAATACATGTTTGGCCCCAAAATCAAAAGCATTATGCTATTGCAAGCCTGGGAGAGACAGTGATAAGGTAAAAGAGTGATATTGTGAACGGTTGAGTGAGTTGGGAGGCGATTACAGAGAGCACAACGCATACACCAGGTCGCGTGGCGCACAAAGAAGGCACGATGCATTGGCAGCTAACCCGCAGTGTAAAATCACCACAGGCGCGGTGCATATAAGGCGCGTGGTGCACTGGGTTTGGCGCACGATGCACAGAGCCAGGAGGATAAACAACCTTGCAAACTACTTCAAAATCTTGGTGGAGGCGGGCAAACAAGAGGTAGGCTCAGCTGAAACTTCTTCTTCATCAATTTTGTCTATGCTTTGGGGTTTGTAAGATGTTGAATTATATCCAAAGCATATTGGCCATCCATGAAAATAATTCAGCAAAGCAAAAATGATAAATGGGATTACAAATTTGCAATGATGTCACCAAGGTCTGCTCCCCTCCCCTTGTCTCCTCACTTCTCATTGTTCCCGCCTCCATTCCCATCATGATTCCTAAGGAAAACGCCCTAAAACCCTCACCCCTTTTTTTTCAAGCAAATTTGGCTGACTTTAACAGTGCGCGGTGCATACACATGGTGGCGCGGTGTGATGAGCCCCAAAAATGGACAATTATTTGGGCTCATTCAACCTCCTAATTTCACTTAATCCACCATTCTCATTAGTTTATTGCATGTTTTTTATTATATTTATGTTAATAGAGTGAATTTGGTTAGTCATTATGCCAACAAGTCTAATGGGTGCTTTGTGTAGCCTTTTTGGTCAATTTGGAGACAAAATTTAAGGTCTTAATGAGCACTTGGCAGCCAAATTCGTGGGAAGACAAGGGAGAGGTTTTGTAGGAAGGTGTCCCCTTCATTTATGGGCCCTTACCTTGAATTCTCCACCATCAGCTCGGAGTTCAAGGGCCACCGAATCAATCAGCACAAGGGCAGCCAAGCAAGTCAAGTAGGACTGCTGTTAACTCCAAGTTTTGGGCAGCCGAGTCCCTAAAGTTTAGGAGGACTGTTGGGTCCTCAATTTGTATAAATAAGAAGGCTTAGGGCCTCATTTTGGTTAACCAGTGGATGTTAGCTAGTTAGCCAGTAGATAGTTAGCTAGTGGTTAGTCATTTTGTAGCCAATAGTTAGCTAGTTTATGGTTCGATTTGGATGCAATAGATTAGCTTTGCTTTCAGCTCATTTGCAAGTTCTTCTTGTGGACAGTTTTGATGTAACTTTTCATTTCTTGATCAATAAAAATGAATCCAGTTTTGCACCAGCTCAAAATCTCTCTTGGGAGGCTGTAGCTCTTGGGGTTGGGCCCATCTCAAGCGCCCAGTACCTCCTTCGTTTATCTTTATGTGTTTGCTGTGTTCTTAAAATAAAATCTGCTATTTAGATTTAGATCTTTCTTCGTTATTTAGATTATTTTTGATGGTTAAAGTAGCTGTTTATGTTTAAAATATATTGGTAGGATAATAACAGGAAAAAGCTCCAAAAAAGGGTCAGCAAACGCTTTTGGTTTCACCTCTTCCTTATTGGATCAGGGGCTGGAGTTGAAGTAACCATGCTGTCCCAAACAAAAGCACTTTCTTTGCTTCACCATGCAATCATTAGTGTTTGAATCTCGTTCGTAGAACTTGATATCAGTTTGGATGCATGCTTAGGTTTATGATCACTTAGTTTCATAGTTGTTTCACATGGTTTCACTGCAAATAAACTTCTGTTCATTTCCTTTTGCTGTTAGGTCAGATTAGAGTGAAGTAACTAGGTCATAGGTTTTATAACTAGATCTTTGTTTTCTTGCATGTCTTTGTTTGGTCAGTTTGAAAAACCACTTGCAGAGTACCTGTTATCCTTCCTTACCTGCCCATACTCCATCCAACCTACCTGCTTCGCCCTTCACTTGTAACCCTTACCTTACATTTGCCTCATCCGCTTACTTTGCCATGATTCTCATCTTCTTGTGCAACATCGCTTCATCCATCCTTGAACAAATCCAATCGCTCCTTAGCCTCATCCACCAAGCCCTAGACCTCTTCACACCCCTATTTCACCTCCATACTCATTCCTCCATCTTTTTCCCTCCATCCATTCTCCAAAATCCTCTTTTCAGAACATCCTGTAGAAATCTCTGAACATCCTGTAGAACCCCTGCAGACTTCCTGTAGAAGCTCACAAATGAGGTTTCTTGATAGCCAAACTTTGTGAAACTCTCTGGAAGGGTGTTAGGGACTCCTTAGACCCTCTCTGAACCTTCCCGACCTCTTCCAAGCATTTCTCCTCCTTGATCCACCTCTGCACAGTGAAAAGCTAGTTAAAAGCACATGCATGATAATTCTAATAACTTAATCAAAAATACAAAAAGATGTTTTCTTCAGATAGTGATAACTTAGACACATGCATTTTACCTTCCTAGAAGTAATGGCATCTCTTTCAGTAGTTTGCATGCTCTCCTTTGCGTCAGTAGGACTAGCTAGTAGAATTAGGGTTTGCTAGGGTTTGCGTTTGTTTTTGGCTTTCAGTTTCTTTTTGCAATTAGGTTAGCTTCCTTCGAGTTAGCTTTCATCCATCAATTAAAAAGCTTCTTCTAAGAGCTCATAGAAGTTGGCTTAAGCTCCTAGCGGACTTGTGCCAGCTGACCAAGTGACAGCTGCGGCAAGAGCTAGTACTTGTGCATACAGCACCGTCGCTTCCAAGTTTGTTACGAACTACCGGGTTGATAAAATAATAGAAGGGAGTTCCAGGAGTTGTAGCATTATTGCTACAATACTGGGGCCCACCATCTTTTTGGCGCCGTTGCCAGGGAAGCGTCAGAGTATTGGTGATTGCCGCTTTTATTCTATTTTCCACTACAATCTTCTGCTAAGTAGTTTATTTCATTTCCATTATGCAATTTCGTTTATGCAAAAGTAGATTAGCCTTTCCCGCTTTCATAGATTAGCATTTCAATTCCGCAATTTCATTTCTGCAAGCGTAGATTAGCATTTCAATTCCGCAAGCATAGACTAGCATTTCATTCCTGCAATTTCATTTGAGCAAAATAGATTAGTCCTTTCCTGCTTTCGTTTCAATTCCGCATTTTCGTTTTAGCAAGATAGTTGCAGTTCAATCTATTTTAGTTTTGCAGGTACAAGAAGAAAAATACAAAAAAATCAACCAAAAAGATTTCCTTTCATGCCTTGTAGGAGTAGAGATAAGTTAGAAAAATGATTTCACAACACCCCCCATTGCTTCACACGGCCAACCTTCTCTCTTCTTCGATGGCTGTGACTAAGAAGAACCCTTGGATGGACATCAAGGAATATTTAAAGAACCTCTAGGGGAGAAGAAGAAGAAAACATTCCTCTGGAGCAAATGGCTACAAGTAGAGATGTTGGGAGCAATACCTTGTCCAAGAATGAGTTTGCAACTCAAATGGAAGATTTCAAGAGTGATATGAGGCAGTTTCTTGCCATGCAACTGGATACCTTACAGATCCAAAGGAAGCAAGAGGGATCCAAGAGCGCTCTGGTCATCTTTTGTCCTAGGTGCACTAGGAAACATCCTAGGAACGAATGTCCAATGCACTCCCTAGAAGTGTGTTTCATCTGTGAAGAATACCATCCTACAAATCAGTGCCCTTCCTTGCCTGGACTTAAAGTTGCATATCAAAGAGTTAAAGGAGCCACTGAATCACTCTATTATATGAACCAAAGGAGGCCACATGAACCTAGATCTTATCAGCAGGAAGTGCAAGGGACATCCGAGACCTATTATGACCCCTATCAAGCCACTTTCATGCCTTCTTGGGGTCCCCCTGCTCATCCTTCCTGGTCTACACCTCCTCCTTGGTCATATTCTCCTTGTTCCTTCACAGATCCATATTATGCCATACCAGTTGCTCATTCATTTCACTCTTATGCTCAGCCACAGCCTCAGTCGAATGCACCTTATCAAGAGTGGAGGCCCCAGTACAACTCTCATCCCGCTCATTTTTCTCCACCACCTGCTCATCCACAACCATCGCCTCCTCCTCCACCAAGGCAACCCCAAATGCCTACCCAACCACAATGCCATCCATCTCCATCTCAATTTCACACCTCCACTCAACTACCCGTACCATTTCCAAAGCCATACCATGGAGTAGCTCAACCCAATTGCAAAGCTGAGGCACAACATGTGCAAATGACTCCTTTTGAGCTCAATGATGTTCACCAAAGCTTAGGAAGAGTGTTGCAAAAAAGAGATTATATTCACAACATTGAAGGACCAAAGGAAAAAGAAGATTCCAAAGAGGAGATCAAAGAACCATGGGCTGCACTTGATGAAGAGAAGAGATCAGAATCAGAGGTCGAGAGAATTCCTTCATGGTTACCATCAAATCCTCCATGTACTCAAGAGAAAGATCAGCAAAAAGAGGAAGATGAGAAGGTCATGATCGAAGGTGACATGAAGAATGATCTAGATCAGCAAAAGGACCAAGGATATCAAGGCTATATTGAGATATGGTTTCAGAAGGTGACTAAGTTGCAGCGGTACTCTCTTCCTCAGCTATGTTTGATCCCTTCAAAGTCAGATCATTTGGTCTCTAAAGTCCGAATAGTTGTCCAAGCATGCATTTCGAGCCTTCACATCATTTTTTCTATAATATCGATGTGCACATGGCTCCATTGGAAGTATTCTTATACTTGAAAATGATTTTGTTTTTCAAGTAGGGTAGGGTAGAGAAAAAAAAAAGAAAAAAAAAGGAAAAAAGAAAAGAAAAGAAAAAATGAAAAAAGAGGAAAATAGAAATCTAAGGTGAAAACCTCCTCAGAGGTGCCTTAGATTGGCTCATTGATTGAAAACCTCCATGAGGCGGTCAATGGGTTGGAAAAAAGAGAAAAGAGAATAAGATCTTTGGGTGAAAACCTCCCTTGGAGGCGCCCAAGGCAGGCAATTAGGGTGAAAACCTCCATGAGGCGCCCTAGTTGTTTTTCAAAAAAAAACAAAAGAGAAAAAGAAAAATAAAAATAAAACTAATTCCATTGGCTAATTGGAGGTTTCAAGAAGGACGTTTCATGACAGGAGGAGCACTCAAATCAAGGTTAAAGTAATTTTTCTTGTGCCTTCTACAGGAAGCTCTGTATTTCTATAGGAAACATCCTGTAGAACCTTTGGACGAGCCAAATCCAATTTCAAAAGTGAATCTAATGGTGGGAATCTGTTGATTAGGCCTACAAGAACTTGTGTGTCCATCCCTTGCCTTTATCCATCATTTTTTTCCACCTCCTTGTGCTTCTCATTGTGCTTCTACAGGAACTTCCTGTAGAAATTGTGGGAAACTAGACATGGATTTCAAAAAGTGGTTTGGCGAACATGGTAGCTTCCTCAAGGGTTCAGAAGTCCTCATGCAATCTTCCAACTCCTCCTCCATCATCTCCATACCTGCATCACATCCCAAATTCATTTTTCATAGCATGCAACAAAAATGCAAAAATCCTTGAGGCAAAAATCCATAGAACAAAATTTGTTTTTGCCATAACTTGAAAACCATGGATCCATTTGACAAACCGTTTTATGGGGAATTGTACAAGGGTGATGGCAACATGCTTGAGCAGTTTCAGCCAATTCCGGTGCACGGTTTCCAAGAAATCAGCCTCCATCACCATCAGCCATTTTTGCATTTTCTCCATAACCGTGCATCTGTTTCAAAACCTGTTTCATGGGGATATGCATATGAGTGATGGTAACCTACCCAAGCAGTTTCAGCCGATTCTGATGCATGGTTTCCGAGAAATTGATCTCTGAAATCTTCAGCCATTTTCCATTTTTCTCGAAATCCGTGCATCCATTGATCACGATTTTGCTATGGGAGATGCATCATGATGATAGAAACATGCTCAACAAGTTTTATATCAATCCGCTTTACCGTTTGGGAGAAATGGCTGACTTTAACAGTGCGCAGCGCATACACATGGTGGCGCGGCGCACTCGGGGCGCGCGACGCACTGGGAGCCCGGCCATAGTGCAAATTTTCCACTGGCGTGGTGCATACCCGGTGCGCGGTGCACAGACTTAGAAGCCCAAAAATGCATTAAATCGCCCAATATTTTGTGAATAACTATCAAATTTGAAAGGTAGACCAACTACCTTCACTCTTGGCATTAAACTTGAAAAGAATACAAGGATTTTGATGAATATGAATCAAATGCAAAAGTTTTGATAAAGCCAACAAAAGGAGACACAAAGAACTCAAACTGCTAGGGTTTTGCTACAGTAACAAGGTTTTCAAAGTGTTCCCCTACCCTACCCCTATCACCATTTTCCCTGCATCATTCTCCCTATGTCATCACCCTAACACCCCTGTAATCCTATTCCTTTTTCCCCCTTTATTCCTATGGCTCAAAATTCAAACCCTACCCCATCAAACCTATACCCAAAATACTCCTAAATCCCTGATAACTTTCTCCTCTTAAACCCCTATCCCTATTTCATCATTCCCCTCCTAATACTCCCTATTTTATTGTCCCCGTGGTGACAGATTTGCAGAGCATCTACCAGTTCAGTGGGTTTAAAGGGTAGCAAAGAAATTCAAGGTACAAGTAGAAGAAATGGCATCGGAAAATTCATCAGAATATGAGGGGGAGACCCACAGTGACACAGCTTCAGGAGAACAGGCTCCCCGGAGACCTAGGAGTGGCAGACATGTCAGGGATGAACCAAACACCCTCACTGAGTTGCAGGCATGCCCTCTCGCTATGTCTTGTTTCCAGCACTTAGCATGTTTTGGATTTTTTCAGAGGGTGGCAAATGTCAGAATTCATCATGAGTTGGCCCGTCTTTTTGCACTTCACCTGCATGGAGGACAGTCTATCTTGGCTGGGGTCACTTTCACATTGACACCCGAAACCATATCAGTGGCAACAGGCATACCAAATGTTGGAGAACAGTGGCACAAGAAGATGAAGGTGGAGAGGGAACTTTATGAGCCTTACATAAAGGCCATTTGTTTGAGTCAGCTCACTAGAGTTTTCCCATTCAGATTTCTGAGAGATGATTATGCTCCGCTCATGAGATTGATCATGAAATACTTCAATTGTGAGGGGAGGTTTTCTCGCCTTTATGCATATCACATCAGGTTGCTCATGCACTTTACCAGGGCGCGTATGATGAACCTCCCATTTTTCATTTGCAGGAACATAGAGAAGATGAGAAATTTCATGCAGCACAAGACCCCTCGGCAGCAGCTCAACAGTGTTTATCGCTTTGCTCTTATCCAGCTTTTGGTGGACCATTAGTTGGAACTGCACGGCATTTCTTGGGAGGGCTTCATATCCCGTGACTTCTTCAGCACTCCACAGGTAGTATCAGAGGTCAAGCATGAGATAGGTGGTCCTTCTCATCAGCATGAGCATCATTAGACCACTGTGGTGCCAGTTTCCATCACATATCAGAGAGGCTATCCAAAAGGCACCAAGCCTTTGTTTGCAGCAGCAAAGCGAGTGTTATCTCCACCCGGGGTGGAAGGGGCCTCGCTTCCTACATCAGAAATACAGGTACAGGACAAGGGAAAGAAGCCCAAGCATGAGAAGGGGCCTTCAGGTGTGCCAGCAGGTGAACGAGAGACCAAATTCATTCTCCTTCATGATGATGATGATACAAATACACGTCCACAAAATGCACAGTTGAAAGAGATCTTCCAGGAGCAAGAGACAGAGATTCAATCATTGACACTCAAGTTGGAGATGGCCAATGGAACATCAGGTATTTGGAGCAGAGGAACAAACAACTGGAAGAACAACATGTGATCATGGAGCTGCAGAACATCCGTGAGGATCGCCTAACTGCCCAGCAGAGGAGGATTGAATTCACTTCATTGAAGCAACAGGTTATTGATGATCGTGAGTCTGTTCTCGAGAGAGTCAACATGCACCTGGACAACATGTTTAACAAGGCCGACGAAGACAACACACTATTGAGACACATGGCTCGTCATTACAGGGCACGGAACTTGAGTTTGAGAGCCCGAATAAGGAGTTTGAAAGCAAAATTGAGGAAAGCCACAAGAAGGGCAAAACGGGAAAAAGAGCAATACATGATTAGAATCTTGACTGAGGCTTCCTTGGCTCAGCATGGCACTCCATAGAGAGCCCCCAGCCCAAATTTCAAAAAATTTGGGGCAATTTTGTGTTTTTGGAAATTTTTTGGTCAAAAAACAGGGTTTTTCTCCCTGTGCGTCGCGCACCCCGCGCGGCGCTAAAATTATAGAACTCAGATCGAGGAACGGCTTGCATTTTTGGATTCAGCATCAAAAAATACGTCTATTGGTGTCCGGGCAAGAAATTTTGACAATTTTTGGGTCTCCTAAAGGTCAGAAAACACCCAAAAATGGCCTCTCTGCCACTTTTTCGACACATAGAAAGAAGTCTTGGGAGAATGATGTTTTGGAGGAGCAAATGAGCTTCAAATTCAGAAATTCCAATTGGGTTGGAAAGTAGACAGGCCAATATTTCCAACAAGCCCACTTGGGTACATTTTGGACACCTGCAAGTGCCCCAAAACAGGCCCCAAAGTAGTGCGACACACAGAGAAAAGTGCGCGGCGGACAGAGGAAATTTTGCCCAGTTTGCTCCCGTTTCGCAAAATTTCGGGTCGCGACTTCTCCAAGTGGGCCCGGTCATCCACTCTTCAGTTTTTTGGCACCAAAGGCAGCTTTTAAATAGTTTTCTCTCCATGTGGTCATCTATCCAAGTGGCAAAGAATGCAAAGGGTCACCACAACCAAATGTCATGCTTGAGAGCGCTGCACCTGTAGCTGATGGTTGGCTCTCCATCTCCATTTCGAAATGATTTGAGTAACTTCCCAACCCCTGGGCATTCCATCTCTTCTCCCCACATTCTATATATTGTATGCATTTTATTTGCAAAGGGTTGGCTGGCTTGTAACTTCTGAGAGACTGTGGGAAAGAAACTCTCTTTCTGCACTGTGTATTTTTGACAGAGAGTTTAATGAAAGTCAGCGGCTCTGTTTCATGAGATTCTTGTGGTTTGTTGGAAATAATATTGAGAGGGGGGGGGGTGAATCAGTATTATCAGATCAATAATTCTTTTTCAATACTCAGAAACATATACGCTACTTCAGTTAAGTGAACCAGCATGTACACGCTACTGTGTCTAAAGCAACCAGCGTATAACCAGAAATCTTATGATTCAGTTAGTTTATCTTCAGTAAATGCATCATGACATTATTAACCATATTAAAAGTAAACAGGTGCAGTATAATAGAATAGATCATCACACAAAAGCCACACACATGAACACCATGATATAAGGTGGAAACCCAATGTGGGTGAAAACCACCTGCTGCAAGTCGTCTCTATCTTTCTTTAATAAGAAACTTCAGTTTACAATCTTTGTACTGGTGCAGCCTTATACCAGTACGCAGGATACAACCTGCAGAAGGCTACAACATTCTCTCGTTTTCCAAACTCTCCTGGAAGGGAGCTCCAACCCCCTTTGCTCTTGTACTAGCTAAGATACTAGTACGTAGGTGCTGGCCAACAATCTTCTTTCCTTCAGGTACCACTTTTCATCAATTTTCAGACTGAATACTCCTGAAGCACAACATTTCAATCTGAATACCACGATTCATTCACTTTTCATAGCAAATCATAGAAGCACAAAACAACCAATACTAGCATCATCAAACTTTGAATCACTGAACCACTGAAACCCTGTCAACACTCAGTAACCAGAACACAGAGCAGACTACAGAACCCTGCAATAACAGAAAGACCCAACTGCAACCAAAAAATAAGCTTCAAAAGATATACGCTACTTCAATGAAACAAACCCGCGTATACACGCGCTTTTACCGAAGCCAACCTGCATACAGATCTAAAAATAATTTCTCATAACTTGCAGCTGTACCAGTCATCAGTCATACTCAGAACATAACATTGCGTCAGTATGCAGATCTAAAAATATGCGTAATCAACCATATACCAATAGTTCATTTCAAACAATTTGATCCCGGTCTATCCTTCCATCAACCGATGTGATCTCTCCTTAGCTTAGATCAAGCAATGTATCATCAACCCAGAACCTGCATACTAGATCTTTTTCTTCATTAGATATTCAAGACTTTTTCGATGCAGTAGCCTAATGATCTTCTTCTCCTTATATAGCATTAGGCCCTCCTCAATACCACGGGCCAAAACCATAGTAATACAATACCATCAACTTCAAAACTCGGGATCAACACGACTGTCGAGATACCTTGGTCCAAAAACATAGGCTCAAGTACCGAGGACTAACTACCACGGACCAAAGGGAAGCTTCTCGACATGTACGCTTTTTTCTGTTCATGAAACTGCGTGTATACGCGACTTCGTATATAGCAAACCTGCGTATCCGCGACTTAGTATATAGCGTACCAGCGTGCATACACATCTTGGGCTTAATGAACCTGCGTATATGAAATTTCTCTTCATTCTTGTAGTCTGGACTGAGATCTGTCATCAAAGAGAGTTGCCATCAAGGACAACACCTGTACTGTAGCGCCACACCTGTGCCAAAATGCCGACAATCTCCCCCTTTAGACTTGATGGCAACCCCAAGATCCTTAGAATCATTCTCCCCCTTTGTCATCAAGGGCAAAGGGCTGTGCTCCCCCTGTGAAAGTGCTGATATCTCTGCTATGCTGTGCTAAACATGCTCCCCCTAACTGTAGGCAAGATCTGCAAAAGATGTTCTTCAAAAAAGAATCAAGACTTATACATCACAAAGGACCTTCCTATCACCAAAAGACTCAATACATACATCCATACTCCCAACCAAGAGGGGATACATCAGAAATTTACATATAACAACCAATTACATTACATCATTCATCCCAGGCATAGTGGGGAAACCAACATAGGCCGTTACATGACCTTGACACCATAGAAGAGATATGACATAGAGACGAAAGAACTAGACCAAGACTTATGAAAGTCACCAACAACATCTGATAATCATCTTTTAAAAGTCATGAAAGCCATCAGCAGCATCTGATAGACCAAGATTTCCTTCTGTGCTCCTTCTTCAACAATAGTTGTGAACTAGGACCAAAAGCATCTAAATGCCAACAATGCTTTATTAGACTTTAAGCTGCTCCCCCTGAAACTGTGCCTGCTGCTCCCCCTGAAACTGTGCCTGAAGGACTCTATCATACCCATCTCATACCTTCTCCAATCAGAATCTGCCCTTACTGTTCAGAACTCCATATACGCGTACACCAACTTTTCTTTAGAGCAGACAAGCTTCAACAGCAGGATGAAGCATCAACTACTCCCAGCTTCTGTCTGAGATATTCAAAAGTCTCCCTGGGCAGTGGTTTTGTGAGAATATCAGCAACTTGTTCTTTAGAAGGAACATACTCCAACTTGACCTTTTGTTCAAGCACTTGTTCCCGGAGGAAGTGATGCTTGATTGGTATGTGCTTGGTCTTTGAATGCATGACTGGATTCTTTGAAATGCTGATTGCACTTGTATTATCACATAAGATAGAGACAGGTGGAGTGCAAGTGATTTGAAAATCCTGCAAGGTCTGCATCATCCAAAGAAGTTGTGTGCAACAAGATGCCGCAGCCACATATTCTGCTTCAGCTGTAGATAAAGCAATCGAACTCTGTTTCTTGCTGAACCAAGATACTAATCTGGAACCCATGAAGAATGCACCACCACTTGTGCTTTTCCTGTCATCCACACTTCCGGCCCAATCTGCATCTGTGTAAGCATGAAGAGTGAGATCTGTATCTCTAGGATACCATAGGCCATAGTTTTGAGTCCCTTGAAGATACTTGAAGATTCTTTTGACTGCCTGAAGATGAGTTTCCTTTGGGTTGGCTTGAAATCTTCCAAAAATTCCTACTGCATGCATAATATCTTGTCGGGTACCTGTCAAATAAAGCAAACTCCCAATCATGGATCTATAAGTTGGTTGATGAACTGCTGCTGATTCATCATTTGTACTGAGGCTGCATCCTGTAACCATGGGGGTACATACTGGCTTTGAATCTTCCATGCCATACTTCTTCAAGATCTGCTTGAGGTACTTGGTTTGAGACAAGAAAATACCTCCTTCATTTTGTTGGATTTGCAATCCAAGAAAGTATGCCAATTCTCCAAGTAATGACATTTCAAATTCTTTCTGCATAACCAAGGCAAAGTTTTGACTCATAGCCTCTTCATTGCTGCCAAAGATAATATCATCTACATACACAACAAGTATTAGCAATTTGTTATTTTCAACTTTCATATAGAGATTGCTATCTGCTGATCCTTTTGAAAAGCCTTGTTGGTGAAGATATTTGTCCAACCGATAGTACCAAGCCCTTGGAGCTTGTTTGAGACCATAGAGAGCCTTTTTCAATCTGCATACAAGGTTTGGATCATTCCCAAGAATGAAACCATCTGGCTGCTCAATGTATACTTCTTCTTCTAAGTCTCCATTTAGAAAGGTTGATTTCACGTCCATTTGAAATACCTTGAAGTTTTGAAAACTTGAGAGAGCAAGGAACATTCGGATGGCCTCAAGTCTTGCAACAGGAGCAAAGGTCTCTTCAAAATCTATTCCTTCTTGCTGTGCATACCCTTTACAAACAAGTCTGGCCTTGTTTCTAATTACTTCTCCATTTTCATTCAATTTATTTTTGAAGACCCATTTTGTCCCTATGACATTCTTATCTTTTGGTCTAGGAACCAATTCCCAAGTGTTGTTCTTTTCGATCTGCTCAAGTTCTTCATCCATTGCTTTGACCCAACATTCATCTTTGCATGCCTCTTTCACATTTTGTGGTTCAGTGGAAGAGAGTAATGCCAAATAGCTTGAAGCTTCTACAATTGTTCTTCTTGTTTGTACTCCTGCTTCTTTCTGTCCCACAATCTGAGATTCTGGATGATTCTTCTGGACATATCTGGATGGAGTCTTCTCTTCTATTCTTGTCTGCTCCTCTGGTTCTTCTTGAGGTTCTTCTTCTTTTTGAGGTTCTTCTTCATAATTCTGTCTTTGAGGGTAGCCTTCATCTTTTTCGATGTCTTCATGATGAACTTGCCTAGGAGTGTATCCCTTCTCATCAACCACAACATCAATGCTGTCAACAATTTTGCCAAGTATTTTATTGTAGCACTTCTATGCTTTGCTATGTGGAGAATAACCAAGAAGAATGCCTTCGTCTACTGTTGGTTCAAGTTTGCCAAGTTGTTCATCAGTATTCTTAATATAACATTTGCTCCCAAAGATTTTGAAGTGCTTCACCGAAGGAGTCTTACCACACCAGAGCTCATGAGGAGTTTGAGTGTTGTTTACTCAGACATTTGTTTTGTTGAGAATAATAACCACAGCATGTGCAACTTCACCCTAGAAAGTTGCGAGAGTACTTGATTCATCAAGCATATCACGAGCCATTTGTTGGATTGTTCTGTTCATTCTTTCCACAACTCCATTTTGCTGAGGAGTTCTAGCTGTAGAGAATTCTCTTCTTATCCCATGTTCTTCATAGAAATCGAAAAATTCATTTGAGGTAAACTCCCCACCTCTGTCAGATCTGAGGCACTTAATCTTGTGTCCTGATTCATTTTCAGCCAAGGCTTTGAAGGATTTGAATTTTTCGAATGCTTCATCTTTGTGCTTCATAAGTCCTAACCAGACAAACCTGGAGAAATCGTCAATGAATAATATCAAATATTCTTCTCCTCAAGGTGTTCTTTTTCTGAATGGACCACATGTATCTGTATGTACTAGCTCAAGAGGCATGCTAGCTGATCCTTCCTTCTCAGGAAAATTAGTTCTGGTTTGCTTTCCAAACTGACATGATTTTCATATGGTGTTGTCTGGAATTTTGATATCTGGAAGATCACGAACTGCCTGATATTTGCATGCTTTCCTTATTTGTGGAAAGCTTATATGCCCCAACCTCCGATGCCATAGCCAGTGTTCATCATTCTTGCTCAAATAACATTGTTGTTGTCTTTCTTCAAATATGTATAGATTATTTGGAGTCCTTCTTCCTTTGATCACTATTTCACCTGTATCAAGATCACGAACACAACATCCATTTGATATAAATATTACCTTTGTTCCTTGATCGCACATCCGACTGACACTCAGAAGATTATGCTTCAATCCATCAACATACAAAACATTTCCAGCTTTGACCTTCTCTTTCAACGGAGCAACACCTTTTCCTTTTATGGCTGCAGAGATATCGTTTCCAAAAGAAACTTTCTTTCCCTTTCCTAATGTGGTATATGATTCAAGTTTTTCTTTGTCCCCTATCATATGCTTCGAACATCCGCTGTCAATGTACCATAGACTTTCTTGACCTTCTGCATAAAAGGCTATCCCACATCTTTCTGGTTGCGGTTCCTTTATTCTCCATGTTCTGACATTTGAGGTTTGTTCCTTCTGAGTTGTCTTCTAGAACCTGCTCCTGCATTCAGAGTCTTCATGACCAAAGTTATTACAATTAGAGCATTCAACTTCATTTTCAAGAACCGAAAAGTTGTTATAATTCCTTTTCATGGTTCTAGTCATACTTCTTTGCTTTTGAGCTTCTCTAGTCATGATTGTCTTGTAGGTAACACATTGAGCTGCTTTGTGACCGAAGTTATGGCAAGAAAAGCATTGTCCATTAAAGAAATTTCTTCGATAATCAGATCTATCATCCAACCGATTGTAGCTTCTATCCATTCTTGGGGAAAATTGGGAAGATTTTACCTGTGGCTAATTGTAGCTTCTGTTTGTCCTTAAAGCTGCTTGTCCCCGAACTTCTTGATAGTCTTTATTTGTTCTTGAGGTAAACTGTCCCTGATTCACCTGATGACTTTTATTTGGTCTTTGTTCACTCCTCCTTGCTGCATCAAGATAACTTTTAGAGGTAGAAGCTTGAGATGTTTCTCCATTATATCCCAGACCTATCTTGATTAGAGGAGAACGCTGCACATTGATAATCTCATCCAAGGTTTCAGATCCTTTAACAAATTTAAGATTAATTACTTTTGTTTTCTCAATCTCCTTTCTAAGACAAACAATTTCACATTCCAATTTTTCAAGATGTTTTTCCTTTTCTGCCAGTTGACATTGTAGAGAATCAATAATAGCACTTTTCTCTTCTAAGCAAACTTTGAGATTATTCATTTCTTCATAAAAGCCTTCTACATCTATAACATCCATGTAGTCATCATCTTCAAAAGCCATTAAAAGTTTATATCTATAACCCTGTCCATCTTCGTCACTATTTGAAAGACCATCACTATCTTCATGAGTGTAATAGCTTTTCTTCTTTTCATTCTGTTTCTTGTTCCATTTAACAGGTTCCTTTCCCTTGTCATTCTTATCTTTGTGAGGACATTTGGTAGCATAATGACCTACTCTTCCACAAGCAAAGCATTTAAAAGGTAACTTACCTCTGAACCTTCCAGAACCCCTTTGAAGATTTCTGACAAAATTTGATTCTTCTTCTTCATCTTCTGGCACGTGACTTGCTTCATAATAATCTTCTTTGCCTGAAGCCTTGAAGGCAGCTTCTCTTCTGTCTGATGGACCTCCTTTTCTCATTTCATAAGCAGTTAGAATTTCGTGAAGCTGAGAAATAGTAAGAATTCATAGATTTTCTTTTTCTTCTATTGCAGACACTTTAGATTCAAATTTGGGGGACAATGATCTTAGAACCTTTTCAACCACAATAGCCTCTTTTATTTCTTCACCCGAGTTTTTCATGCAATTAACAATCTCATCTACCCTAAGGAAATAGTTAGCCACACTTTCATCATTATACATCCTGAGAGTCTCATACTTAATCCTGAGAGTTTGAAGTTTAGCACGTTTTACCTGTTCGTCTCCTTCATAGCTCGTGACAATTTTGTCGCATATTTCTTTTGCGGATTTATAGTGCATTACCTTCATGAATTCCGATTTGGATATACATCCTAATAGGGTACTGACTGCTTTCACATTTGTTTCATACTTCTTTTTCTCGGCTGCATCTGTAGGAGTAGCTGAAGGAAAGGTGTAGCATGTCTCTACGATGTCCCAAACTTCTGTACCAAGAGATTGAAGATAGGAAGTAACTCTTACCTTCCAATAATTGAAATTTGTCCCATCAAAAACCGGTGGCCTGATTGATGCTTCTCTCTCGTAGTTGCTCATGATGAACGATCTACCTTCAAGCGATCAAGCTTCTCTGAAGGACCTGCTCTGATACCAATTGTTGGAAATAATACTGAGAGGGGGGAGTGAATCAGTATTATCAGATCAATAATTCTTTTTTAATACTCAGAAACATATACGCTACTTCAGTTAAGTGAACCAGTGTGTACACGCTACTGTGTCTAAAGCAACCAGCGTATAACCAGAAATCTTATGATTCAGTTAGTTTATCTTCAGTAAATGCATCATGACATTATTAACCATATTAAAAGTAAACAGGTGCAGTATAACAGAACAGATCATCACACAAAAGCCACACACATGAACACCATGATATAAGGTGGAAACCCAATGTGGGTGAAAACCACCTGCTGCAAGTTGTCTCTATCTTTCTTTAATAAGAAACTTCAGTTTACAATCTTTGTACTGGTGCAGCCTTATACCAGTACGCAGGTTACAACCTGCAGAAGGCTACAACCTTCTCTCGTTTTCCAAACTCTCCTGGAAGGGAGCTCCAACCCCCTTTGCTCTTGTACTAGCTAAGATACTAGTACGCAGGTGCTGGCCTACAATCTTCTTTCCTTCAGGTACCACTTTTCATCAATTTTCAGACTGGATACTCCTGAAGCACAACATTTCAATCTGAAGACCACGATTCATTCACTTTTCATAGCAAATCATAGAAGCACAAAACAACCAATACTAGCATCATCAAACTTTGAATCACTGAACCACTGAAACCCTGTCAAAACCTAGTCACCAGAACATAGAGCAGACTACAGAACCCTGCAATAACAGACAGACCCAGCTGCAACCCAAAAATTAAGCTTCAAAAGATATACGCTAATTCAATGAAACAAACCCGCGTATACACGCGCTTTAACCAAAGCCAACCTGCGTACAGATCTAAAAATAATTTCTCATAACTTGCAGCTGTACCAGTCATCAGTCATACTCAGAACATAACATTGCGTCAGTATGCAGATCTAAAAATATGTGTAATCAACCATATACCGATAGTTCATTTCAAACAATTTGATCCCGGTCTATCCTTCCATCAACCGATGTGATCTCTCCTTAGCTCAGATCAAGCAATGTAACATCAACCCAGAACCTGCATACTAGATCTTTTTCTTCATTAGATATTCAAGACTTTTTCGATGCAGTAGCCTAATTATCTTCTTCTCCTTATATAGCATTAGGCCCTCCTCAATACCACGGGCCAAAACCATAGTAATACAATACCATCAACTTCAAAACTCGGGATCAACACGACTGTCGAGATACCTTGGTCCAAAAACACAGGCTCAAGTACCGAGGACTAACTACCACGGACCAAAGGGAAGCTTCTCGACATGTACGCTTTTTTCTGTTCATGAAATTGCGTGTATACGCGACTTCGTATATAGCAAACCTGCGTATCCGCGACTTAGTATATAGCGTACCAGCGTGCATACGCATCTTGGTCTTAATGAACCCACGTATATGAAATTTCTCTTCATTCTTGTAGTCTGGACTGAGATCTGTCATCAAAGAGAGTTTCCATCAAGGACAACACCTGTACCGTAGCGCCACACCTGTGCCAAAATGCCAACATGGTTGTGAGTGTAGAAAATGTGTTCTTATGTTCCATATGTATCTTGTTATGTTTCATAATTCATTTCATGTTTCATTTCAGTGAAATTTTCTAAGTGAGATTAGGTAGAATTCAATTTATATTGCTCTTCCTGTGGGAAAATTTCATATGCAGTGTTATTCTTCTGTTGAAAAGGATTCATGCGACCATGCCCTTTTAACTATCTTCAGCGATCTTTCCATTCCGCATCACCTTAAGTTGAAATTGCTGCGCTTCCCGCCTACCTTGCCTCACGGAATAATCCGTGCCTTCATTCTCAATTCTCTGTTCTTTCCTGAGCGCCAGTCCCATATACATCTCAGAAGTTTCAGTCACTTCGAAAATCTTTTCCAAAATCCCTTTTCATTTACTAGCCTAAGGTAAATATTGCATTGTAAGTCATCTCAGACCATTTTTCATATCCATTCGCTGATTGTGACTCAGAGAGAGCCCTCTCCTGCTCTCGTATGGCTAGCTACGAGACTGAGCATGGTTTGTGGTTACCCTAATTTCTTGCCTTCCTTCAGCCTAAGGCAGATTTAGGTGCTAACAGGTACCAATCTGCCACTTTCCTTTGTTTAGACAACTGAAGGACCCTTTTGATCTCTGGACTTATCCTGGGTGGAGGGCTTCCTTTCAGCATAGTCATGATTGGATGAACAAAAGAATCTATGAAATCTGAATAGGTATATGGTGAGTCATACTTATGGAACAGTGGGGTCCAAAAAATGACAGACCTGGGCTGGCCTTTGGTATCCAGCTTCTAGAGGGGAAAAGGAAATCTGTCTGGATAATAATATAAGAACATATGGTAGAGGATAGATGAGTATTTGAACACTCTTTCATTGTTCATCCTGGTGAACTGTTCATGCATTCTCTTAGCTATGAACTCAACATAATTGTACACAACAACAGGAGGTTGTCCTAGGGTATAGATTGACATGACAACGAGGACAAGTTCATCAAAAAATTCATCAGCGAAGTAGCCTAGGACACATGATATCATGGTGATGATTTGTTTGCCCCTTTCAGAGAACATGGCATAAAGATATGGGGGGATTTAGGAATGTACTGCTCCTCAACAATGAAATCTTGGAACAATTAGGCCAGTCTAGAGGGACTTAATTTGGAATATTGGTCTAACAAATCTCCAATTGAGAGTGGAGTTAGGTTTGGTCCTGGTTGGAGTTGTAACATTTCATTGATGGATTCAGCTGTGATAGTAAACAACACCTTTTGGTCATGAGACATTATGGCTCTATGGCTAGGGATGTAGCATGCATGGCACATATGAACAATTTCTGGGAAGATATGTACTTGGGGGAACTGATATTTGGGAAAATTTGACTCCCAAAGGCCAATATCATCAACATGGTTGAGGTATCTGTCCCTACTTAGACAATGGATTTTAAGCAGGTGGCCCTGGGTAGATGTATCCTTAATTTGGAAGTCCCTGTCAGCCAAGGGAAGGTGGTCGAGGTCCAAATGGGGAGTTGTGATAGGTCTAACATCCAAGGCAATAGGGGCAGCCATTATTCAGTTCTTGTGGATTTGAATTAGGTGTTGGGGGTTTATTCAAAGGTTTTAAATGGAAATTGGAAACTATCAAAGGGTTTGGCCACAGGTTTTCAAATTTAAGCTATTTTTCAATTAATTTTACTTAATGAAAATACTTGACAGGCTGAACGTTTCCAATTTTGAACGGGGAGTGGTATTCTATGGTGAAATACTTGGAATTGGGTGAATTGGCTTCAAGTTGATGGTTCATGGCAGCTGCAGAGGTTTGTACGGTTTTGGTACGGATTGAGAGGTTAGTTGGGTTGTTTGCAGTGTCTTTTGGAGCGAATTTGGAGGTCTGTTGGCAAGTTCGGCATTTGCATGAGTCGGAAAGGTTTTCATAGTTTAGAGAGAAAAATGAGTGAAAAGAGAAAAAATAGCGCTTCGCAACCTTTTATAAAAAAACAATTATTTTTGGCGGGTTCATTTATGAATTAACAGTTGGTGATTTTTTCGGTTAGGTGGGGAAGCGGTATTGGAGGTCCATCGCACCGCTTTTGTGGCGTGAGAAGTTTTTAGGAGGGATCACCTAATGTGATTTAGAGTGTGACACATAGTAGTAGGGGGTCAGGGGAAACCTCTTTATCGGGCGGGTAAAGGTTGGCGATCGAGTTCGGCCAATATGGCTGTAGGCTCTCGAATGAGGGGGTTAATGATCGAACGGGAGTCAGGTGAGGGAATTACACGGGGGATAAAGTAAAGGCTTTCGGGGGGGTCCATAGCTTTAATCTTCGGCGATATGGGATTATTGTAGCTTCATGACCCGGATTATCCACAGTTTCTTGTTCATTCTGCCAACGTTTCAAACCCCAAAGGGGGTCCATCATCAGGACAAAACAGAAAGAATGAGAAATTATTATTTTATTATATAATCCCCAAAAGTCCATTAGAAGATCGGGCACTGCTTAATGACAGGATTAGGCGATTGGGTGGGATTAAATGCCGAGATTAATAAATTTTGTCGGGATATAGGGTAAGGTATATAGTTTATAACTAAACTAGGGGTTGGGTTATTTATATAAAGGAATTAATTAATACGGGATAATGGAATTTTGGGGATTATATAATAAAATTAAAAATTAACATGAAGTGAATGAGCGGAGTGGGTAATATCCCTTAAGCATAATGTAACATGTAATATTTGTGCACATGTGCTCTATACTTCGAATAAAAGGTTTTTTGTGGGTTTTTGGGTGAAAAGGGATTTACATGGAGTTGTTTTTGCTTTTCCTAGGAAAAAGAGTTTAACCATAGGAAAAGGGGGTTTTATTAGGGAAATGAAGGGGGAATGGATTTTATGAAGGGGATTCTAGCACTTGTGTCCATAAGTCATTAAGCTGAGGGTTCGGTCCCACCAAAAGTCAGAGAAATGCTCTGAGCCTCTTTGACTTAAAGGATTTAAGTACTTAGAACTTATTTATGGGAAATTAGTAAGTAGAGGGGTGAAATGACTGAGGGGATGTTAAATAAACCAAGTTGTAAACCATTTTCCTTGCTTTGTTTACTGCTTATGCACATTTGAAAGATGTATTTAAACATGACATAAGTGCTTTTGTGTAATCACTTGATATTTCTGCAACCTTTTTTCTACTTCCCCATTTACTTACCCTACCATTTTTTCTTCATTTTATTTGGGTGCATTTAGGCTAGCAAATCCTTATCAATCCTTTTCTTTTACAAAGTAGACTATCTAATTCTAACCTTATATCATCCAAGGGCTCAGATTAAACTGATGAGCCCCTTTTATTTTCTCTACCTATCTAATGATCTGCCAAAATTAAATAGTTTGGTCAGATTTTATTCTCTAACTATAAACATAAAATTCAAAGCATGGTATAATCAAGATTAAACAGTTTGATTCACATGGATTGTGGTGTGAATAACAAGTGCACACAATCATTATTATGCATAAAAGTAAATAGTAGTGGTATTTTGACTTGCACACTTTCATGGTCTCTTTTTGTTTTTAGGGTTCATATATCTTTATTTTTTGACCTTTTCTCATTCTTTTTTTTTGTCCTTTGATTATTCTTTTAGGACATACCCTCTTTACATTTTTTAATTTTTTAATATGGAAAACATTTGCAGAAAGCAAAGGTATGTACAATATTACAAGGCTTAACCTTAGTCATTCAAAAATTATGACTCCTATTCTTATAAGAACCTAACAAGGTACACAAAAAACACATTTCTTCAAGTTCAAGGAGATCCGATACTTCCTACATGTATCCAACATCAGGTGTAGACTAGAGACATGCTTTTTGACCACCCTAAACACTATCTAATCATCAAAGTAGACTTACAAAACCTTATGAATGAATTCCTTGAATGCTGCAACCACCACCCTTGAGAAAATCGCAGGGGCATTTTCTAGTCTGAAAGGCATGATTGTATATTGGAACGGCCCCCATTTTGTAGGGAAGGTAGTCTTACTTTTCTCCTCTGGCATAATCTTAATTTTGTGGTATCCCGAGAATCCATATGTAAATGAATAAGCTTCCTCTCCACCAACATTCTCGAGAAATTCATCTGTAAATGGTGTAGCGAATGGATCATGTACACACACATCGTTTAATTTCCGCAGATCTACAAAAATCTTGATATCACCCTTCATTTTCTTATCTTGTACCACCATAGGATTGACCCATTCATATTCTTCTATAGGCTCAATTATTCTGGCCACGAGCATCTTATCGAGTTTCTCTCGTACCGTTTCCTTGTATTTGGTATTCAACGAATATGGGCACTTCTTAACGGGCTTTGCATCATGTTTTAAATTGATCTTAATCATCCCCAGATCTCCTACTATTCCTTTAAAGAAAGAGAACTTAGTTGGAAATAAATATTGATATTCATGTAATAATTTAGCTACCTTATCCATTGTATCTTCATCCCAATATTTGCCAATGTTCACAAATTTTGGTTCTTCTTTTGAACCGATATTTTCCTAATTTGTGAGCATCAATTGCAAAATATCAATGATCTTTGGATTACGTCCACCAACTTCTTGTTGTCCCTCTAATTTAGGGATACTAATATTTCGTGGATCCTCATCACCTTCTTCCATCATGACATTGTAACATTCTAAGGCATGGTCTAGCTACATACTCTAGTCACGCTATACCCTCGTGATAGGTTCTACGGGTGTTTTTAATATTGTTGCTTTAAGTTCCCGAAGCTCTTCATCAATGCATTCGAGCCCATATTAAAAACTGAACATCAGCAATAAACTTTCTTTTATCTCATCCCAATCAGTGGTGCCGTGTCGTAGCTCCGTCTCTAAATACCAGTTCTTTGGGATAACATCTAGGGTATGAATAAAGATATGCACCCACTCAGGTTGAGGAATCTGACCCCATGCCTTAGTCCATCATGCTAGATGTTCACGCAAATCATCCTTCCCAGTATATTTTTCAGTGAGTCGGGTGTTCGCATAGCCAAATCTTAATCGCATCATTCTACGATATTCTAGTAAACAAAATTATCCCTATGCATACCCCACCATCTTGCAGGCATAGCTGTTAATGTTAGATCTAAGGCCTAGAACTGATGTTCCTCTTGTACATCCCTTTCAAAATGGTTAAGAAATATATTGACATCACTGAAGCCATCATAATATGGTAACTTACGTACCTCATTAGATACACAACATAGCGATTTTGTAAGCTGATTACATCGCAACATAGAGACCTCATGCAACTGATTCTTCCAACTTTCTAACTCTTCATCTGAATCTGATTGGTAGGAACTGTCCTTCTCTGAGTTGATCCTTCCATTCGCAGTGGGATTGATCCAATATTTATTCCACATATTTATCTTATAGATGTGTTAAATGTCATCATATTCATAATAATCACGGTTAGGTTCTATGTATCATGCACCTTTAGTTGGATCCAATGGGACAATTACTCAAAGTTCATTATTTTCAAATACCATGCTTCGCTTCTTTAAGTTAATGATTGTGTTCATGTCAAAGGTTGAATCAATCCTAAGAAATGTTGGGTATGGATTACTATCATCGATGATCTCAATAACTTCAAAATCAATCACTTCTCTTGCACCTTCAATATCTATAGTTACTCCATGTAGGAGTCCCATTGGGACTATATTTTTCTCACTTTCCATGTGCAACTGAATTTTCGACCACTATAACTAAGGCTTTCCCATACATTCCCAAGTCTGCTTTGGAAACACATTAGCATCGGAGCCCAAGTCTAGGATTACCTCATCCATTTCGAAATCACCAATCTGCGTAGTGAACTACATCTCCCTACCAGTTCTCTTCTTCCTTTGGTTCACCTTATTGACTGCGCGCTATTCTGATAATGGATTATCTGTGCCGGTGCAGTTATCTATCAGCTCTTGCAGTCCTTCTATCGCCTTCTGATCCTGTAATAAATACATGAAGGTTTGCAGAAACGATTTTAACACTATGGGATTTGAATCTTGTGTTGCAGTAGTATCTTCAAGTTTCTCCTTTCGTGAGACTATCGCCATCTAGTTCTGAGACGTAGAAGCACTTGCACCCATAAAACTCTTTCTTGTTTCCATGAACGTCTCTTTTTCTCTACGTAAAGAAAACCCACCATTCTTCCCACCGGATTTTTGAAACCATGAATCAGATTCTGGCTATTTTCCTTTGACCTTTTCTTCACCAGTGGCTACACCACTTCGCTTGACTATGTTGATACTGCGATCGCCTTCATGTGGCTTGGATCTCATCATCTAAATATTCTGCATCGACTGCTAGTTCTTCTTCTCCTACATCTTCGCTATTAAGACCAGGCAATCTTATTTAACATGATCAAATTGACGACATTACTAACACAGAGGGTGCGTTGATTTCTAGAAATCGCACATAAAGTGTCATGGTTCTCTGCAGTTGTAACAAATAATCTGGCCCTGACCTCTTCCAGCTCCTCCTCCTTGTCCTCTTCCTCATCCTTGGAATCCTCCATGAGCTGTAGGTGAGCCTTGGTCATTCTGCACACGGTTTTCAACCTGCATTCTATACAACGAAGTTTTTTCCATCATTAGTTCATAGCTTCGACAATTCCTCTCATCATGACCAAACGATTTACAAAAGTTAAGAAGAGTTGTTTTGGAGACTGTATAAAATTCTATAATAGGGAACAATTATCTATCAAATATTGTCCTGATACTTGGAAGATGCTACACCAGGCACTTGCACTAGTGCTTGATTTAACGGAAGATTTCAACTTTAATGGGTTAGGACCTCCCACAACTATATAATCCTAGAATACAGGGCATTGATCCTTATGATGACCTTCAACCTTGCATTTTGTGCACCAAACTTCAGAATGTGTCTTTGACTTAACCTCCTTTCCCTTCTTCAGATCCTACAACTCCATATGCAGGCTTGCTAGCTGTGCTTGGATCTGCTGAACTCCTACATTCGTATCTCGGATTAGTGAGGCATCTAGATTCATTGCGATTTCCAATGCTTTGTCCTGAGACCCTGTCTTCTGCTGAGATAACGACAATCTTAAGTGAGGTAATAGTGAAGCTATGTACCAGTCCCTGTGTTGTTCGTCTGAAATCTGAAGGTTAGCTTGACTTAGTAAGCACTTCAGTCGTTGATATATATCCCACACACGCTCATTAACCCTCTACTTGATCTCCTTGATTTCAGTCACACACTTAGCTTTCGACTTCGGCTTCATAAATTATGCATTCAGTGCATCCCTAGTGTTAGCCAATGAAGCAGCTAGATGAGTTGTGTTGTATCCGATGTACCAGGTAAGAACTCTATCCTGTAGCTTTGTAACTAGTTGTGCTTTCTTCATGTCATTGTCATTGATCTGCTATGATTTCCACACAGCCTCTGTGACGAACCAAAATTGTTCAGGATCCTCTGATCTCTGACCCCTGAATATAGACAATTTCACTCTATTTTTCATATTGAATAGTGGAGGTGGAGGTGTAGGTGTATGAGGCAGAGTCAAAGGTGGAGGTGGAGTGGATGGATGTGGAATTCTAGAAGCACCCTTATCTATTATCTATGCCACATCTTTGGCCTTACTAGGGCTACTTCTTTCTTCTTCACTTTCAGTCTCTCCTGATAAGGAATTGTTCACTTCTGACGAATTTGTCTAGATCTACTCTGAATCGCTTTCCACTTCGCGTAGATCCAATCATCCCCCACTTAAATATTAAGCTAAAGGAATAATCCCCTTTTCAAACAAAATCATTTTAATCCAAGCTTTTAACAATTTCAAATACTTACCTCTCGGACCTTTGAAGAATCGTCATTCAGCTTCACTATAAGACACAAACGTATCTATTGCAAATTCAATGATGAAACTTCCCAATATACTACCAATCCAATAATCAACAACCTGTGCAACCTTATAGTCAGATCCTTGAAGACGTTTGACTAATTCTGGAGTCCACACAATAGGATCATCGTGCTTCCAAGTAGGTTCGCTATCCTTTAATTTGGCCAACCACTCATGTAATTTGCAAGGGATTGTCGAAAAGAAAACTTCATGTACTATAGTGTAAAGATACCTTTGTAACCGCTTTTCTTTTGATAAGCGTAGATTCCTATTCTCTTGGGTTGCGAATTCGTGCAACATCCGATGTATCCACTTCTCGATTTCCTTCTTAGTTGTATCCACTCATGCCACATCACACATCCCTCAGATAGATCGTAGTCCTGAAAAAAATACTATTTGTTGGATTGAGGGGGCTTGGACCCAGGTTCAGAGTTAACTGCACTAACCAACAAAACCCTACACTACCGACCCTTTCGGTAACAACCCGTGTAGCGCAGATTACAGTCTCACTCAAGGCGGTACTGGGGGATGGTAGAAACAGGCTTCTGCATCCAGAAGGCTATCTAATGTGAGTTAAGGCGTTTCTTTAAATACAACCTTGATCTTACCTTCGCGAACCCTTATTCATGAATTTTCCGAACTTAAAGTGATTTTTAGTTAAACAGAGCTATAAAATTCGCGTAAACATCTAACCATGTATACAATAACCTATAACGGTAGATCCATATCTTTGTGGAATACTTAAGACAAAACACAAATAAATGTCATTCGATTGTGCGTAAATACTGAAAATGCACAAGTATATAAAATTAGACACATAACTGCTTCAAATATTCTTTATTACTTCAGATATTCATTATATAAACTTTCCATACCTTGTGCACACAGCTGCAGGGGCCTGCACACTGAACTACCAACTTACCAAGGTATCTGTTCACTTAGTTGCAGGAGCCTTCCCCTTCACCAAAAACATAGAAAGATCGTACAGACTCCAAACATATCAAAGTCCCATTTTGTTCAGTTATGTTATCTTTAGACTCACTAAGACGCCCTTTTATATACTTATTTTCTATTACAATACCATGGTTTGCAAACCATGGGCAGATCTCAAAACAATACAAAAACTAAGAGGTCATGACCTTCCTAAGCCCCTTGACTCCTAGTGACCTACGCTACCATGGGTAGATCTCATACAAAAACTAAGAGGTCGTGACCTTCCTAAGCCCCTTGACTCCTAGTGACCTACGCTACTTACGATCCGCTCCTCAAAATGTAGATACTTACAATATTTTTACAAAACTTGACCTAGGGGACCCTTTCCCAACAACTTGAAATGTGTCTGTAGGGGTCCTATAGCCTCAGGAGGTGAGTGAAGACTAGTATGAATATTTTCTGGAGGTTTGAAACTGAACACATTGATGAACATGAAGCTTTGAGGGGGATATGCAGGTTTCATTCACAAGAGTAGCATATATATCTTGAAAGTGATTTTCTCCAGATTATGCACACACTTTAGATGTTTTATTAGTTTTTCTGATGGGTTTTGTTCAGGAATTTTATTAGAAAGGTCATAAAAGGTTAATCGTCATATAGAAGATTATTAAAATGGAAATATCTCTCTCATTCAATGAAGATAGTGGAATATCAATTCAAGGAGGAGAAATGTGTAATATCCCTGTTGAAAATTACATGTAATAAAAGTTAATAAAGGTAAAAATAATGACTACGATTGATTGGACACTTATTCCAAGATGAATGTTGGTCAAGACATCCTAGTGTGGGTGTTCATTTGGTTTATTATGGCTATGGAAATTGGCAAACATAATGACTCAGGATTTGGAATGGAAGCATGGCATTTTTAGCACATTTATTTATGAAAATAATTGAAATTAGGAGAAAAGGAAGGTGAAAGGTCACAGGTTGCATGGGAGAAGGAAAATGAAGGAAAATAATGGAAAATGAAGAAAATAGAGGCCTAGTTAATCAAATATCTTTTGAGGATTAGTTTGTAACCTTTTCTCAGTTTAGTTTTGGAGCTCTCTCATTATTCTCTCTCTCTCTCTCACTCACTATTGGACACTTAGATTTTTCTAGGAGCACTTGGGCATTGGATCAAGAAAGGAAAAGAAGGCAAGAGAAAGGAAGGAGCAAGTAAGGAAGAGGAGGATCAAGAAATTACAGTAGGATTCTTTGCAGGTATCGATTTTCATGTGAGTTTTCCTTGCAATATTTGGTATGCATGATATTTCATATGCTTCTTTTTCTATTATGGCATGGGTTTTCCTAGGTGTGACAACGTTTTTAGCCAACCCTTGTCATTTCAGGATAGCCATGGTGTGATGGGGTTCTCTTGTTTTGGTTGAGCTAGATTGTCGATGGATTTGAAGCTGAGTGAGGTGGATCTACGAATGATAGAACACATGGCCTAATAACCCCAGAACCAGACTGTGGGTTGCGATAAAGCCACATTTTTTTTTGCCTTGGTGGGCCTAGGAATCCTCGACCAATGAATGGCGGGATATACGATAAAGCCTAGAGATGGTTGCCCTTGATTAGGCCTAGGAATCCTTTCCGATGAATGGCAAGATATATGGTAAAGCATAGAGGTTGGTGTCTCAGTTTAGGGCCTAGTGATCCCTAGATCAAACTATGGATTACGATAAAGCCTGAGAGACTAGGGGATAGGAAAATTCCTCATGGTGTAAGTGGATAAATCTGGTGGCATCCATGCTTGTTTTGGCCTAGTGATCTGGTGGAGGTCATGGTAAAGCCTGTTATTACATGTTTATTATGTTACCCTAGTGATTCAGGATGGATTACAGTAAAGCCTAGTTTCTATCGATGAGGGTGAGGTGGTTTAGCCTCGGGATGCCTTGGTTGGTTCTTTTGGTTTGAGTCCCACATTGATGCTTGGAAATGGCACGAGGGTGAATGGATGAAGAGATATTTGGCTCATCCATTTTATGGTCAAGTGGAACGTGGTAGTCCCATCCCATGTTGTATTTCGCATTAATTAATAAGAGGTTATTTCCTTGATATCTTATGTATAAATGCACTAGTTTATATGTGGATTTTATGGTTGATGTATTCTTGATATTTATGTTGTTCTTATGCTAGTTATAAGAATGTATTATGACAATGATGATGCATGGCTTCCCTCATGTTTTGATTGGTAAATGAATGAAGAATGTATCTATGGCCTAATAGATGATAGTGCAACTAATGATATAAGGGGACAATGCTTCTTAGCAATTCTCAGATAAGTATGAGACTTTTATGCTTAAATCCATTGTTTACACCCATAGATTACATATTTGTGATATGTTTGATGAGATTCCTATCATGGCCAGTAGGGGTCTAGTCAAGCCCTTGTTCAAGTAGTTTCATTTGTATCATTATTAGCTTGCTATATTTCTATTCAGAATGTGCCATTTAGTCCTGGGCAGTGACCTAGGTTCTAGGCATGAAAAAATGGCTCAAATCCACGGGATGCTGGCACAACGTTGAGCAAAAAAGTCCCTGGATGTTGGCATACCGTGTTGTGGGAGAATCTAGAGCCTTTTGGATGCATGCATGCCCATATCATGGGGGCGCCCGGGGGTTAATTGGTTTAAAAACTTAGTAGGACCCAGGGGCTAGTTACTTGAGAGGTTGGGATGGCTCTCGGGAGTTTTGTTGCTGATGTGGAGGGTCTGTATTGTGTGTTTCCATCGATTCCACTTCCTTAAGGTCACCTAAAAGGTTGAATCTCGTCGTAGTATCCTCTCATCACATGTTTACACTGGTTTGCTAGTTACTTGGGTAGACGTGGGGGGAGGGTGTTACAGAGTGGTATTAGATCGTGGTTCACCCCTTGGATTGGATGGGCAGTGTGTGTTGGTCATTCATTCATGTCAGCTGCATGGGTGTTAATCAACCTTGTGGTCTATATGCTTGTTGCATATGCATGGTGTCGGTCATGGTTGTAGTGACATCACCATGTGAAAGAGGATGCCGTTGTTGTGAAGTGTGTCATCATGAGTGTATGATTGGTTACATATTGTTATTCTTGCGTATTGTCAGTGTACATTGGTATGGTTGTTGTTTTCATGCATGAGGTCATGTTTTTTGTAGTTGATATGGTCATGCATTGATGATTGGAATCTAGCTATAATGATGGTTATATGCTTATGTACTATATGTATATATGTTGTCATGATTATGTTATACATGTACTATGTTGACTGGTTGATATTGTAGATGAGAGATCCTTGTCGAATTATGCTAAGGTACGCTTCATTATTGTGATTTGGTTTAGCTGACATAGTATCCCTTTCAGGGAAGAGATCAAAATGATGAGCAAGATGGTAGAATACAAAGATTCTCCCTATTAATCAGATGAGCAGTGTGGTGTTGGACACTCTTCTGACTTAGTAGACACATTGGTGAGCACCAGTATTGCAGCAATAATTCTACAACTCCTGGGGCTTCCTACTTTACTTTTATCAACCCGGTAGTTTGTAACAAACTTGAAAGCGACGGTGTTGTATGCACAAGTACTAGCTCTTACTGCAGGCTGTCACTTGGTCAGCTAGCGCAAGATCACTAGGAGCTTAAGCCAAATTCTATGAATTCTCAGAAGAAGCTTTTAACTGTGATGAAAGAAAGCTAACTGTACGAGGACTATTCTACTTGTAGAAAGAGAAAGAAGATGGGAATGTAGAAGCAAACCCTAATTTACCCAGTAACCCTACCTTTGCAGGAAGAGAGATGAAAACTAATGAAATGAGTGCCATTGACTACTGAAAAGGTAAATTACATTTATTCAAGCTACTTATGCAAAGAAATGAGAAGAAAACATATTTCTGTGCTTTTGAGTGTTTTTAGGTGAAATTATTATGCTTGTGATTTATTTGGTTGTGATTGTGCAGAGGTTTGGTGGCAAAGGAAGATGGAGTTTGCTTTTTCAGAGGTGGAGAAAGGTGTGGAGAGGTCCTAAGAAGTCCCTAGTGCCCCTCTAAAGACTTCCATTGTAATTAGATTTCAAAAAACCACTGACAGGGAATTCTACAGGAGGCTGTAGGGGATCTATAGGAGGATCTACATGATGATCTACAGGAGGAGGCCGAGAGCTATTTTTGGAGTTTTGAAGGTGGAAAAATGATGGGAAAGGGTAACTAAAGGCTAGATGAAGGTGTTGAGGTGTCTGGAGCTTGTCAAGGAAGATCAAGAAAGAACATGATGGTTGGATTTGTTCAAATGGCAAGAGGGCAGCTTATGGAAAAAAATGCAGAAATTAGGGCAGATTGGTGAAATGTTGCAAATGACTTGGGAAATATGTGAGAAGTGAGCTGATGCTGGCTGCTTTATGGATGTATGGTGAGCTAAGGTGTCCTACAAGAGATCTGCACATCTACTTACAAAAACTGATCAAAGAAAGGACTAACTATACCATGGAAACATAAATTTCTCTAGCTTGACCTAATTTCTGACCTACAAACAGAAAATGTTGAATAGTAACCTTTGAACAAAAAAGCATGTAGAGAGATATATGGTAAAATAATAGGAAAAGATCTAGGAAACTGAATCTGAATCAATATATCAATCTTTCCAAATCAAGACATCACACTAGAAATTGCATGGGAGAGAAAAACTGTGTTTTTGGTGGCAGCAGTAGTGCCTTGACCTCGAATCATAGTCCCAGAAAGGGAGAATGGAGATCAGGGTCTGCTGTTGGCATTTTTTAATCTTAGCCTATCACTGCATTAACCTACTTGAGCAAGCAAAACGAAAACAACTATGCAAACCATCAAAAGCGACATATTCTAAACAAGTTAAAATGAATCTATCTAGCAGAAATTAACTCATGAACTAAAGAAAAAACATATAAGTACAAAAAAAGAGGTGCTGGAAAGCTTGGCTTGGGCCCTCACCCAAGAGCTTTAGCCCTTTGAAAGAGATCAGTGCTGGCTCAAAAACTGTTTCATCTCCATTATCAAAAGTAAAAGTCACATTACATAAACTGTTCTCCAAAAGGAAGCTAGAAAATGAGCTGAACAAGTGCTGCACAAAAGCGAGAAAATTATACTAATGACTAGCTAACCTATTGAGGCTCCAAGCCCCCTTATTTATAAAAATGGAGTCCTCCAACAGTCCTCCTAAAATCAAGGAGCTCGGCTTCCCAAAACTGGAGATAAACAACAGTCCTTCTTTACTTGCTCAGTTACCCCTTGGAATGTGGACCTTTGTGCTCTGAGTTACTGATGAAGGATTTGAGCAAAGGGGTCACAAATGAAGGAGACACCCTCCTAAAAATCCTCTTCCCTGTTTCCCTCAAGTATTTTCTACCATTTTCTCATAAATCCCTTGACTTTGTCCAAAATTGACCAAAAACTCTGCATAAAGCACACATTAGACTACATGGCAAAATGACTAAACCAATTCACTGTATTAGCATAAATATATTCAAAAACATGCAATAAAATAATGAGAATGGTGGATTAAGTTGAATTAGGAGGCAAAATTAGCCCATATAATTATCCATTTTGGGGGCTCATCATCAACCCCCTACTAAATGGGTTTCTCATCCTCTGAGCAACTATTCTAACTCTTCATCCTTGATGGCTCTGATAGATTCCCTGACATCTCATGCTTCTGATGTGATATTTTCCTATTTATCATGGAATCTACCTTTCTATCCACCTCTTCCTACTGTTTCTGTTCTTCCTCCTCTTTTACTCCTTCTAGCAGTCTTAGCAGTAGTGGAGGACTGAATTTGGGGCCAATCCAATTGGCCTTCAATCTTTGCATAGAGTGCTTATACAGTGGCACTCTCCTAATGGCTTCCCTCATCCTGTTTGGGGAGTGATACTCCCTAATCCGTAGGCTGTGTGGCAATGTGTTCCACCTTCTCATGCAAGTATGAATGCAATCATCTCCAAACAATCTCTCCATGTCCTCGAAATTTGCAATAGCCTGGGCTTGCTTATCAACCTAGTCTGGGAAAACTTGAGGATTAGCTGCAAGGTGTTGGTGGGCATATATGAGAGCCATGGGTTCTACTGGTTTTGCTCTAATCATTAGGGGTTCATTCAGCTCTTTTGCCATCATTTTTTGGATCTCCGCTGTGCTTTTCTCTTCATGGCTCATCCAAGATGCCATGGCCATCAGCTGCAAGTCTCCCAATGCAGCATTGGGATCCCATAGGTTCATATCAGTAAGGGCCAGGTTGTGCAAGTAAAAATCTGCTAGATTCGCTTTGTCCTCAGCTAAATTGTGATCACATAGATGCATGAATTGGCCATAATCCTGAAAAGGTATTATGCCCCTCTCGGTCAAGGTTTTGATTTGAAATTGGAGCCACTGATCCTTGAGGTACATTGCATATGATTTGGCTGGCTGCCTACACTGTAATGCCTCCATAACCCAGCTGGCCATGTAGGCTAATTGGGCTTCCTTTTCCTGTAGCTACCTTCTCAAAATCAACACCTCATTTTCTGCCTAGGATTCTCTTTCCTGTTGTTGTTTTATTAATGTCTCACTGTCTACCTAGGGTCCCTCTTCCTGTTGCTATCTTTTTAAGATTGACAACTCATTTCCTCCTTGAGGTTCCCTTTCTTGCAATTGCTTCTTTAACATTTCATTTTCTACCTCCAATTGAACTCTTCTAATGCTTTCTGTATGCTTCACCATGCTCAATTCTTTGCCCATTTCCCTCAATTTGTTTTCCATGTGCCCAATGTCTTCCACCCATTTTGATTTTACAATCTACATCCATGTATGGGTCCTTACTCTTTCCTTTTCCAGCTCAAAGAAAAGAGGGACTGCAAACTTTTGTGGGATGATCTTCCCCCCTTCCACAAGGTTGTAGTAAGAGCCTAAGTTAGGCTGAGGTCCAAGCTCTGGTATCTCTTTTGCCTTATCTTCCTCCTTGGTCTATTCTTCTACATTCTTTTCAAGTTTTTTCAGTCTCTTGGAGCTTTGCCAATGTCTCCTGTAGAGAGGTCTGCGCCTCCTATAGAAATGTTTTAGAGTTCATTAGTTTGATCCTTTATTTCCAAGTAGAGGTCTTAGGACTTCCTCTTTCGTAAGTGATGGGGGTTTTGGATGGAGATTCCTCCTTTTTTGTAGTAGGGACATCCTCAATGATGATGGGCTCCTTTGAAGGTGGCTGAGGCTTCCCCATCTTTATTCTAGTGCTCTTTCGAGCCTTGAAGTACATATATGGTTGTCTCTTCCTTTTTCCTTTGGGCTTGGCTGGAGTACTAAGTGCAGCAAGAACAACTGCTACCTCTCTTGCTAGTGTCTCAGGAGACACTTCTTCTTGCTTTGCTTCTTCTTCTTCATCTGTTGTTTTTCCTGTTTCTGCTGGTTTTGTTTCTGCTGTCTCTGAATTTTTTTCTCCTCTGCTTGCTTAGTTTCTGCCTTTCCTGTGGCAACCTTTTTCTGCCCTGTCTTAGGCTTCTTCCTGTCAGTTCTTGGTCTCTTCTTTTTCTCTGCTGTGGTTCTACCCTTTTCTGCTTTTGATTCTTTCTTCTTCTCTGCTTTAGGCTCATCTTTGGTGGTGTCATGTTTCTCCTCTCCTGTCTGGTTTCCTCCTTCTTCTGTGTGGGGTTCCTCTTCTTCCAATTGAGTGTTCTTTTCTTCTTCATGGATTTCCTTCTTAGCTTCCCCTTTCTATTCCTCCTCTTCACTTCTAGATGGACTGGGGTCATCAATGAGAGTTTTTATATCATCTTCCTTAGTCATGTTCCTGAAAATCTCCCAGGCTATGGGGATTGTGAAAGTGTGGAGGGCATCCTCCACTAGTAATTTAATTAGCCCATGGTGAACCAATTAGTTTGGAACCCCTGCCTTCAATTTGGTGCTAGAATCTATCAAGGATTGGAGGAGAAAATATGGAATACTAAGTTTTCTGGATGTAGGAAGGTCCATGCCATATTTTAATTCATGTAACAGTCTGAAATGGTACCCATAAACTATGTTGTATCTACCTTCATAGGAGATGTATTTCATGATCTGATAACTGACCTCACCCCATGGATAAGGTATACTTGTCCTCCTGATGCCATTCTTATCCTCCACAGGATGTTCATTAGGCTGGAAAAAGGTCTTCTTGGCAACTTGACCCAGTGGCTTTTATTCTTTGCTCCAGGGTAGCCCAAGTGGGAGACCGGTGACCCTATTGATGAATTCTGGTGTGAGTTCTATGGTTAGACCCCTGAAACTAACAGTGGCATGGGTTTTTGAGTGAGGTTTTAAAGACAATAAAAATTCCTCTATGACTTCCTCATCATACGCATGAAATTTTTCAAAGAAAGGCATCCAATTTGTCCTGGTAAAGAGGGCTACTACTTCTGGATGTTCATGCAGCTTAGTTGAATTCAGAGGCTCCTTCCTCATAAAACCCCCTGTCATGATGTTCAGAGACTATTGGAATATCTTAGGTGAGGAGGAAGGCAACAAATTTCAAACCCAGAAAAAGAGGAACAACTAAGGTTTTCTTTCAGGAACCAAAGAGAGATTTCTTCATGTTCTTCCTTTTTCACAAAAACAAATTGCAACTTTCCTTCCTTCCAAACTCTATTCTTAAACTTAATTTACTTCTCGGTCTGTTGGAGGGAAACAATATCTTAAAAAATAGAGAGCATATAGAACAATGTTTTTTCCTTTCACAAAATAAGCAGACTACCCAATGCAAGTTCACTTTTTTACAAGCTTAATTTTCTAGAGTTGCATCATCTCTTTATAGAGGAGAATACCCAGGAGGAGAAAGAGACAGTATTTCAGTGTAAAGAGTAAATGGAGAAACTATATATGTTTTTTTAAGAAACACAGGCAGACTTTGTTCTCAATTTCCTTCCCTTTTTCAACTCAATACCTTTCTTCAAATCCCACCACCTTTTGTATATATGTGGAAATGAAGAGTGGGTTTTGCGGAGCCTGCCTTTTTGAGCTCAAATTTTCCATAAAATCCCAAATTTTCCTCTGTGATACTGCTCACTGGCCCTCCTATAGAAGGGCTCCTGTAGAACTATGTTTCCGCTCCTGTAGAGTCCGATAATGCTCCTGTAGAGCCCGATAAGCGGAAGGGTTCTGAAACTGACAGAGCGACTGGTTCGAGGCTCTGGAGGTGGTAGGTAGGTTGCTACAGCCAAGAGCTCATCGATACAAATGAAAACAAAGGTGGTGGAGGTGATCGACTGCGGCATACTTAAGCTTACGGGAGTGTTCTGCGGTGACGAGGTGAGGTGGCAGGAAGGGTATGTTACCCTTATCTGGGCCGTTGGTCCCTACTTTAGTGTCATGATGAAACCTTTATGATGTCTATCGTAATTATTTAAATCATTCCCATTAGATGCTGATGTTGGCTGCTCGAATTGTTTATTGATTAAACAGTCGAGTACCACATTAATTTGTCAACCCGGGAAAGTCATGTTGTTTCAAAGGTGACCTCGTACTGTATGCACTTAATTCTAAAAGCATTAAAGGCTGTAGTATAAGTAAATCTACTTTCTATCGAACCCTTACTCTGTGTTCTAGTAGTTATGATCTATTGCAGAAATGAAATGAAAACAGTTAACTAAAGGTAACAAATCTGCAAAAAGGAAATGATGGCTGTCTTGTAACAGAGGATTAGGACCCTATCCTCAGGGTAAGGATGTTCAGCACCTACCCCTGTGACCAATTTGCCAATGCACACTGCAAATCCTAATCACCGGTGACACACTCTTTTACAGCGCCAATTGATTAAGAAAACAGAGTATCAACAAAGGAAAAATATCAGAAGCAATACACAGAAATCACACACACACACAACAGAAAAGAAATGGGTGAATCTTGTGAAGAAGGTGGGCCCTGTCCCTCTCACAAGATTCCCCAGGATACAGATACTAAGTTAAAATGCTCAGAACAGTGCTTTATTCATTTGCCAAAATGTCAAATTACAATAAGGATTCAAACTTGCTCTGCACTACAATAATCCTATTACAACTTGTTCTTCTCCTCCATTTTCTAATGTAGATGTCTCCTCTTTATAGAGGAGACATCTATTACAATAGATTGTCATTACTCATTTAGTTGACCCTTTTGTACAAAAATAGGAAATCAATTCCTGTTTACAGCATGCTGTTACAACAGTGTGTAACTTTGTCATCCTTCGTTAATCGGATCCTTTTGCTGTTGCAAAGCTGGTAAACCTCAACCGTCTCTTTGAGATCCTCGTACTGTCCTTGGCTGTTTCACCATTGTTGCCGATTTGGTAAATCTCAACTGTTCCCTTGAAGTTCTCGTGCTGCTCCTGGTGTTCCAACATCTGCGACTGTGTTTTGCCAATTTTGGACAGTGGCTGATCATGCTCTGTTAGCATCTGCAACGTATAGTTCTGGCAGCTTCAGACGGTTACTGCTCCTGCTAGGCAATTGTTGTTTCGGATGTTTCAGCCATTGCAAAATGAGGTTTTACCTGCTTTAGTCAGTTGTTGTTTCTGGTATTGCAGCAACTGCACAGTTGCTGTTTCTGGTGTTCCAGCAACTGTGAATTATAATTCTGCAGACTTTGAACAGTTTCATCAATTGTCAGCGACTTAGTCAACTTCCAAAGATTAATTATAAAGATAACATGAATATGTGTTGAATAATTAAATATATAGCAATGAGGAGAGTTACTTCATACCTTTGGAATAATTAGGTCAAAATGTTATCAAGGCTTCAACTTATGGGCTAAAGAGGGTAACATAATGACAAAATACAAGGTCAAAAGTAGACAATATGGAGTCCTAATAGCCGCCACTACCTGTTTTGAGATTTTCTTGAGTGGACTGATCACACGTGTTGATTGCACCCACTGAGCGTTGTTTGAACTAGACGAGGCACTGTTTGAACTAGACGAGGCGTTGTTTGAACTGGACGAGGGGTGTTGTTTGAACTAGATGAGGGTGGAAAATTAGCTAGCCACTAATCTCATTTAATCACAACCATCTCACTTGTCCATGCAATTTTTAAATTATACTCATGCAACAGAGGAACGGGTTTAGTCACTTACATGTTAGTCGCTACCGTGTTGTTGCATGCTCAAACTTTGGCGTTCTATTCATGGATTGCTGCTGGTGCCCGTGGCTTCTGTATTGGTGGCTCGGATACCTCGTACTAGTGATATTTAATCAAGACTGGCTCCTTGCATGTTTTATACATCTGTGGCTACACTAACCCTGCCTCTGGAGCTCAATTTTTAAGGGGATCAGCTGCTACAGGAATCCTGCAGGATTTCCTGTAACTGCTTCTCCCTCTAAAACTTTTGGCTGAGGCTTGAGCAGGAACTGGAGAGATGGCTTAGGAAGGTTCTGTTGGTCAAGGAAAATTAGCTGGTATGCACTAGGTAAGATTTAAGTTAAGGGTGTTGCTTGTTTATTCTTCATTTCATTTTTTTTTAAACAGAAGAAACAGGATTTCAGTGTTTTCTGTGTAAGGAAGAAAGAAGCGAGTGGAGATGCAGTGGTGCAGGTATGGAATGGAGAGTTAGGAGGATGAATGGTGGAAAGGGGGTCCACAGGTCTTCTGGACAAGTTTGTATCCCTTTGATCCTTTTCTTGACTTGATTTCGAGCTTTCTGTGGTTTCTACAGGAGCCTCCTGTAGAATGCACAGAGCCTCCTGTAGGATGCATAATTTATAGAGCAGGTGAGACCAGGGACTGGGAAAAGACAATAGCGATGGAGAAATGGTCTATCAAAGGTATATTTGGCTTGGCCATGCCCTTTTTCTTCTGTGGCCCTCCTGCAATCCGCAATGTATTCAAAAAGGTTAATTTTTATGTTCCTGTTTTTTCTTTTTTTCTCTGTTTTTTTTTATGAGACAGTTGGGGTGCCTCCAGGAGGTTTTCACCCTCCTTACCTACCCTGGGTGTCTCCAAGGGGAGGTTTTCACCCAGGTATCTTTTATTCTCCTTTTTTTTCTTAGGGTGTGGGTGGAGTGGAGGCAGAGACTTGCTCCACTACCAACACTGTTTTAGTCAGATTCTCAATGAATTCTTACTTGGGAAGGGGCTTCCTGTATATTTTCAACCTATGCCCATTGACAAGCATGGGGATGGCTTCTTCATCAATGATCCTGATCAAAACTGAACCATTGTTATTGCATCTTTCTACTGTGTATGGTCCCAGCCATCTTGTTCTCAGTTTTCCGTTGAAATCTTTATACCTTAAATCATACAGCAGCGTCCAATCTCCTTCCTGGAATTGTTTCTCTTTGACGTGTTTGTCATGCCATATTTTCCTTTGAAGCTGGACTACCTCTGAGTGGAGAAGGGCTTGTAATCTTTGTTCATCCAATCCATTTAGCTGAAGTAACCTTTCCTTTTGTGCATGGCTGAGATCTAGGTCTAGCTGAGCTACCATCCTTAGTCTGTTATATTCAAATTCTATTGACAACAAAGCCTTCTTCCCATAGACCAACTCATAGGGTGTGAACCTTGTGCTGGTCTTCCAGGTGGTGTTATAGGCCCGGGTGGCCTCAACCAATCAATCTACCCAATCTTTTCTATTGCTGCTCACTACCTTGGTCAAAATCCTTTCCAAAGCTCTGTTAGTGACTTCCACCTGTCCATTTTCTTGTGGATGATAAGGGGTGGAAGTTCTGTGCTTAATTTTGTGATGTGTGAGCAGGTCTTCAATCAGATTGGAGGTAAATTGACTCCCTTGATCTGTGACTAATTCTCTTGGATATCCAAACTTGTAGAATATATTCTCTCTCAAAAACTCCGCTACTTTTTCTTCTGTTGCTACCTTGATTACCTTTGTTTCTGCCCATTTTGTTAGATAATTAGTGCACACGATGACATAAGATTTCTACTTTGAAGGAGGGTTGACAGGACCCACAAATTCCATGCTCCACTTCTCAAATGGCTTGAAAGTCACTTGAGGTTGCATGGGCATCTCATCCCTTGGAGTAGGTTTCCCCATCCTTTGACATTGGTCACATTGGCTGATATATCTCCTTACATCTTGATGAAGAGTGGGCCAATAGTAACCTGCTTGCAGGATTTTGAAGGTAGTCCTCTTTGCTGCAAAATGGCCCCCACAAGGCCCATCATGATAGGTTAGGAGAATGTCAAAAACTTCCTCCTCCCTGACATACCTCCTCAAAACTTGATCTGGGCCAGGTTTGAAGAGATCGCCCCCAAACTAGGTGAAAGGGGCACTTTTCCTCACGATCTTGCTCTTCTCTTTTGAGGATAGGTGTGGCGGGAACTATGCGGAAACCAAGTAATTTGCTATATCAGCAAACCATGGAGACAGTATTGAGATAGCAAAAAGGTTTTCATCTGGCATTTGATTATCCACCATTCCTTCTTCACCTATAGGCAGATCTATTCTAGACAAAAAATCAGCAACAACATTTTCCTTACCCCGCTTATCAACAATGGTTAAATCAAATTGCTGCAATAAAAGCAACCATCTAATATGCAAGCATTTACATCTGGTTTGTTCGTTAAATACCTAATTGCAGCATGATCAGTGTGTACAAATGTTTGATAGCTGGTGATGTAGCATCTAAACTTATTTAGGGAATGGACTACAGCTAGGAGCTCCTTTTCAGTTACAGTGTAGTTTAATTCTGCCTTCGACAAGTTTTTACTTATAAAATATATGGCATAAGGCAGCTTCTCATCGACTTGCCCTAAGGTTGCTCCTATCGCTTTGTTCAAGGCATCTGTATGAATGTGGAAAGGTAGGGCCCAGTTTGGACTTCTGAAAATTGGGGTAGTCACCAGTTTACTTTTCAACGTATCCAGAGCCTCTTGACAGTTGTCAGTCCATATGAACTTAGCATCTTTTCCTAAAATACCAAACAATGGAGAGGCTAGCTTACTGAAATCCCTAATGAATATTCTATAATACCTTTCTAAATCTAGGAAACTTCGAACATGTCTTACCTTTTGAGGAGGTGGGACCCTTTGGATGATGGCAATTTTGTTAGAGTCCACCTGTAATCCTTGTTGAGAGATTGCATGACCTAGCATGGTCCCTTCAGTCATTAGGAATTCACATTTTTCAGGACTGAGGGACAAGTTCATTTCAATACACTTCCAAAAGTTTTCCCAGGTTAGACAAAGCTTCCTGGAAGTTATAACCATAAGGGGTAAAGTCATCCATATAGATTTCCACTGCATCATGAACCAGTTCAGCAAATATACTCAATACTACTCTCTGGAAAGTTGCAGGAGCATTGCACGATCTAAAAGGAAGGACCCAATATGAAAAGGTACCCCAAGGACAAGTGAAAGTGGTCCTATCTTGGTCTTCCGAGCTGATTTAGATCTAGTTGTACTCGCTAAACCCATTGAGGAAGGAGAAAAACTTCTTCCCTACCAGGCCATCTAACACTCGATCTATGAAAGGCAAAGGAAAATGGTCCTTCTTGGTGGCTTTGTTTAGTTCCCAATAATTGACATAGATTCTCCACTTCCCATTTTTCTTTGGCACTAGCACCAAAGGAGAGACCCATTCGCTGTCAGAGATAGGGTAGATGAATCCTACATCCAGTAAATTTTGCAGTTCTTCTTTGACAATGTCCTTAAGGGCTGGATTCATCCTCCTTTAAGGCTGCCTGATTGGTTTTCAATCTTCCTTAATGTAAATGTGATGAGTACAGACTGAAGGGTGCACTCCCTTCATCTCCTTATAGCTCTAAGCCAAAGCGTCCAAGTGGTTTCTTAATAAGCTACACAGTTCTTTCTCCTGAGAGGTGGATAGGGACGAGTTGATTTTCAAGGTTCTTTTTAAGCTGAATTCCATATTCTTAACTCGGAGAGAGTTCGGGTCAGCCACACAGAGATCAACTAAAGGATTGGCTTGGCTTTCTTCCACCAGCTCTTCTAATGGCAACACACTAGGGGGTGGATTCTGAATCAAGTTTTCAATAAGATCATCCTCGGTTTGTGGGCCCCCCCCATGGTAGCTTCCACTGCACACAGTGGTGTGGAATAGACTTCATCCTCATCTTCCTCCTCCAACCAGAGAGGTAAGTCATGTTCTAACAAACGTTGGGCAGGATGATATAGGACTAGCTACTTGGACATATGCCCATTCTTGATTGTCATGTTCCCAACTTGACAACTGATGTAGGCATCTGCAGTAGCCAACCAGGGTCTTCCCAGGATGAGAGGATACCCAGTGAGCTTTGCCTTTGGCTAGAACACCACGAAATCAGCAGCATACTCCCAAGAATTGATGGAGACCATTACATCTTCCACAATCCCTTTAGGGGTCACGGTGGAGCGGTCTGCTAATTGTAGTACTATTGTGGTCTTTCTCAGGGAGCCCTGAAGGTTGAGCTTGAGCATAGTGTCCTTGGTCATCACATTCATGGCAGCCCCTAGATCAATCAGGGTATGGGGGATTATGGTGCCATTGATGTGGACATCAACTACAGGGCATCCATGGTTTAGATATTTTGGATAGATTACCTGCCCCAACATTAGGTCAGACAGTTGTCCTATGACATTGATAGTTGGAGCATCTCTCCTACGCCTGCCTGGGTGCCTAAAGCACTTCTCCTTAATCATCTTGTTGTATATAGGCACATCCTTTATGGCTTGGAGAAGTGGTATCTTTACACATAATTGTTTCAATTCTCCCAGAAGTTTAGTTTCTTCTGGGGTAGGTTGTGTTGTTCTAGATAATCTCTCAGGAAAGGGTGGAATGGATTTTGGTTCACTTTCCTCTTTTTCTTCCTCATCCTCCTTAGGGGGAGGCTAGTTATCTGGGAGAACCTTCCCAGATCATAGGTTAATCTCCTGAATCTCCACAACATAGGTCGGGCATGATGTTCCCCACTATATACCTGTTGGGCCTGTCTGTTATTCGGGTTCAGGTTCAGTTGAGCAGGAATTTGGGGTTGCCTTGGTGGAGAAGGAGGCAATTGTTGTTTTTGAGTAGGTGGTGGAGGCAAAAGAGGGGGACGAGAATTGTATTGGGGCCTCCACCCCTGATGAGGTGCATTCCATTGAGGCTGTGGTTGAGCATAAGAGTGAAATGAATGAGCAGCTGGTTGAGCATGGTATTGAGATGGATATGACCAAGGAGGGGGTGTGGACCAGGAAGGATGAGTAGGGGGACCCCAAGAAGGCATGGAAGGTGCTTGATTGGGGTTGTAATATGTTTGGGATGTCCCTTGCATTCCCTGCTGGTAAGGTCTGGGCCCATGTGGCCTCCTTTGGTTCATGAAATAGAGTGGTTCAGTGGCTCCTTTAGCCCCCTGGTATGTAGCTTTAAGTCCGGGCAAGGAAGGGCACTGATTCGTAGAATCGTCTTCTTCATAGACTGAACACACTTATATAGAGTTCAATGGACTTTCGTTCCTAGGATGCCTTCTAGTGCATCTAGGGAAAAAATGGCCAAAGCCCTCTCTGCTTCCTCTTGTTTTCTTTTGATATGCAAGGTAACCATTTGCATGGCAAGAGTCTACATCATCTTGCTCTTGAAATATTCCAGCAGATTTCCAAATTCACCTCTAAGGGATGAACTGGATGAGGATGTACTGGCTATGGGTTTACTTACCCTACCTCTCTTTTTGGCTACCCTAGAATGGTTTCTAAACACAGTCTTTATGTCTTCATAAGGTAGTTGGTATATGTCCCCCCCACCAGCAAATGGAGGGTATCTAGAAGGTCTTCTAGGACTCCTCTGAGCAGGACCAACTTCAGAGATTCAGAGTCAAGTGTGCACCTGGCACTTTTATAACTGAGCTAAAACCTCTCTTCATAATCTTCCAAGGATTCATCGCTTCCCATGGTCATTCGGAAGATTTCTTCCTTGGTATCCTTTGACCTACAATAGTCCTGGTATTTGTTATTAAAGGCTGATTGCATTTGAGCCCAAATTGTGATGCTATTGCCAGGTAACCCCATGAACTAGCGCAATGCTGCATCCTTGAGGGTAGAAGGAAACAGTTTCAACTTCTGCTCATCTTCTGCATAGTCATAGGTCTGACAGATAACAACAAATTCAAACAAGAAGGTATCAGGATCTTCGGTAGTCAACCCATGGAAGTGAGGTAAGTCTGAAGGACTTATGTTCTTCATTTTAGTGTCCCCATTGGTCTCTCGAATGTGAAAGGTACCCTCTATTCTTTCCCCATTCCCCCTAACGTTTCTGTTTTCAGCCACGGTCTCAAGAGGGATGGTTTCTTGCTCTTCTTTTTCTATAGGATCTTCATATATCTCTGGTGGCTCACCTATAGGTTCTTCTGGATCACTACCACCGAAGAAGAGAGAAGGGTGACTTTGTGATGTGGTGGGGGTGTTGGGTAGGAATTTTCCTAAATTATCTCTGTTCCTATGAGGCATGAAAGGAAATATCTTTTTGGGTGATTTTTGTTGTTTTTCTGCTTGTACCTGCAAAACTGAAATGGATTAAACAACAAATTGCAACTAACTGAAATGAACTTGCCGAAATGAAATTGCAGAATTGAAAGGAAAGCAAGGAAATGAATAATCTACTTTACTGAAATGGAAATTGCAGAATTGAAACGAAAGCGAGGAAATGACTAATCTACTTTTGCTGAAATGGAAATTGCAGAATTGAAATGAAAACAGGAAATGCCTAATCTACTTTGCTGAAATGGAAATTGCAGAATTAAAATGAAAGCAAAAAATGCCTAATCTACCTTGTTGAAATGGAAATTGCATAATTCAAATGAAAGCATGAAATGCCTAATCTACTTTTGCAGAATTGAAATTGCGGAATTGAAATGAAAAAACTACTCTACTTTTGCTGAAATAAACTACTTAGCAGAATGTTGCAGTAGAAAATAGAAGAAAAGAAATAATCACAAAATACTTTGACGCTTCCCTGGAAACGGTGCCAAAAGGTGGTGAGCACCAGTATTGCAGCAATAATGCTGCAACTCTTGGGGCTTCCTACTTTACTTTTATCAACCCAGTAGTTTGTAACAAACTTGGAAGCGACGGTGTTGTATGCACAAGTACTAGCTCTTACTGCAGGCTATCACTTGGTCAGCTAGAGCAAGCTCACTTGGAGCTTAAGCCAAGTTCTATGAATTCTCAGAAGAAGCTTTTAACTGTGATGAAAGAAAGATAACTCTACAAGGACTATTCTACTTGTAGAAAGAGAAAGAAGACTGGAATGTAGAAGCAAAACCTAGCAAGCCCTAATTTACCCACTAACTCTACTTTTGCAAGAAGAGAGATGAAAACCTATGAAATGAGTGCCATTGACTACTGAAAAGGTAAATTGCATTTATTCAAGCTACTTCTGCAAAGAAATGAGAAGAAAACATCTTTCTGTGCTTTTGAGTGTTTTTAGGTGAAATTATTATACTTGTGATTTATCTGGTTGTGATTGTTCAGAAAGGTGTGGAGAGGTCCTAAGAAGCCCCTAGTACCCCTCTAAAGACTTCCATTGCAATCGGATTTCGAAAAACCACTTACAGGGAATTCTACAGGAGGCTTTAGGGGATCTATAAGAGGATCTATAGGAGGAGGTCGAGAGTTATTTTTGGAGTTTTGAAGGTGGAAAAATGATGGGAAAGAGTAACTGAAGGCTAGATGAAGGTGTTGAGGTGTCTAGAGCTTGTCAAGGAAGATCAAGAAAGAACATGATGGTTGGATTTGTTCAAATGGCAAGAGGGCAGCTTATGGAAAAAACACAGAAATTAGGGAAGATTGGTGAAATGTTGCAAATGACTTGGGAAATCTGTGAGAAGTGAGCTGAGGTGTCCTACAAGAGATCTACACATCTACTTATAGAAACTGATCAAAGAAAGGACTAATTATACCATGGAAATAGAAATATCTCTAGCTTGACCTAATTTCTAACCTACAAATAGAAAATGCTGAACAATAACCTTTGAACAAAAAATCATGCATAGATATCTAGGGTAAAATAATAGGAAATGATCTAGGCAACTGAATCTTAATCAATATATCAATCTTTACGAATCAAGTCATCACACTAGAAATTGCATGGGAGAGAAAAACTGTGTTTTTGGTGGTAGCAGTAGTGCCTTGACCTCGAATCATAGTCCTAGAAAGGGAGAAAGGAGATTAGGGCTTGCTGTTGGCCGTTTTGAATCTTAGCCTGTCACTACATTAACCTACTTGAGCAACCGAAACGAAAACAACTATGCAAACCATCAAAAACGACCTATTCTAAACAAGTTAAGATGAATCTATCTAGCAGAAATTAACTCATGAACTAAAGCAAAAACATATAAGTAAAAAGCAAGAGGTGTTGGGCAGATTGGGTTGGGCCCTAACCCAAGAGCTTCAGCCCTCTGAAAGAGATCGATGCTGGCTCAAAAACTATTTCATCTCCATTATCAAAAGTAAAAGTCACATTACATAAACTGTTCTCGAAAAGGAAGCTCGAGAATGAGCTAAACAAGTGCTGCACAAAAGTGCGAAAATTATACTAATGACTAGTTAACCTACTGAGGCTCCAAGCCCCCTTATTTATACAAATGGAGTCCTGCAACAGTCCTCCTAAAATCAAGGAGCTCGACTTCCCAGAACTGGAGATAAACCACAGTCCTTCTTTACTTGCTCGGCTACCCCTTGGAATGTGGACCTTTGTGCTCCGAGTTGCTGATGGAGGATTCAAGGAAGGGGTCATAAATGTAGGAGACACCCCCTTATAAATCCTCTTCCCTGTTTCCCTCGATTATTTGCTACCATTTACTCATAAATCCCTTGACTTTGTCCAAAATTGACCAAAAAATATGCATAAGGCACACATTAGACTACATGGCAAAATGACTAACCCAATTCACTCTATTAGCATAAATATATTCAAAAACATGCAATAAACTAATGAGAATGGTGGATTAAGTTGAATTAAGAGGCAAAATGAGCCCATATAATGACCTATTTCTGGGGCTCATCACACATTGAGAAGCTTGAAGGAAGAAATAAGGATTTACAAGGTGGACAAAGACAAAATCATGAAGGCCCAAGAGAAATAAGAAGAGGTTAATGCAATACTCCTTCAGAGTTATTCATAATTACAATGACAAGGGCCACTTCAGATCAGCCATGGATAGGAGGACAGAACTAATGGGACATATGGAAGTATGTCCCATGGTGGTCATAGGTCGGATAGAGATGAAACGGTCAAAGATGACATATTTTTCAATATGCCAGATAGGAGAGGTGATGGATATAGGTACTACTCTAGTTCTGGTTCTGACAGGCGTCATGATCACCGTCATTATCATTCTTATAGGAGGAATGATAGGGGATACTTTCCAGATGATTTTAAAAGAAAATCCACCTACTTTCGATGGAGACTTGAAGAAACTAGAAGATGTATAAGCTTGGATACTCCGAATGAACAAGTTCTTTAAGTTGCATGAGTACACAAAAAACATGAAGGCCAAAATTTCTATCTTCAACCTGAAAGGTAAAGTAGGTATTTGGTGGGAATATGTGAATCAGGTTAGAGACACTAGGACAGAGGACCTAAGTTGGCATGAGTTCAAGAGTCTTTTCAGGGAGAAGTACTTATCAGAAAGGTACTACAAGAGTAAGGCCAAATAATTCTATGAGCTAAAAATGGGAGCAATGACACATGAAGATTACATGACTAAGTTCCTAGAGCTATTGTGGTATGTATCATATCTTAAGGATGAGAAGGCTAATTTTAATCTATTTTTCAGTGGTTTTCCATTGGCATTTAGAGATCGGATTGAGTATGATGAACCTCGGTCACTTGAGGAAGTTATTAGGAAATTGAAGCATTGCTATGAGTAGTCAAAGAATACAAATAAATCTCAACAAGGATGGAAAGGAAAGGATAAGGATAAGGGTAAGGGAAAACAGAAGCAAAAAAGAAAAAGGCCTTAGAATGCAGAAGAGAAAGAAAATGTGGCACCACAAAATAATTTCAATGTAGCTAGACAGGGACATGGATCTCAAAATCAACATAAAGGTGATGGTATAGGATGGTTGGAGTATTGGAAATACAGTAAGGAACACCTTAAGAGAGATTTCCCACATAATTAGGGTGGCATAACTCATATAGTGCACAAAAGGCACAGACTACTAGGGATGTTGGTAAGATAATTCCTCGTATCTATGCAGCACTGGCTAATAGAAAGGCATACCATCATGCATCTATCATTGAGATGGACGATAAGCTTTGCGATCAAGTTATTTATATTTTGATTTACCCTAGATCTAATTATACTTATGTTATTCCTGACTTGGTGGAAAAGTGTGATTTGAACAAATAAGTGCATGCATAATCTTGGTTAGTGTAGTTGGCTACAAGGACAAAGAAGCAAGTTCATCATTGGGTAAGAGCTTGTGGATTTGATTTGAATGGTATGCCTACCACAACACATTTGAATATACTACCGTTGGGATCATACAATATGTTATTGGGCATGGATTGGTTGTACCTTCATAGGACCAAGGTGGAATGTTATGACAAAGCCATTGAGTCCATGGATGACAATGGGGAACCAAGAGTCTTATAGGGAAATAATAAAGCCACGTCATTTAGGATGGTCACAACTATGTAGGAAAAGAATAGTAACAGGAAAGGGCGTGTTATTTGCAATGCATATTTCAAGTGACAGAGGTAAGGAAGTTTAGGATGCAGCTGTTTTTAGTAGGTACCCAGTTCTATAGAAGTTTCAGGATGTGTTTCCTGCAAAGATTTTAGAGTCGCCACCTCATAGGGAAGTAGAATTTTCTGTTGATTTGGTGCCAGAGGAAGCTCTAACATCAAAAGAACCTTATAGGATGAGCACACCTGAGTTGGAAGAGTTAAATTTGCAGCTGAGAGAGATTCTTGAGAAGGGATACATTAGGCGAAGTGTATCACCTTGGGGCACACCAGTATTGTTTATGAAGAATAAGGATGGTACTCTCAGATTTGCATTGACTAAAGGTAGTTGAAAAAAATTCCCATTAAGAACAAGTATCCATTGTCAAGGATTGATGACTTGTTTGATCAGTTGAAGGGAGCAATAGTGTTCTTGAAAATCTACTTGAGATAAAGATACCATCAGGTACACATCAAGGAAGAGGACATCTACAAGATAGCTTTCCAAACCAGGTATGGGAATTATGAGTTTGTTGTAGTTCCATTTGGTTTGACTAATGCTTCAACTACATTTATGTGCTTGATAAATAGTGTGTTTCATGCCTATTTGGACAAGTTTGTTATTATGTTCATTGATGACATATTGGTATATTCTAAAAATGAGGAAGAGAATTACGAGAATTTGGTAGCAGTGTTGAGGTTGTTGAGAGAGCATCAGTTGTATGCTAAGAATAGAAAGTGTAGTTTCATTCATACTAAGGTACATGCTTGGGACACGTTGTCTCCAAGGAGGGCATAACGGTGGATGCAGAGAAGATAAGAGATATCATGGAGTGGGTAGATCCTAGGAATGTAGATGAGGTAAGATATTTAATGGGATAGTAGGCTATTACAGGAGGTTCATCAGGAAATTCTCACAGATTGCTTATCCTATTATATAATTTCAGAGAAAAGGTAAGAAGTTTGAATGGATATAGGAGAGTGAGGTTATTTTTTAGCAGCTCAAGCAATTGTTGACACATGCACCAGTGTTTAAGATTACAAATCGGACAAAGAAGTTGTAGTATGTATAGATGCTTGCAAGAGATGACTTGGTGGAGTCCTTATGTAGGATGGATAGGTGGTATGCTATGAGTCATGAAAACTAAAATAAAATGAGCAAAACTGTCTAACACATGATTTTGAGCTAATTGTGATCATACATGCATTGAAGATATGGGGGAACTATCTTGTGGGCAGGAGGCTTGTAGTGATGAGTGAACATAGTGGTTCGAGATACTTGTTTGACCAGCCGAATCTAAATGCCAGGTAGGCTAGATGGATGTCCATGATCAGTGAGTTTGACTTAGAGATTACGTACATCAAAGGAAAGGAGAACATGGTTGCATAAGTTCTTAGTAGGCGGATACAAGTGAATCACTTAGCAGATATGAGCTCCTATGGGACAAATCTACAGGGTAGGATCATGTAGGCAGGTCAGTAGGGTGTCAGGTATATGTAGATTATGCACATGTTGGAGTAGGGCACAAGTACAGGTACAGATAGTGGTCAGGTGCACAGGATGCGGACTATCGTCTCATGGAAAATGGATTGGTTAGATTTAGGGGTAGGATATATGTGCCAGACAGTAGTGAGCTCAAGAAGGTGATCTTGAGGGAGTTTCATGTGAAACCATATTCAGGTCAACTAGGTTATCAGGAGACATTGAGAACTGTAAAGAAGTTTTATTGTTGGCCGAATTTGAAGAAGGATGTAGCAAAGTTTGTTGGCTAGGTGTTTTGACTGCCAGTAGGCGAAGGTACAGTGTAAACATCCAGGTGGATTGCTATATCCTATTTCAATTCGAGAGTCGAAATGGGAGGTCATTTCTATGGACTTTATCATAGGTTTGTCGAGGATAGTGAGACAACATGATTCCATCATGGTAGTGGTGGACAAAGTTGAAAAAGGTAGTGCACCTCATTCTAGAGAAACCTACATTGTAAATTAGTGATATAGTGCATGTATTCATTTGAGATGTGGTCAGATAGCATGGAATTCCAAAGAAGATTGTGTGCGAAAGGGATGCAAAGTTCACTTCCAAGTTTTGGAAGGAGTTGATTGTAGGTTTGGGCACAAAGTTGGCCTTCAGTACAACTTATCATCTGCAGATAGATGGACAGACATAGAGGGTCAATAGGATATTGGAGGACATGTTGAGGATGTACGTGATGCACCAGCAGAGAAAATGGGAGGAGTATATTCGATTGGTTGAGTTCACACACAACAATGGTTATCAGGCATCAATGAGGATGAGTCCCTTTGAGGCACTGTATGGGCAGAGTTGTAATACTTCCATCACTTGGAGTGATCCATTTAAAAGGTTTTTGATTGGATAAGACATGTTGGTAGAAATGGAACAAGAAATGTAGTTAATGAATAAGAATTTGAAAGTAGCACAGGATAGGCAGAAGAGCTATGTAGATCAGAACAAGTTTTTCAAGGAGTTCCACGTTGGGGAACAAGTGTACTTGCACATCAAACCAAAGAAGAGCTCCTTACAGATTGGATCATGTGCCAAGTTGGTACTATTGTTTTGTGGACCTTTCAGGATTATTGAGAGAATTGGTCCAGTAGCCTATCCACTTACACTACCTCTGGTAGTGGAAGTACATGATGTTTTCCATGAGTCATTTCTTAAGTATTTTTAAGATGTTGATCATGTGATTCACTGGCATGTATTGCAGGTGGAGCTAGATGGAGAATTGTTGTCGAAGTCTCAGTGTATATGGAAGAAAAAGGTGGTCATAATTCAGAACTGAGCAATCAAGTAGGTTAAAGTTCAATGGAAGAACTTTGGGCCCGATGAAGCCACATGGGAGATGGCGGATCAAATGCGGGCTATGTATCCTTCATTGTTTTCCGGTTGAGGCAAAGAAGGTTTGGTATGCTATTTGGTATATGTTTGGGTGATGTTTTTATATATGTACATATGCATATGGATGTAAATATCACCATGAGATATGTTATAAAGATCTAATAAGTGGTATGAGTGTCATGTCATTATAGTTGTCATGTTTTTATGTTGTCATGTAGGTTTGCATTTCAACAGGTTGATCATTGTAAATACTGCAACAGGCTATGTTATAAAGCTACATGGGTAGTCTATTTTCTTTTCAACAGTTTTGTTGAGGTATAGGTGTGGTTGATCACTGAGGATGGTGTCCCCCAAAGGGGAGGGTTCTGTAACAACCCTGGTGAAAATTCCATGTAATAAAAGTTAATAAAGAAAAAATAATAACCACGGTTGATGGGACACTTATTCCACGCTAAATGTTGGGCAATACATTCTAGTGCGGGTTTTCATTTGGTTTATTATGGATAAGGAAATTGGCAAATGAAATGGCTAAGGAGTTGGAAAGACAAAATGACATTTTTGGCACATTTATTTATGAAAATAATGGTAATTAGGAGAAAAGGAAGCTGAAAGGCCATAGGTTGCATGTGAGGAGGAAAATGAACAAAAATAATGGAAAATGAAGAAAACAGAGGCCTAATTGATAAAAAGGCTTCCGAGGATCAATTTGTAATCTTTTTTCAGTTCAGTTTTGGAGCTTTTCATTATTCTCTCTCTCTCACTCTTGGACACTTGGAGTTTTCTTGGAGCACTTTGGCATTGGATCAAGAAAGGAAAAGATGAATAGAGGAAGGAAGGAGCAAGGAAGGAAGAGTAAGATCAAGCAAATACAACAGGATTCTTTACAGGTATCGATTTTCATGTGCATTTTCCTCGATAGATTTGGCATGAATGGTATTGCATGTGGTTCTTTTGCTATTATGGCATGGGTTTTTCCAAGTGTGACAATGTTTTTAACCTAGCCTTGCCATTTCTAGATAGCCATGGTGTGATAGGGTTCTAATGTTTTGGTTGAGCTAGATTTCCAGATGGATTTGAAGCTAAGTGATTGAGGGAAATGTTCCCCTAGGGCTTTCTGGGTTGAAACCCTAGCAGATTGAAAGTTGTCTATTCAAAGAAGCACACACTCACACAGCCATTATGCTATTATAAGCAAATTATATTGTAAAGGGTACGTACCTTAGGTCCTACGTTCGAGAAGGCCCTTAGGGTCCAAACCCTTCTTGGAGTTCCCTTCTTCTCTTTTGTCCTGCAAAACAACCAATTCCAAAGAACACAGCAGTATATGGACAAAACCTTATAAAGAAACCATCTTCATGTTATAAATAAAGGTAGTTAGTTATGAAATCCAAACAACCATTTACATATGAATTCTAAACATGAATATCATTAACATAAAGAGGATTCATTTCGGGAACCAAGACATGTGTTTCTTTTATTATAGACAAATAAAGTACATAAAAAGGAATATTTTCACCTGAGTCACCTTCAGCAGGCTCCAAGCAAAGCTTCCTTCCGGATCCGTTCCAGCCTCAAGCCTCTAACAAACTCCTTCCATGACTCTCTCCATGATGTCACAAGTAATGGATGAACATCAACACACAAGGAAACAAGAGTTTCCTGTACAAATGGGGGAAGTGCAGAAGGCACAAGGGACTTTAGACCTGGTCAGGGGAAAAATCTCAGCATAATAACCTTTCTCTCTCTTCTCTCCTCCTTTAGGCCCTCCCTTTGAGGTCTTTTTATACCTCTCCCAAAGTAGTTTTTTAGTTGGGAGTTGGTTGGGAACAGTTGAGCCATGGGCACTAACAGGTGATCAGTAGGTAAAACCCACGATCTCTGCGTGAAAATAAGGAATTTTATATTTTTTAAAGTGTTTTAATACATATACGCGGTTTGGATATACACAGACCCGCATATACACGCGTTTAACTCAGGGCAATGTTGCGTATAAGGGATAAACCACTGTTTTTTAAATTTTAGGACCAAGTCTGGAAGGAGGGGTTGCCCTAGGCCATGAGTATAGCATGACAAACCATAAGAGTGAGATTTGGAGCTATAACAGATACCCCCTAATATATGAGGTCATAAGGGGTACATGATGGCAGAAATATATTATGCGAGTACATGGAAAGGAAGTCTGTCAAAAACTGAGGAGGACTTCACCAGAATTCAGCCTGCCAAGCCACCAAAGGAGATCAGAAAGAAACGTTGTCTGAGGCGGGCATACCCATGCTCAGAAAAAGTAAAGCATGTCCACATATCAAGTACAAGCGGATCCACTAAGTATACAAGTACAAATGACTGAAAGATACATAATGGATCATCTGATCATAATGAACAATTACATGTCTGAATATCACATATAAGACTGTCAATGATGCTGAAAGATGCAATGGATCACTGATATCAGAGACTGATCCCAAAAGGTGCCAACTGAGCATGATGGAATAGGATGGTACTACACTACAAACTCAGGTGCCAGCATATAGAATGTCGCCATGACTGACTGCAACATATAAAGTGGAGTGGTATCAACTAGCAGCAACAGGAGCAACTATCAAGTGAACCAATGAATGCTGATACAACCTGAGGTCTTCACCGACCGCCATGGTACATTTCTACACCATGGGAATAAATGATCTGAATTCGACCATGTGAGAAATCGTTTGATTACCGGTCATTGATGTATACCGTTAACAAACGTGAGACTACTCACCGATAATGATAATGAGCGTCAAGGTACCCAGTACAATCTAACAAGTGTGAATAGATGAGCTGGAGTCGAACACCTGTAAGAATCTATCGATCAGGAGACAATGATGGTTTCCCACTATCGATAGCGAAGGATCTGCCACTAATGACTACAAACCCCAAGGTACTGCCAAATGGACTCTAGATCTTTGCCCCAGAGCAATGAGTCGGAGTCGATAGGGAAAGATCCGCTAGAAGGAAGGCATTAAGGCATCCTTCATCAATCTAGTGCGAGTGTAACCCGTAGGCCAATAATGTGGAAGGAATCAGATGAAAAAGATGTAGTAACCCAACCAAAGTACGTTTCCAGCGTACACAATATGTGGCTAGTGCACGACAGAAACCCTCTGAACCAACCAATAATGAAAGCTGACATAGAGGCGAGGTATCCACCAATAGGGTCAAATGGAAACCAAGGTACTGCACGATTCCCAATGTGTGATAATGTAAGCTGATGTCGAACACAAGGGAAACCACTCAGTCAAAGACCCATGATACTGATCGATGCTGAGCACAAGGTGACCTATCAATAATGAAAATAGGGCCAGGGTGCGGCTCTAGGCTTGTCCTCAGAGCAAGATGTCGTCGTCGATAAGGACAAGACCCGCCAGCAAGAAGTCAATGGGGACCGTCTCAAACCGGGACGAGTAAAGGACCAATATAGCTGATGTGATGATAGACATGACACTGACAACCAGGGATGGCCGACTGAAAAATGAGTCAAGAGACACCGCAGAGAGGCCGACTCAGGCTAAATTCCCTTGAACAAAAGCACAACTCAATGTGACTATGTGGCAGCATATGATGTCTCTGTATAAGTTTGCCATGTAGGAGGCATGAACGAACCCTCCATATGATTGGAAGAGATAACCAATCGAGGAAGAACTAACTCAAATAACAAGGTTATGGCGTACCTAAGTCAAACTAAATCCCACCCATGCGGAGCAGACTTTGTTTTGAGTGCTTTGTTCAAGGGCGACACGACTGAATCTAGCTACCAACAATAAATGGAAATACTATCCCGTTCCCGCTCTTTTTTGGAATATTTAATTTTTTTGTCTTTTTCTGTTAAGATGGAAAAAGAATAAAAGAATTCTATGGTACAGCGGAAAGAACGAGTGTCGGTTAAACAGATGATCTAGTTCCTGGGAATGGAACATTCCTATGCTCAATGCAGGGAGGTGAAAACTGGTCAGTGACACTCAAAGGTGTGTTCCTTCCACGGGTCAAGGTGTGTCAAGCTGCAGAAGTCAAAGGTATGCAAGGTTGATTTTGCAATCGTCATGGTCAAAAGTTGGCTTAAACATGAGTCCAAGTGAAGCCGACTCTAGGCCAAAAGGTGCAAGTGGTCAACATGCAATGCAGTAGTACAACTCAACACAAAGGAGCCTCTAGGGTATAAGGCCAGAACAAAGCGGAGAAGCTAAGAGTAATGAGTCTTCAACGCATAAGTCATGGCGGGACTACAGAGGACTCCCGCACCTACTCAATGAAGCAGCATGGGCAACAAATGTCAGTGAGGTGCTAACTACGATGCCCATGTAATAGGATGGCTTTACCATCGTGTCATGATTTAAAGAATTGGCGAGTGAAGATGGCTTACGAACCATACCACGATGGGATCGACCCTATGGCAGATGTATCAGCAAAAGGATGCTAGTATGCATAATGCAACGGAAAAATGGTGTCCATAACCTATATGCCATTGAGAAAACGATACCTGCCATGACGGGTCAGCAGTCATGGAACCGTCTCGAAACTGAAAATCGTCCAAAATGTCCTAAAAAACAAACCATTCTCGACATTCCAAGCTCCCAAGTTAAAAGTCACATGAGGCTAAACAAAATGAAATTTTGAAAAAATTTTGCATTTTCAAAACTTATAAAAAGCATTTTGGACTCACCATTTTTACCATTTTAGTTTGAGAGCAAAGGATTTGGAGCAAAAGGAGCAAACCTCCCACAGCCAGATTCAACCGTTCAAATTCGTCACAGACCTCCAGGCAACTCTTATACTTAGCTTGCAATTGATTGTGACAGGTTTTAAGATTTTTGATTGATGTTTCACCGTTGAAATTTTGTCAAAAATTTCCCCGTCGCATATACGCGGGTTGGTAATATTGAACCCGCGTACACACAGGCCCTATACGCGACTGTGTGCACAGGGACCCGCGTATACGCCGTGAACCATTTTTACACAAAAACTAATGGTGATAAATCGATTTTTTCTCAGGATGCCTGTCACATGGCATGAAAGAGAGCACGCAGTGGTAGATAATGAAGTTATGAACAGTCGAGAAGCATTAGATGCCCTACGGGGATGCGATTTGCTTAAATTTTTCAAAATGCCAAATATGAAAGCGAACACGCGTCTGCTTGAGATGCTCATTGATTATTGGGACGTCGAAGAGGAAGCATTTATGATTGATCAGATGCCACTCAGGGTAGAAGTGGAGGATATCTATTTTATCACGGGCCTTTCCCAAAGGGGAGAGGTAGTACATTCCCGGGGCAGGACACGGAGTAGCCTCACGATAGAGGACTATGTACAGATATACTGCCCGAGACATCCCAAGAAGGTTGGGAGCCAGATTTCCATCACACATGTGGCGAGTTTGTCACTTAGGATAATCCTGTTCACCATAGCTCGAGTGAACGGATCATCCTCTCTGCATCAGGCGTCACGGGTCATCATGAGCGTGGCAGTTGACTGTCTCACTACTGTGTTTGACTGGTGTACTCCTCTCCTGGCCAACATGAAGAGCCAACTCACTTCTATCAGGAGGGGATAGACCAAGAACTTTGGATATGGGACTATCCTGTGTACTTTCTTTTTCGAGAAGGTTCCCGCACTCCGCCCCAGGGTAGCAGTTTCCATCAGCACCCCACGTGATCCACGCATGGGCTGGTGGGCCGATCTGATGAAACATCTGGGGGGTGGGGAGGTCCCAAGGACTGCTTTCGACGATGATTTCTTCACCTGGTGGGATCAGCAGATCATCGCCGTGGATGACTACCCCTATGTTGGGATAGATTTCCGAGGAGATCCTGATCTAGTGTTACCACCGAACGCAGCATGGCGTGAGATTGGTAAGAATTTTTTGATTTTATGATTTTTTTGGATTTTTCAAATACAATGATGAATTTTGAAAAATATTTTTGATGAGATTCAAATGACTGATATGATGATCATGTTCCAGACATTGGGCCGGTATGACCAGATGGGTTCCCACGGCATGGACGGTGTGGTCGAGGAGCCGAAGAGGTGGCTGCTGATATAGAACAGACTCTAAACAACGTCCAGTGACACTTGGCGAGACTAAGCTTCCGAGTACCGATGGCTGCCATAAAGGACCTTCCTGAGGATATGCAGCGTCATGTGGTTGGCATGCCACGTGACTGGGTTCGCACTTTTCGGCGTGTGGCCAATGCGATAGTTACATACTTAGATGCTCATCCTAAGCCGAGGCATTAGATATGCCGGACATGATTATGGGCATTTGAGTCCCAAATTTTGTATATTTTTGGACACACATATGTACACTCGAGATGTTTTACGATATATATATATATATATATATATATATATATACAGTTTGAATTTTTGATGCTTGATTTTATTATGATGAATGATTGATGTGCCAGTCTAATGCCTGATTAACGATAGAATCAGCTAACCAATATGAGATCTTGGAATGTGAAAATAATTAATATAAGTAAATGATCTTTGCAACAACCTCACCCTTAAATACTGGCAATATAAAGATGGATTCCGTACCCGATAAATGTTATTTAATTGAGACACTATCAATTAAGAATCAAGATACACTACCAACGAGTCGATCCCATGAGAGATTGCCTCGGATAATAAACTAATAACGGAAATATACTCAGCCATATTGTTTGAAGCGGGACCGATACACACGCCTCTTGATGCCATCAATTGACTAGTTGGATAATATAGTACCCAAGTTGCGGAAGCGAGATTCCGAGTGTGCCGACTAGCACCATCAGCGAACCCAAAATAGACCAAATCATCCATCAACACCTGCCATAGTAGACCAAAAAGTTCTAATATCAGAAAACTCTTGACGATATATCTACAAATATACATAAAGTACAAAGAAGCCATTTCCTGGCCAAAACTAAGCAAAGTACTTCTTTAGGTAGACCCCATTTCGGGGCTCCGCCAGCTTGTTTCCCTCAAAGTTGATCAACTCATACGACCCTTTTTCTAATACTCATTTAATAATGAAAGGACCGTACCACATAGGCTTAAATTTGCCTACCCCCAAGGTGTCTTTATCTTGGTCATAGACCAAGACAAGGTCACCTTCAGAAAAGACTCGAGGACGGGCAGATTTATCATACTGCGTTTTAACCCTTTTCTTATGAGCCTCATTCATTGTGGCGGCATCTCGACGCTACTCATCGAGATGTTCCAAGTGAAGTAGGCGCTCTTCGAGACTCGAAGTCTCTAGGAGCTCAACAACCAATTTAAGAGATGGAATTTCACATTCAACCGGAAAGATAGATTCCATCCAATAAACCAATTGAAAAGGTGTAAAACCAGTAGCCGTCTTGACGAAGGTTCGGTATGCCCAAAGAGCCGAATACAACATAACGTGCCAATTGGACCGATTTTTATGGATCGTCCGTTGGAGTATCGTCTTAAGAGTTTTATTGACTGCCTCGACCTGTCCATTGGCCTGAGGATAATAAGGAGACGAATGCTCTTGGAGGAAACCAAATTTGAGAGCCAATTCGGACATCAGTTGATTCTGAAAATGACTGCCATGGTCAGTGACAATCTCTCTCGGGATACTGAATCTTGAGATAATCTGATTGAAAAGAAACAATGCTGCCGTGTCACTATTTTTCTTATAAGTAGGCATGGCCTCAGCCCACTTGGTAAAGTAGTCTATAGCCACGATAATGTACCTGTGATTTGCCGCTGAAGGCAGATTACAAGTCATAAAATCAATACCCACTTAGTAAAAGGACCGACGGTGACAACGGGAAAAAGAGGAGCTGGATGCGCGTGCATTTTCCGAGTAAAAATTTGACACAGGTGACAGCGTTTGACCGCTTCCACACAGTCTTTAAAGAGTGAAGGCCAAAAATAGCCGGCACGTAAGATGCGCTGGGCTGTAGCAAGCCCTGATAGATGACCACCACAAGCTCCATTGTGGCAGTCATTGAGCATTGACTCTGCTTCCTCTAAGGTTAAACAGTGCCGAAGGATTGAATCAACCCCTTGACGGTATAATGTGTCACCGATGATAACATAGTTTTTAGCCAGGTGACGTAATTTTCGACGTTCATCGTTGGATAAAGTAGAGGGAAACTTTGAAGTCTGGAGATAGACAATGATATCTCCATACCAAGGGTCGAGTGAAGAGATGAGGAATAAATGTTCGTCGGGAAAACTTTCCTCATAAACAGTATCTTCTCCACAACGTAGCTCAGAAATTAGCTCCACAAAAACCATGGATTTCTTAGACTTTGCAGACAAGAACTCGAGATCGAATTCTTGCAAAATGACTATCCATCGATTATATTTGCCCCCAATCACTCGCCTACTGAGGACAAATTGAAATGGATTGATTGCCGCTAAGACAAAAGTTTTGCGTAGCAGGATATAATGACAGAGCTACTGGATAGCATGGACAGCTTCCAAGGCCAACTTCTCAACCGGAGAATAGCGAAGTTCAGGACCTATTAATCCTTGGCTCAAATAATTAATCACATGCTCGGTGAGAGCATCGTCCTCCTGAATGAGAACCATACCAATGGTTGATTCTGCTACAGTGAGATATAAAAGGAAGTCTCTACCATAATCTGGTGGACTCAAAAGCGGGGCAGAGACTAATGCCTTTTTCAAAGCGTCAAACGATCGCTGTGCAAAGTCGTCCCATACAAATGGAACGCCTTTCCGGAGGAAATGAATGAACCCTTTAGTGATCTCGGCATAGTTTGCTATAAACTGTCTTAAGAAATTAGCCTTCCCTTGAAGACTTTGAAGTTGTCGAATTGAGGATGGGGGAGGCAACTGAACTATTGCCTCAACCTTGAAGGGATCAACCCGAATCCCTTCATTGGACACGATGAACCCTAACAACCGACTGGACGTAACCGTGAAAACTCACTTTTTGGGATTCAACCAGATTTTATAAAAACGACATCGCTCGAAAACCAATCGAAGATGATTAGGGTGATCAGTTCTCTTTCGAGAACGAGCAACGAGATCATCCAAGTAAGCCTTGATGACACGTTTGATGTCGTGGAAAGCATATGACATGGCCCGCTGAAAAGTGGCTCCAGCATTTTTAAGACCAAAAGGCATCTTTCTATATGCAAAGGTACCCCAGGGACATATAAAGGCTGTCTTATGTTGATCTTCAGGACGGATAGAAATTTGATTATAACCTGAAAAACCATCCATGAAGGAAAAAATCTCATTACCCGCACACTCGTCGATAATTTGATCAATGAATGGTGTGGGGTAATTATCTTTCAGACAGGCCTTGTTTAAATCCCTAAAATCGATGCATACTCAGATTGTTCCTTGCTTTTTATCCATAGGGACTGGATTAGAAACCCAATCAGTAAGAGGAACAGGGTATATGAAACCCGCCTTTAGCAGCTTCTCAACCTCAGCTTTGATAGCTGCCACTTTCCTAGGGTTAACCAGCCGAAGCCTTTGACGAACCGGTTTGGCGTTTTCATACGTATTTATCTCATGCTGAACTATATAAGGATCAATGGCATGCATTTCCTCATAAGAACAAGCAAATACATCTCGAAATTCCTTGAAAGGTTGGTGTAAATTTGAATTTCTTCAGGGGAACACTCAATTTCGATGAAGAGATTCTCGATGACGCTAGGGTCCCTAGAGATGTTTATAGGTATCATTTTTTAAATTACCAACATATTACCTTCGGCAGGAACATGTGCTGGAGCCAAAGGGTTTGACACCGTACAAACATCACTAGTACAGAGCTCAGAGAATCTAGATTCTACTTCCTGCAATGGAGGAAGAAAGTATGAACGATGGTGTAAGTCTTCCCAAGGTCGATCTACACCCATCATTTCTTCGAGGATTGCTTCTTCAGAAGGTAAAACTGAATCTAAGCAGTCCAAGGCAGAGGTAGAATCAAGGCTCCAAGCCGGGGCCACATCACCATCTAACTCCTCTTCGGAAAAAGGAGCAGAGTGGTTGTCTGCAGAGTCTACGATAGACTGATATCTAAGCTCAACTGCAGATATAGGGAATGCCATTCCATTTACTTGTCCTTCGAATAATGTGGTCGTAGGTGAAGGCAAGGTCCAAGGGTCTGAAAAATAACAAGTTCGGAAGAACTCTTCTCGAGGAGACTCCTTAGATGATGAAATAGCATTGATTTTAGCGAAAGGAGAGGGAAGATCAAAGGTACCCATCAATGAAGAATACATTCCCACTCCTAAATTCTCAGTAGGCGGGCGAGGGTTATCCACTAAAGGAACAATAGAGTCATAGCTTGTTTGAGGATCAACTGGACAATAGTCCAATTGATCGACCTTAACGATTTTCCCCTCATGAGGAAAGCAAATGACACGAAACAGAGTCGAAACGACAGCGTCCATTTCATATACCCAGTTCCTTCCTAATAGGAGATTATAGTCTAGGTTAGCATCTATGACCTCTACTTCAATATTGACGACCTTCCCCCCAACACATATAGGAAAGGTTGGGATAATCCCATGCGGCTTATGAGAATGACCATGAAATTCAGTCAAGACGGTGGGTGAAGGAACAACTGAAGGCAATCCAATAGCCTTCCAGCATGACATCGACATGACGCACGTGGAAGCTCCTTCATCTATAATGGTACGAAAAATATTGATTTTCCGGTATGTGGACTTTATTTGGAAAGCCATGTGATGAGGGAGTCGCTTTTTGACATTTAACATGTCAAAAGTCAGCACTAAAGAGTTAGTTGGATTGACTACCCCTATCGTGGAAAGTAAAGCACTTCTCTGAGCCAGAAACGACTGGAGAACCTCTAAAGAAGACATGGCGCACGGACTCTGAGCCAGATCCTCCACAATGGAGTAATTCTGGGCGGCCCTAGCATTAGGATTAATCGTCGCTCGTTTAGCGGAACCTTTTGGTATCCGTGGTATAGTCTCAACAGGGGTCACTCAATATGAAGGTCGGTACTTCTGGGAACAGTCTTGTCCTTGGAAGTTTCTGCTTCACCATAATCATGTGACTGAGTAGTCACATGGACGTTAGAACCCATCATGAAAACATTCGATGATTTTTCCCCTTCCTGGTTGCCCCCTGCGGAGGTACTAGGATTTGAACTTGCGCCAGCAAGAAGTTGCTGCCCTTGGGGAAAAGGGTTAGTTAACACAGCATGAGAACTAGAAGTCCCTTGCTGTCCTAACAAGCACTGAGCATCCTCAATCTTAGGGCAGAGATGAGTTAAATGGTCTCCACTGCACAACTTGCATGGAAACTTGACTTTCTTTCTAGACTCATTTCTACCACCACCAGCGTTGTTGTCGGACTTATTTGCATCAGGCTTCCCATCCTGGTTCTTTTTCTTACCTCATCCTTTCTTTTTCCCGTTGGAATTTTGATTTCATTTGGGGTTATCAGATTGGACGGCATTAATTGAAGAAGTTTGAGAATCGGGGGGATTAGATGATGTGACTTGGTTGTTAGAAGTAGTTTGTAAGGACAACTGCTGCAATTGGTTCAACAAGTTCACGGTAGTTGTGTCTACTGACCCAACGATACCATCCGCGTGCAGACCTGGCTTTGACTTAGCTACGTTAACCTTAGACCCAGGAGCATCTGGCAAGTATTTTTGTAGGATCCCAGATTGAGAGTAGATCAATTCTAATTGCTGGGCCCTAAAAATGGCTTGCTCCTCAAAATAGACTCCAGACATGGAGACATCCTTGGAGATCTCGGGTTGTAAAGATTTCAAAAAACACTCAAGGCGGTACTCCGGAGGAATTTCGGGTTTAATAAGCCTCTTTCTCCGTCTCCATTCCTGAATATGGTCAGAAATGTGAGTTTCCTTATCCTGACGAAAAGTGGCCAGAAGTTCAGTTCCGGCATCATAGCGGATAGGCAACTGGAAATGATTTAAGAAAATATTGGCTAAGTCAGCGAAAGACATAAAGCTGCCCCCTGGCAAATCTATATACCATTTGGCCGCATTACCAGTCAAGGTGCGCTGAAAGAGTCTCAACCTAATCGAGTCATCGATAAGGGAGTTAGATGAGCACCACAAATGGAATGTGGTTACATGGTCACCTGGATCTTCACAGCTCTTCCCTTCAAATTTTGGAATATCCGAAGGGAGTTTGGTTGGGACCGGAGGCTAGGCCGGATTGTATTTGATTGGGTCATTTTTTAACTTAGTGAGATCTGGCTAGTTCAACGTTGCCAGAAACGGAAGCCTAGGAGGACCTTGTGGATTCCACCCAGACTGGGCAGAACTCCCAAAGTCCTGAAAAGATTGTCCTGGATTTTGGGAGGCACCAGGCTGCCTGAAGTAACCCGTAGAACCGGCTGAACCAAAAGGCAAGCCTTGTGATCCAGCAAAATTCAGATTTTGACCAACTCCGGCTGCAAAACCTCCATAACCAACAAAGTTTCCTCCTAAAGGATTGTAAGGAGTTGATAACCACTGATAAGGATTCCAAGCCGAAGCTAGGGGAGGAATAATTTGAAACGAACTAACCATGGAGTATGGCCTATTCCCATGTTGGTCGATAAACGGATTCCCAGTTCCCACGCCACTAACCCCGGGTTTAGTCCAACCTTGGAAAGGATTACTGCTTTGTCCTACAGAAGAAAAAGGCATGGATCCTATCGTCGGGTTAGAATGTGGTATATGACCACTTCCGAAAGGAAAACCCTGGAATGAAGCCAATTCACCCATCATGGACGTAGCGGCACTAAACGGAACTGATGGAATACCCTGTGAGTGGGTGCCAAATGGAAAGAATCCAGTACCAAAAGCATCGGTTTGGGCATTTCCACTCGTGGACGGAATGGAGGTAGACCCAACAAAAGATGTGCTAGCAAAAGATCCAAACAAGGAAGCAAAGGAGATGGAAATCGTTCCTCCCCCTTGCACCGATGTTGGAGTTTGCATAGTCGTAGGACTTGTAGAATCCGTGCTTCCAGTAGTGGTCATCGATGGTAAGCATGTAGCGTAACCTGGACTTGACGGTCTATCCATCGGAGTCCCAACGTATTGTAATACGTCTGGATGACTAGATGGTAGTGGAGAATTCGGAGCCGCTAACGACTCCGAGAGTTCTTCTACCTCTATGTTATTCTCCGCTTGAAAGAGAACTCGAGAAAGGACCGGAGTGTCCCTCTCTTGTTCAAAAGTGCTAGGTTTTGCTTGAACACTAATGCCCCCGAGATGAGGATCAATCCCCGATGCGTCAACCGGCGTGGGACGGAACCCACCGGTAGTATTACCTCTGCGCCTTCTAGGAGAAGGCTCTAAACTTGGTGGTGAAAGACCATGAAGTCTTCGAGACCGTCTGGGAGATCGGTCAGCCGCTTTGAATTTTTTGTTATGATCTAACTAAAGACTCAAAAAATTTAAAGCTAGGCCAACTAAGAGCACATAGCACACACTATAAGTCCCTAAAGATAACAGCCAGTCAAACAACTTCCAAGTATTTCCGCTCCGGGTGATTAGGACCGAACACCAAAATACAAGAAAGTGAAATAAGGTGCCTTCCGAAGATAGTCTGGGATGATGAGGGCCCAGTCCTATCTGCCAAGGTATCAGAGGAAGTTACGTTGACCTCCTAACAACAACCTGCGCCGGTGCAAGCCCCCAAGATTCGCAAGGGTGCCCTCCAGTAGTACTGTCGAGAGTGATGCAACGTCGACCTCAGGTGCCACGGGATTCCCCTCCGCAACCACCTGTGTAGATCCCTAGGAGTAGCAACTATGGATACCAACTCGTCACAGAAGCCAGGCGAAATAGTCGTGAGGTATGTTCGGACAAGTAGGAGAGGGGGTATCTCTCTTCCCTGTCTTCACAGACCCTCGTGCTTAACTCCCAGATCCGGAGCTTTCCTGGTCTTCCTAACGCTATTGGATTTTCTCTCGTTATTCAGACTCCTACGTTTGACGTTTATATGGCCTTGGAGAGTTAACTCTCCACTCGCCTAATCCAAGGCCCTAAAATCCTAAACTTGTTGGTGTAACTGACTTAAACAAAAAGTTCTAGTGAATTTTAGTTAGCGCTTGATTTTAAAATAGGTTGTTCTTTAAGTCACAAGGTAATGGAAGTGAAACTAGTGGTGTTTTTTGACGCAAAAGAAATTAATAAAAACTTAACTACATGCACATGCACTTTTTCGTTTTTCGATGAAGAGCAATTTCTATAGGGTTCAGAGGAACTTCTAATAAAACAAATTTTTCTTTTCTTTTTGTTAATTCACGCTTCACACTCACAAAAGTTAACAACTCTATGTATGCCTAAAAAGGTATGCAAATCTATCCTAATGCAACAAATATATGTGGATGCAAGATTTAAAACTACTCTAAAAACAAAAAATGAAAGTTGCTTGCTTATCAATCTTTATCTTGCCACTTAAAATGTCTAGATGGAATATGAGATGCTACTATTCATTTCGTCTAAACACTAAAAATAAGTTCTAAGACAAACATAAAGCACTTTCACTCACTAAAAGGAAACCAAATGAAAACCAAGTTCAAGAAAGCAAAACTAAGTTTTTCAAAAAGATTTTCTTCAAAAGTAACAACCAAAGAGTCCTTTCAAAAATGCTCTCAACAACACTGAAACTTGTGATTGAAGAATAGGCAATCAAACACTTTTGCAAGTTGACCCCACACAACGGATGAAAACTCAACAAAAATAAATGTGTTTAAAAGTGCTCTTAACAATCAAAAGCAGCAATGAAAGCTTTGGCAATGAAAACCAAAAAGATCAAAAATACAAATTCCAAGAAAGTGTCAATCAACAACTTTCATGAAACAAAGAAGTGGATGGTCACAAAAAGCGGTTTTTGTCAAGCAAACAAAAAGTCACCAAAAGCAAGGTTAACACAAAGATTGAGATCAATCTTCCTACCCTGATGAATCAGAGCAGCCAAGATTCCTAACAAGAAATCTTGCATGCTTTAGCAAAAAACGATGACGCTTGCAATCAACAAAAAACAAGACCAATACTTCTTATACTCAGAGAGAATTCGGAACAAGATGCTCATTGTAAAACAAATAACTGATACTGGAAAATGACTGTTTCAGGCTGACTCAAACTACCAGACAGATCTTTAGAGACAAAAGATTTACAAATCTTGAAAATTGTAAGATATACGCGACTGTACTTATGTACAGAATACGTGTATAAGCTACTGTAACTAAGGAAACCTACGTATACGCGAGTTCACTTAAAGCAACATGCGTACATACGCCTCTGTAACTAAGAAAAACAGCGTATATAAAAGGTTTCAAGAAAAATAAAAAACAAACTGAAGAAACTGGAAAAACTTGAAGTTCAAAAATAGACCAGACAACAACAACAAACAAATAGGCAGCTGAGCCCTAATTGGCTTGAAAAACACCCAAACTAGGAACAACAAGAGTGTTGTCCCCAGCGGAGTCGCCAATTCTGACTGAGGGAAATGTTCCCTAGGAATTTTTGGGTTGAAACCCTAGCAGACTGAAAGTTGTCTATTCAAAGAAGCACACACTCACACAGCCATTATGCTATTATAAGCAAATTCTATTGTAAAGGGTACGTACCTCAGGTCCTACGTTCGAGAAGGCCCTTAGGGTCCAAACCCTTCTTGGAGTTCCCTTCTTCTCTTTTGTCCTGCAAAACAACCAATTCCAAAGAACACAACAGTATATGGACAAAACATTATAAAGAAACCATCTTCATGTTATAAATAAAGGTAGGTAGTTATGAAATCCAAACAACCAATTACATATGAATTCTAAACATGAATATCATTAACATAAAGAGGATTCATTTCGGGAACCAAGGCATGTGTTTCTTTTATTATAGACAAATAAAGTACATAAAAGGGAATATTTTCACCTGAGTCACCTTCAGCAGGCTCCAAGCAAAGCTTCCTTCTGGATCCGTTCCAGCCTCAAGCCTCTAACAAACTCCTTCTATGACTCTCTCCATGATGTCACAAGTAATGGATGAACATCAACACACAAGGAAACAAGAGTTTCCTGTACAAATGGGGGAAGTGCAGAAGGCACAAGGGACTTTAGACCTGGTAAGGGGAAAAATCTCAGCATAATAACCTTTCTCTCTCTTCTCTCCTCCTTTAGGCCCTCCCTTTGAGGTCTTTTTATACCTCTCCCAAAGTAGTTTTTTAGTTGGGAGTTGGTTGGGAATAGTTGGGCCACGGGCACTAACAGGTGATCAGCAGGTAAAACCCGTGATCTCCGCCCGAAAATAAGGAATTTTATATTTTTTAAGTGTTTTAATACATATACGCGTGTTGGATATACACAGACCCACGTATACACGCGTTTAACTTAGGGAAATGTCACGTATAAGGGATAAAACACTGTTTTTTAAATTTTAGGACCAGGTCTGGAAGGAGGGGTTGCCATAGGCCATGAGTACAACATCACAAACCATAAGAGTGAGATTTGGAGCTATAACACTAAGTGAGGTGGATCTCTGAATGATATAACACATGGAATAGTAACCCCTGAACCAGACTGCGAGTTTCTCTAAAGCTGGATTTTGTGTTGCCTTGGTGGGACTAGGAATCCTTGACTGGTGAATGACAAGATATACAGTAAAACCTAGAGGTGATTGCCCTTTATTATGCCTAGGAATCCTTACTGGTGAATGGTGATATATACGGTAAATCCTAGAGGTTGGTGTCTCATTTTAGGGCCTAGTGATACCTAGATTGGACTGTGGATTACGGTTAAGCCTGAGAGATTAGGAGACAAGAAAAATCCTCATGGTGTAGGTGGAGAAATTTGGTGGAATCCATCCTTGTTTTGGCCTAGCGATATGGTGGATGTCATGCTAAAGCCTTTTATTACATGTTTATTGTGTTGGCCTAGTGATCTAGCATGGATTGTGGTAAAGCCTGGTTTCAGTTGATGAGGGTGAGGTGGTTTAGCCTCAAGATGCCCTGGTTGGTTCTTTTGGTTTGAGTCCCACATTCATGCTTGGAATATGGTATGAGGGTGAATGGATGAAGAGATATCTAGCCTAACCATTCTATGGTTAGGTGGAACGTGGTAGTCCCATCACGGATTGGCTTTTGCATCCATTAATAAGAGGTTCTTTCCTTGATATCTTATGTATAAATGTATTGGTTTATATATAGATTTTAGAGTTCATGTATCTTTGATATTTCTGTTGTTATTATGTTGGTTATAAACATGTATTATGACAGTGATGATGCATGTCTTTCCTCATGTTTTTATTGGTAAATGAATGAACAATGTATCTATGACCTAATAGATGATAATGTCACTAATGATATAAGGGAACAATGCTTATTAGCGATTCTCAGATAAGTATGAGACCCCTATGCTTAAATCTATTGCTTACACCTATAGATTACATAATTGTGATATGCTTAAAAAAATTCATATCATGGCTAGTAGGGGTCCAGTCAAGCCCTTGTTCAATTAATTGCAATTGTATCATCATTCCCTTGTTATATTTTTGTTCTGAAGGCGCCATTTAGTTTTGTGCAGTGACCTAGGCTTTGGACCTAAAAAAGTGGCTCAAATCCTAGGGGCACTGGCACAACACTGAGCGGAAAAGTTCCTGGACACTCGCATACCATGCCGTGGGAGTATCGAGAGCCTTATGGATGCATGCATTCCCATATCATGGGAGTGTTTGGGGGTTAATTGCTCTAAAAACACAATGGGACCCAGGGGTTGGTCACCTGAGAGGTTAGGATGGCTCTTGGGAGTTGTGTTGCTAATGTGGAAGGTTTTTATGGTGTGTTTCCATTGATTCCACTTCCTTAAGTTTACCTAGGAGGTTGAATAGAATTGTAGTAGACTCTCATCACATGTTTACCCTAGTTGGCCAGTTACTTGGGTAGATGTGGGAGGAGGGTGTTACAAAATGTTCAAAATACCGGACCAATTCATGACTGTATGAACAAAGATTTATAATAGATATTTATAATATATTTATTTATGAATAGATAATCATAGCTTGAATTATCATTTATTGTTGTGCCCATGCAGACCCCATATTTTTATTATCTTTCCATATAGAAGCCCACTATTTTTATTGTTGTGCCTATACATTATTATTGTTTTGTAGGCTCTGATTTTAGTGTGACCTCTTAGACTCGTACATATACCAAGGAGGTCTTATCATTTGTATCCTCTAAAATTTATTCACTTATGTAATGTAAAGGAAGCTACTACCTTGAAGAGGTTAACTTTTAAGTCGTTTATCTATCTTTTCTACTATTTTGTTGAGTTGGTTGCATAATATTTGGTATGAGAGCTTTGAATTCTAGTGTTTCTCTCCTTCAAATAGGTCATCTTGGAATTTTTGCTATAACATTTTTTATACAAGGCATTTGAAGCGGAAATTTTAACCTCGTAGATTTGAAACATTGGTGAGGTTAGTGTACAAATTTCACATCTTGGTTGGCTATATGTTTGGAGATATGATCAAAGGAAGTTAGGGTTTTTGCAGGCTCTATAATTCAATCTCAAATAGGTGACCTATGGAAAATGTTCATAAATTTCTCTTCGAGCATTTGATTTGAATTTTGTAAAAATTAGCTTAAATTTAATAGACTATAGTTTTTCATGCATCATTTTCAGGGCCAAAGGTCAAAACAATGACACGTTCCACTGCATACACATTTTCTCTACTGAAATGGTCGATAATCAGCTCATCGTGGGATATTGGGTATAACTCTTTCTTGAAGAATCCAATATCAGTATGACTTATGTGATTGCAAAGAAGACTCATAGGGATACCACAAGACAAAATTTAAGAGCTTGGAGATCTGAAATTATAGAGATACAATAGTTTCAATATCAAGCTCCTAAAAAACAAGAAAAAAGTGTGAATTGTTTTTAAATTTTGCATAAATTTTGTTTGAAAAATCAGTTTGAAGTGATTCAAAGGGAATACAGAAGCATAGATATCATTGTTTGATTCCAAAATACCTCGAAACAAGAAAAAATGAACACGTCTATTAAGAAACTAAAAATATCTTCTATGACACATGAAGAAGAGGAAGAAATGCAACATGATATATCAAAATTACGAGACCAAGTGCAACAAATTTTGCTCTCACAAAGAGTAACAAAATATGAATTGTAAGCAATGATGAATTTTAATATGGATGGTTTAAAAGGGAACGTGGATTCTGTAGAATATAAAATGGAAGGTTTGAAGGATGGTTTAAAAGAAAAAATGGAAGGTTAGAAGGAAGGTTTGACAAAGTTTCTACAAGAAATGCTTCCTAACTGTGACAAGGTATTCCACGAAACTCATGATGAGAACAAAAGGATTATTAATCATTATTTTAGAGGCTCTAACTTTGGGTTGAAGACATAACACATTCCAAATAATCGATATGAGGAATTTTGATGGCAAGGATCTGGTAACATGGATACTACAAATGGAGAAATATTTTGATCTACATGATGTGCAACCCTCACAAAAGGTATGTATTACATATTTATATTTAGAACCATATCAATGTACATGGTATAGATGGATTCATTCTCATAAACCACTTGTCACTTGGTCAATTTTTATGGAGGAAACGATAGCAAATTATGAAGATACAAAGAGAAACAAATTCTTTATCTAATTGATAAATCTCAAAAAAAAGGGTTTAATGGCGAAGCACATTGAAGACTTCCAAAAATTGAATATTAGGGTAAATTATATTCAAGAGGAGCAATTGATTGATGTATTCATAGGGACTTTAAAGTATAACATCCAACATGAGGTTCACCTTAGGGAACCTGATTCATTGGAGAAGGTATTTAGGGTGGAAAGAAAAGTTGAAAGAAACATTATGGAAACAAGGAATTCTACCACTCACAACTATAAATATAAAAGTGTTGCTTCTGCTAGTATTCCACAATCTACAAGGTTGTGTTAAAATTGTGATAGAAAATAAACTAAAGGTCATAAGTGTGTTGAGAAGAATTATTCTACATAGATTACGAAGAGGAGGAAGAGAAGGAACAAGAAACATCAAAAGAGGATGATAAACATGAAGAAACAACCCTAGAGAAAGAAGAAATGAATCTGAGCATATCTTGTAATGCATTGGTAGGAATTACCAATCCTCAAACTCTCAATATATAAGGATATATCAAGAAGAAAAAGGTAATAGTTTTGATTGTTTCAGGTAGTACCCATGATTTTATTCATTGTAAGATAGCCAAGGAATTGAATTTCTTCCTATATCGAGCACCAAAGTGTCAAGTGATGGTTGCAAATGGAGGAACTATAAATTGATGTGGAAAGTTCCATAATATCAAGCTAACCATGGGGAAATATGCATTGAATATTCCAATGCTTTCCAATCCAATGGGTGGTGCTGATGTTGTACTAGGATTCCAATGGTTACAATCTTTTTGGATGATAGCTTTTAATTTTTAGGAACGTTTCTTAAAATTGTTTTTGGGAAGGAAAGGAAGTTGAATTAAGGGGTATCGAGGGGAAACCAGGAAAGGTAATAATATCTAATCTCTTCACAAAGCTTCTGAAGAAATAACAATGGGGCATAATTGCAGAATTATGCTCACTAGATGTTCAAAATCGAAATCATATATTTATCCATATCTCCAAAAAGACTTGGACAATCATTCCAAGGTATTTTAGACTCCCAAAGGCCTCCCAACTATTCGTGATCAAGATCATGCTATTCATTTGATTCCAGGAAGTGCTCCTCCAAACATCAGATCTTATAGATATATGTATGCCCAAAAGAGTGAAATTGAACATATGGTTACATAAATGCTAGAGGTTGGTATAATTCATCCTAATCAAAGTTATTTCTCTACTCTAGTAGTATTGGTGCACAAGAAGGATGGGTCATGGCGTATGTGTCCAGATTATAGGGAGCTCAACAAACTAACTATTAAATATAAATTTCCCATTCCTGTCATTTATGAATTGTTGGATGAATTACATGGAGCAATTTACTTCAATAAGTTGGACGTTCATTCAAGATATCATAAAATTAGAATGAATATTGAAGACATTCTAAAAAAAACATTGAAAACTAATGAGGGTCATTATGAATTTTTGGTCATGTCTTTTGGCCTTACTAATGCACCTTCCACATTTCAAGGTTTTATGAATTCCATTTTCAAACCCTTAGAAAATTTTTGTTAGTATTTTTTGATGATATACTAATCTATAAAAGGTCTAGGAAGGATCATGTTCACCATGTTGATAGGGTACTCAAACTATTGGAGGAGAAACAATTATGTGCAAAGACCTCCAAATGTTTCCTTGGAGTACAGGAGGTGGAATATTTGAGTCATATTGTACCTCATGAAGGTGTTAATTTAGACCCTATCAAAATTAAAGCCATTAAGGAAAATCCCCACAACTACAACGAATATTTGAGTATTTCTCTAGTTGATAGGGTATTATTGCATGTTCATTAATAATTATGGGAGAATAACAACACCTCTAACAACATTACTGAAGAAAGATGCATTTTCTTGGACTCCATAAGAAACTAAGTCCTTTGAACATCTTAAAGAGGCAACATTTCAAGCACCGGTCTTAGCTACACTAGAATTCACAAAAACCTTTATTGTGCAATGTGATGCCTCGGGAAATGGAATTGGTGTTGTTTCAATGCAAGAAGTAAGGCCCACTTCTTTTGAAAGTCATCCAATCAAAGGAAAGTTTTTACACAAACCTATTTATGATAAGGAAATGTTGGCAATACTACTTGCACTAAATCAATGACAAACTTACCTAATGGGAAGACATTTCAAGGTAAACATAGATCATGATAGTCTTAAATACTTTTTGGAACAAATATTATCTTCAGAAGAGCAACAAAAATGGGTAACAAAATGTTGCATTATGAATTTGAAATCATCGAAAAAAGGGAAGCAAAATGTTGTTGCAGATGCACTCTCAAGAAAAGATGGGGATGTGGAAGCATTGATTTGTGCCATTTATGTTATCCAACCTGATTGGATAACCGAAGCAAGGGATGAATGGAAGAGTGATGAAGACATGTGGAAACAAATTCAAACGTTGTAACAATATCCGGGTACATCTGATACATTTAGCTGGAAAAACGATTCATTATGGTACAAATATCACTTATATCTTTGCAAGAATTCCCAACTCAAGCAAAATATATTTTGGAATTACACACCTCCCCTTTAGGAGGGAACTCGGGATTTTAAAAAACTTACCACAAGGTCAAGAAGGATTTTTTTAGGATGAAATTAAATATGTTATTCAGAAGTTTGTGGGAGAATGTTTGTTTTTCCAACAAAATAAAGTTGAGGCAATTAAAACCTTGGGCCTATTACAACGTTTAGCCATTCCAAGTCAGCGCCGAGAGGAGATATCAATGGATTTTATCACAGGTTTACCCGAGTCTAAAGGAAAGAGTGTCATCATCATGGTAGTTAATAGACTTACTAAGTATGCACACATTTGCACATTATCTCAACCTCTTAAAGCCTGTATAGTTGCTACTACATTTATGGAAACAATTCAAAATCTACATGTAAACCCAAATATTATTGTAAGTGAAAAAGATCCCATTTTCACTGGAAATTTTTGCCGAGAATTATTTTCTTGTCTTGGTACTCAATTAGCTCATAGCTCATCTTATCATCCTCAATCTGATGGGAAAACTAATATAGTGAACAAATATTTGGAAGGATATCTTCATTGCTTTGTATCTAAGAAACAAACACAAAGGGTTGAGTGGTTACCTCTAGTTGAATGGTGGTATAACACTTCTTTCTATACTGCAACAAAAATGACCCCATTTATGGCACTTTATGGATATTTTCCACCATCCATCACATCATATTTAAGAGAAAATTATAAGGTTAAAGCATTGGAACATCACATCAAGCATCAAAAATAAGTTATCCACCTCTTAAAGGATAACCTCACTCTGGAACATAATTGAATGAAACAATAGGCAGATCTACATCATAGTGAAAGAATTTTTGATGTAGATGACTAGGTATTTTTACAGCTACAACCATACAAACAATTGTCCCTCAAGCAAGCTAAGAAGGATAATAAATTATCACACAAGTACTATCGTCCTTACAAGGTGTTGCAAAAGATTGGTAATATGACATACAAATTGGGGCTGCCTGTATCTTCCTGAGTACACACAGTTTTCCATGTTGCATGCTTAAAGAAGGTTATCGGTGAGAAGCAGCCAGTTCAAACAGTGTTGCTAGAACTTAACAAAGAAGGAAAAATCATACTTGAGCCTGAAGCAGTCATAGAAGCAAGAACTCGATAACTAAAAAATTGATTAATTTCAGAGTATCTCATTAAGTGGAAATCATTGAACACTTCACTCATTAAAAAAATATCATTAGCTGTTGCATTTGTCAACCCAAATGGTACAACCAAAAATTAATAATTGACATACCATATTTGGAAGGATATTTTTCTAGTATCCTTCTTTGATTCTTATCTAATTGTAAACTAATATTAGGTCAATCTTAACAATTATTTTTAGCTCCATTTAGCTGAGTAAATAATTTCATCATTTCTTTGTAGGAGATACTTTCTTTTTACAAAAACCATATTTATCTTTCTGAATTCAATACACAACCTTAGGATGCCATCATTTTTCTTCACAAAAGGCATTGTGGCATCCCAGGGAGAGAAACTTGGGTAGATGTGACTACCCGTTTAGGAAAATACCCCTCTTACAACATTGTAATATTGTTGTAATCAACATATAAACTGGCTAAGATATGGGACACAGATTTCAAATCTTGGGGAGGAGTTCACTCAGGATGTTCGACAAGGATTGGTCGTTTAGTGGAAACTTTAGCTAGCTAGCATAATGGTGATTACAAATAAAAATTGAAATTAATGAAATGGAAAAGTTCTAGGAGGAGTGGTGACAGAGTGGTATGGGGAGCCGACATGACAACTCACCCATAACCACATGTAGTTACAATAAGAATATCTGGAAGACATAACATGGACACCATATAGATGCAACTATAATGAAGTTGAGGTTATTTTCAATATTCTTGAGGACATTTTTCCATGACATGAGAGGAGCACTAGAAAAAAGGGAGAAGAGGAAAGAAAAAAGAATAGAGAGAGACCGAGAGAAGAGAAGAATAAGGGAGGAAACTCCTAGAATACACGTGAGGAGGAATTCCCTAGAATAGAAATGAAATTTTCCTAAGGATATTGAGATAAACACTGCATGGGGGAAGGTAGAGGAAGAGGATGAACAAGCAGAATTCCTAGGGACATAATGGCATCACAGTGGAAAAAGGAGGTGCATAGTATAAAGGAAAATACCAACAAGATTGGGTTGATAACACAGGACAGTGTGGTGCCCTAGAAGTGGAATGCACTCTCATAGGGGGAACTTATCCTCAAGGGAGTGCACATTAAAGACAATGAGGAAATAGTAGCAAGGGTGCACAAAATCAGGCTGTGACAAGGTTCTTGTAGTGGTCAAGTATCAAGAGGACATTGTTTCAAAGATACACAACTAGTTTGGAGTGTTCCAATTTCCTCCCAGTTCGCATTTTAAGGTAGAGGTACTGAGTTATAAATATATTTTGTTGTTAGGTGGAGATAGGCAAATTTGTGGGCTCCAGGTGGTATTGACTATTGAGCGGTTCCTTTGAGCACCCTTCTTCAAGCTCTAAAATCTGGCTCAAGGGCGTTTGGCTACAAGAATAATTGTAATTCAAGGTAATCTAAGGTTGGGTGAAGAGTTAAAGTCCCAATATCAATTATCAAACTTCTTATTATAAGATAAGTGTCTATTTGAATCCTTGTCTATATGAACCTTTTTATAAATGTTGTGAATTCTCACCGTGTTGTTAAAATTTCTATTCTGATGTGATGGATTGTTTTTCTTGTATAATTATTAGGAATGGTGTAGTTCATGTGTTATTGATGAAGAATGATTTTTTTCTATTTTTGTCTGATCTCAAATTTTATCTAATTACATAAGTATAAGAGATGAGTGAATCTGTATTTTTTAGTTAATATCTTGCGTTAAAATGATATGTAACAGTAGGCATTCTCTCTTATATCTATCTATCTATCTATCTATCTATCTATCTATCTATATATATATATATATATATATATATATATATATATATATATATATATATATATATATATATATATATATATATATATATATATATATATATATATATATATATATATATATATATAGATATGGATGTGTTATTTTAATGGACATAGTGGCTAGAATGGGTTGAAATCCCATATAAGCTCAAGAGAGGTAACAACACTACCATATGGAAAAGATAAGGGCCTTGGGGTATAGTTTTATAATCTCAAGAGAGATAGGTTAGTATGGCAATGAGCCGAGGGCATCCTTATCCATATAATCATGTATATGTATGGAAATATAAGGAGGGATAGACCTAGGATAAGCACTAAGACTCCTTATTGGAATACCTTTTTACCATAAGAAGGTGGGTGTTAGCACATCATGGTGTCCTTCTAACACATATACCTCTCTTTCTCTCTCTCTCTCTTAATCTATATATCTATATCTATATCTATATATATATATATATATATATATATATATATATATATATATATATATATATATATATATATATATATAGATAGATAGATATATATACATATATGTTGTGAGTAGGGAACTACTCGACTAAGTGTCAAGGGAAGGGTTGAGGCAAGATAGGAATGATCTCCTAGCAGTTGATGGAAAAGGTATTTTTATCTCAAGACACTAAAAGACCTCGAGAATGTATATAACGAAGCGCAGGGTAGTGTACGTTGAAGCCACTAGGCTCCACCAAAATCCTATAAAACTAATTATAATGGGAAAACTTTTTTTTTTTCACTAAAGAGTTGAGGAAAGTAGGATCGAGGTTAGGTGGTAGCATGATGTGAACCTAGGTTGACATGATGCCATGACAGTGAGTCATGTAGTAGTTGGATTCAGCCATATTGGAGGGGAAATGGGTCTCAAAATGAGTGAAACATGACACTCTTAGATTGATGTCATCTCAATATGATATCATCTTGGTGTCTCAATAGGGAGTGAGTGAGTTGTGCTCTCAAAATAGGGAAAAAGATTTGTCGCGAGACAAAGGATGTCTCTTATGTTTAACGTATAAATTAGTAGGGCTTAGGAATTTTTCAATGTACATAATATGGAGATAGGGAAAGAAATGGAGGTCGATACAGGAAATGTTCCCATCGTTTGATGTGGATATACTTTTGACTCACCTTAAAAATTATGAAATATGCCATGCATGGTGGGCCAAGGGAATGCGTCGAGATTGATGGATGAGGGAGACGAGAATCTCCTTGGAACTCAATGAAATTATTGTTGTCTTGGCCCTTGGAACCTTAGGATAAATAAAGGTGAAATAGGAGAAAAGAGGTCAAAATTGATGGCTAAGTGAGACAAGGATACTCCCAACATATGATGTCAAAAGAGTTCCATCTTGGGACTTTTGAGGTTTAAGGGATTTACATAATATATCGCAAGGGATGAGGGTAGAGGGGCAATAGATGTGTAGAGTTATTGGAGTAGGTTGAAAGGTGACTCAGGAAGGGTGATGATGTGATCATGCCACATGCGCAAGTGTAGTGACATGGAACTCCCCTAGAGGGTGGAGGGTTGCGGCGTGGGCACTACATGAGGTCCACGTTGGTATGATGTGGTAGGAAAATGTTAAAATTGCAAGGTTTATAGGGTTAAACTTTAAATGGACATATATTTTAATCTGGAAGTAAATTTTGGATAAATTTTATATTGTTGGGAAGGTCTCACCAATCCAGATGGAATGGTGGTGCTAGTTTTTAGTTTTGAGGAGTTTGAAAAAGTACAAAATTTTAAGACCCCATTTCCATAACAAGACCTTGGAGGTCGGGTCAATGATAGTAATGCCTTCTTTTTCCCTTATAATGAAATATGTGGTGGAATGGGGTTGCTAAAAAGTGGTATTAGAGCATAAATTTCAACTCTTGGACCCTTGGAGATCAGTGGAGCTCAAGCTCTAAGTGTGGCGCCTAAATGTGAATATGGTTGTGTGTTGTTTATAGCATTTGGCTATGGGTTGCATGTTGACTAAAATGATGTTTATAAAAAATTTATTTATTATGAAAAATGTGTTGACATTGACTTGCTTGCATCTTTATGGTTGGGATAGTCTATTGTGTGACCTTTGATGCTATTCATGTAGAAAATTTGTGTAGGTTAACTCAGTAATGCAATATAAATCAAAGCAGAATACTATAACCTACTTCTTCTACCAATTTGCGGAAGCTTAAAGATCAAGCTGAACAATATAACCAGAAGAAGAAGAATCAATGGCACAATGCACATGAAAATACTTTTGGGGAAATCCTCAGATAAAAACCCCACACTATTGTATTATCATATATGGTGGAAATACATAGGAATTATACAAAGCCTTAGCTCTCGCAGCTAGCCAGCTCTCAGTACAATCCTCATAGATTCTCACAAGCAATCTTGGATTCTCTCCATCCTTCCTCTCTGCTCTCCAAGCTGCTATTTCCTTGCATTGTTCCTTTTGGATGATTCACCTTTTACCAAGTGGAAAATTCACACTCAAAACTGCTCAATCTTCAAGGATAAATCCTTGACTGCATGCATGAGTTTTCTCCATGTGAAAACACATGCAACTGATAGTACACTGTCCTTGAACATTTATCTCAACTTCTTCTTTCTCAGAATAGACATGCTTGAGTTTTTGATGAGGGAATCTTCAGTTAACTGGAGTAGCACTAGTTGAGTGCATTAATGCATCAACTGACTATTAACTCACCATTAGTTCCTCAAATAGTTTGGAACTAATTTAACTGGACTTAACTCAGTAAACTAAGTTAACTAATTACAAATCAAATATAACTCAATCTTATCTCCTTAATTTAAGTGATAACTCTTGCATGACTTCAGAAAGACTTCTAACTTGAAATTCTCCAACTAATTAATTTAAAATAAATTAATTAATTATTTCCAAGTAGCTATTAAGACTAAATTCGATTTCAATTCACAATTTAATTCAAGTACAAATTAAATTGGAATATTCTTGTTTCCATATTTCAACACTCCCTCTCAACAAGAAAGGGATTATCTGCCACCCCGATCCTGTCTCTATGGAACTCAAATTTACACTTTGACAATGCCTTTGTCAAAATGTTTGAATCTTGCTCCTCTGTCGAAATATACTGTAGCAACATGATCCCCTCGACTTGTGAAAAGCCATAGGCAACAAATCGTGCCTTATGCTTCTTGGAGAGACCTTAGCGAGCTCTTCCTCGTTCTCTCGCGAAGGTGAAATTAAGGGACTATTTTCTAACTCTTCGCTACTTTTGTAGATATTTTTGCTCTGCGTTGTCCCAAACATTAATGTATTTTCATGACCCTCTTTTCACATAACAACATCTTAATCCAGGTATTCAAAGATTCAATATACTTACCTCGTGTTCCCTTGATAAAATGTCGTTCTGCTTCGCTGTAGCTCACGGTCGTGTCTACCGTAAACTCAGTGATAAATCCCCCTATTATCCGATCGAGCCAATGGTCCATAGCTCGCATGATCTTATCTTGTGATGCCTCTAGTCTGCGCACTAATTCCGGAGTCCACACTATTGGTTTGTCGATCCTACACCTTCCCTGGCTATTGGCTAAACTCACGATCCACTTATACAGTTCGGAAGGAAAGGATGCAAAGAAAATCTTGTGGATTTCCATATACACGTAGCGATCTAGCCACTTTTTCTTAGATACTTGCGGAGTTATGTTTTCCTGTGTCGCGAACTTGTGAATCTTCTTGTCCAACCACTCTTCAATTTCCATATTTGTTGGGTTCCACTGGCACGACATCAGACATCCCTTATGCAGATCTCGATCCCGGCAACGGAACCATACTACTTCGAGTGAGACCTCAGTTTGCGCTCCACGGGCTGTTGCCGAAAGGGCCAGTAGTACTGGGATTTTCTTGGCTAAATCACTTCTGAACCTGGGTCAAGCTCCATGTATCCAACAATAATTTACACTAAATCATGTACTTATTCAGAAAAAATACTCAAGATTTCTCTCTAGAAAGTGGCAAGAGCATTGCATAGGTCAAAAGGAAGGACCCTATAGGCAAAAGTACCCCAAGGAGAGGTGAATGTGGTCTTATTTGGGGTCTTCTGGACAGATTTGGATTTGGTTGTACCCACTGAATCCATCTAGGAAAGAGAAAAAATCCTTCCTTGCCAGGCCATCTAGCACTTAGTCAATGAAGGGTAGGGAAAAATGATCCTTCTTTGTGGCTTTGTTCAACTCCCTGTAATCTACACAAATCATCCACTTACCATTTTTCTTGGGAACTAACACTAAAGGAGAGACCTAGGTTCAGAAGTGATTTAGCCAAGCAAATCTCGATATTATAGGTTCAGAAGTGATTTATCCAAGCAAATCCCGGTACTACTGGCCCTTTCGGCAATAGTCCATGGAGTGCAGACTTAGGGCTCACCCGAAGTAGTATGGGAGGGTGCTGGAACCAGGTTTCCACACCCTAGGGATGTCTTGATGAAGTTTCTGGAGATTAGCGGTTCAAACCTGCACACTTTCACTACTCCGCGTAGTTGTCTATCCTTCGCGACCTATGCCACTACCTTCACGTACCTCCGTAAGGGCATGAAGAAAGTACTACCATGATATCTATTCTTACTGCGCTATTATATTAGTGCTTAACTTAACTTGTGATGGCCCAATATTCTTATTACTTATTCAAATTTCAAGTAAGTGCGTGTAATCAAAACCAATATAAATTCATAAAGATAAACAAAACCACAGATGCACAATATTCCAAATCGAACTTATCTTGATTAATAATCCTTTTCAAGTTCATTTCAATTATAGACCCGACTTCGCCCTACGCACTCAGCTGCAGGGGTCCACGCACTCAGTTGCAGACTCTACTAGGCCTTTGCGCACTTAGTTGCAGAGCCTATTCCTACTAATACGACCCAATACACTTCAGATCCACTTCTATCCTCTTACCATGCATTCACATATATCTATATTCTTCTTCCAAACTATCTTTACACTTAGAGCCTCGCTCTATTTATACAATCCCATGGTCCATGGACCATGGGTAAGCCGACACAACTTTACATTATTTTACAATTCTTAGGGCGGGAAACCCTATGACTCATCCTAGACTTTCGCACTCCACGTCCATACTTTGTAGAGTATTTACATTACGTTTGACCAAAACGCGAGATTTAAGCCCCAAAACCTAATGCAGGGAATCCCATGCCCAACAGGCCCCCAACATAATCATCGTGACTTGTCCCGAGTCACTCTGATGGTGTGGTGATCTTGGCATGAAGCCCCTTCAACTGTGCCTGTGCTACGCGAAGGTCCTCAGTGCACTGTTTTGTTGTCTACTCGATCTGCTATACTCTTTCTGCCGAATGCTCACTGTTAGGGGAAGATCCCTGTCTTAAGGCATGCATCACCTTCATTTGTGCGAGATTTTCTTTGATATCGGCAGTGATGCAGAAGGCCTCATTAATCCATGGCTGGACGCGCACTTTAAGTACTGCCTCTTTCTATCGCACAACATCCACCTGTTCCTTCAACACTTTCTCTTTGTTGTAGCTTCGCTAACCATTGAGTCAAGACAACTGTCCACGCCTTTCCACGCACACTGTCATACTACACTTGGAGCTCCTGCGCTTCTATTTCTACGCACTGTATGGTGGGGTCCTCTTATAAGGAAATGAGGACCGCGAGAGATTCTTCTAGGATTATAGTACAGTCCTGCACTATCTATCCTATTTCTTCCAGCCCCTTTTGGATAGCATCAATGTGCGATTCCCTAACTTCCGGGGGCGTGGATGGCTCCTCCTTTAATTGTAGTTTGATAATCAGAAGGTTGAGGTCCAACTGTATCCTCATTGCTTCCTCCTTTGCCTCATGGAATCCACTAGCCAATCTAAGAATTCACACTCCTACTAGTAGGTTTGTCACAATTTCTAGCTCCGATGCGGCGACATGCTTCCTCTACTATCTGTTCCAGCTGCTGATTCTGCACCAGCACTTCATCGCGTTGTAGAATAAGTTTCTCATTGTTGATTCGTTGTTCGTTGAACATTTGTATGACGCGTCCTTCCCTTGTGCGGAGTTCTACCATCGCTTCGTCCTGTAGCTGGTATAATATATCCCGTGGAAGGGCATCAAAGTTTAGGCCAAGTCCCTTGATCTGGCCTACCGTGGCTCTGTCCTCCGTGCTATCCACTGTCAGTACTCCTTCCGGCAATGTGATGGTGTTAGTCATTTTGGCCCGCAGCAACTATTCCATTGCCGATGTACCTGTGGCACTGTAGACGACTACCGTTCCTTCCTGTGGGGGTCACACCTGAAGTTGTTGTAGCTGTGCCCTGAGGGCCCCCAACACATTCTACTACTTTGTCACTGCTTCTTGGAGCGCTTCCCTCATGACCTCACGAACTATGTCGCTGATGTCGTATAGGTCACCTTCTATTCACGTAATGGGTTCACCATCTAGTTTGGAAGCCTTGGTCTTCTTTCGTGGCCCTGTTCGTTCTGTACCGTGCAACCGTTTCAGTTGTGTAGATGTCATGCTTGAGTCTGTGCCTTCCATCGGGTCATGTGTCCCCTGTCCTGTGGTTAGGTCTAGGCCTCTTTCCTTGTGCGTCATGGTGGCCTTGGTTGTCGGTGCTACTGCTACATTTTCGGCGGCCTTGGTCTACTCTGCGGTGGCCTTCACTGCCTCACGGGAATCCCTTACCTCCTTAGCCAACTGCTGGCCTTCATTGCGCTTCTATTGTGCCAGTAGCCTAGTGGCATCCTTTTGTTTTTGTATCGCTATCTCATCGTGCGCCGCCAAATCTATGGCACACCACTTGGGTGGCCATGAGTTGAGCACAGCGAAAATGACATCATCAATCGCGATGAAAGGAAGTTTGGTCCAAGTCTGTGCTAGATCCTTATGTGCCTTGATATATACATTGTGCATATCCACCTTGAAGTCTGCAAAATTCTTCAGACTATTGTACATTGTGGGGGATAGGCATGGCCTTTTGTTGATCCACATCCAGACACTCGCCTCCATGAGCACCCAAAAGATCTTGGTCTTGCGGATTCACATGGCATTCTTCATCGCCCAGAGCGACACGTATTTTTCTGCCTCTGGCAAGTCTTGTTCAAGGGGAGGGAAATGAATGTCCTCCGACAGTTCCCCTGTCACCAATAAGATAGACAAGAGCAACCACGCATAGTGGAAGGTCTTGCCTTGCTCCTAAGCTTCTTTGCAGTTGGTTAGGAATTCCTCACAGAGGAATTCAGCCCAGTTGAATTGGACCCCCTCCACGCATTGCTCGGCTAGCACGATGACCATCGTTGGTACCTCGTTGTCGCGACATTTTCTCATCACCTTCCCAGCCAGCATCTAGGTGGCTACGCACACCCCTTTGCCTTGAATTCTACTAATTGCGTAGCCTCTCTGTTTCTTTTCCAACTTGTATTTCTTCTTCACATCCTTTGCGAGAGCCAAATCTCTGCTTTTGCTAGCTATTTCCACAGGGTCCCTTCCTGTACAGGGAAGTCAAGAAATCTTGTGAATAAGCTCCGTCGTGATGGGAATAGGCTCCTCCAACCATAAGTACCCATTTTGCACCAGGAAAAGCAGTTTCCTGATGACAAAGATTGTTATCGGTGCCCAATGAAAGTGGGGAATCCATAGTAGGTGGAGTAGCCCCGCCTCCTCCACATCGCGCACCCATTTTCGTGGCTCTAGCGCTGTAACTAACCCCTCCTTGCTATGTTTCATGAGTTTTCTAGTCTCCAAATGTGGGAACTTTTCACTGTTCACGAGGTCCCAATCTTCAAATTTCATCATGGGCACGCGGCCCAAAACCGAACCTTCAAATAGAATTCCATCTAGAAGGAGCGGGGTTTGGAGTGCACTCTTAACGACATCCAAATCCTTGGGTACTTTTACTTTCCCTCTCTGTGGGGGGACATACTTGGGCAGTTTTGCTATAGCGCACACTAGCTGAATGTCTTCCTCCATTTCTTCATCTGCCTCAATTTCTTCAACGAAAACCTGGAGATCCTCCTCATCATCATCTTTCTTAATATTAACAGTCTTGCCCTTTTCTTCCATTGACAGTTTTCCAAACCGTGGATTTCGCGGAGACATGCGGACTGATCCTGCTGCCTGTGGATCCTTTTTGGGCCTCGGTGTCTGGGGCGATTTTGGAATTTCCGGTGCATCCCCCACTAGAAGCGTAGGGCTCTGCACGGCTTCCTCAATTGTCGACATCATTCTATTCAAGAAGTCTTGTGTCTCCTTCGGCAATGTCTCAAACATTGAACTTGCTCTCAAAGCCTCCAAATTCATAAGGTCCATACCCACTTGATTGTGCAACAACTGAATTCTCAAAACGCCAAGGGTTGTTCACTGGATAGCCATGATCCAGGTGGATATTGGTGGCCACCTACCAAGTCCACTTGTACCCCCACCATTGTTCCTTTCAGCTTTTCAGTTTCCCTAATTGTAGCACAGTTTACTATTTTTAGCAGATTTTCAGGTCCTGAACTTCCAGAGCCGTTTTGAGGCCCTAAACGACATTATTTGGGAAAACTAGGAGCAACATGGGTCCATGGATTGATGTTTCTCTTCCCAAAGTTGTAGTTCTCGGATAGATCTTTCTAACGAGATATTGTGTGCATCAAACGAATGTCATATGCCAAAGTTACGACCACGGGACTAATTTACCCAAACGGGGCCCACAGTTTGGCATTTCATCTTCTAGGGTTAGGTTTTAGGATGTTTAGGGTTTTCCATTGTTCCTAAACAATAAATAGGCCTTCAAGCCTCATTGTAACATGGTTCAAAGGCATGTAGCCACCACATCTCTTCTCAAAGATAAGCTACCATCGCCCTAGCTAGTTTATTTCCATTACAGTTTGTAAGCATATTTCAGTATTTTACATTAATGAAATGAAGTATTATTTCTGCTACATCTTTGTGTTTATGGTTATCTCTATAATTTGTTTCGTACCTGTTTAAATCTGGATCAGTGGTATTAGAGCGGTCTTCTTTTTCTTTGTTTTTCTTTGCATGTCCCCAACGAGGTCGGGATATAAGGAGTTAGGGCTTGAACTGGTTGAACCTTTGAAAGACCAACCTCGCAAATCCTGACGGCCTCCCATGGCGGATGCAATGAAAGATGAGGGGGCAGGAGATCCTATAAGAATCTTGCTCGAGGAAGCCCTCAAGCGACAAAGGAACGCGATGATGGACACCTTTGCCCAGATCCTTCAGCGACTACCCAAGGGCGACGCATCGGCTTCCAACAGCTACTCTGGGAACACCACACCATTTAAGGTACACGTTAATTTTGAAATCGCCATATTCGAGGGTCAGATAGACGCAGATGCCATCGATAAATGGTTAAATCTGCTAGAGAGTTATTTTTCTCTTCATGATTTTTCCAGTCGAGAAAAGATTATTTTCACTCTTCTCAAAGCAGCCCCCCACATCAAGGATTGGTGGGAAACCTATTGCGAGAAGAAGGATGAAAGGATAGGCTCACTATTTTCAGCTGCACCCACTTGGGATTCATTCCAAGATGCCATTAAGGAGCAGTACTACCCTGTCGCAAGCTATGAGGATCAATACATAAAGTGGACCATGCTGCGGCAGGGGAGGGACTAAGACGTGCTGGAGTTTACCAATATTTTATGTACCCTTCGCACAAAGTTAGGTATCAAGGATTTATAGCAGCATTTGGTACTCAAATACTGTGACTTCTTGCACAAGTACATCCAGGAAGAAATAAAATTCCTGAACATCCCCTCGCTTGGCACAGCATACCGATATGCCGTCCAGGACGAGAAAAAATTTAAACAGAAGAAGCGAGACTTTTGATCTGCAAATCTGAAGCAAGGGAAAGGTGCCCCCAAATTGTAGAACAAAGGACAAAACCAAGGCAAGGCAGCCCAAGACAACCCACCAAAGCTGCAAGCAAAGAAAAGTGTATTGAAGCCGAAAAAGGACACGGGAAAGTGGTGTGAGTTCCATAAGAGCTCCACTCACAACACAAGTGAGTGTCGGGCCTGTTATCACTCAGAAGTATTCCCTAGAAATTATAAAAAGAAGGAATAATCTGAGGTAACCTCAAACCTAATCTTTTAGACTTGGGTTCTAACCAACCTAAGTCCAGAGAGGGCTCTCTCTTTATAATTTAACTTTGTTTCAGGTGGGATTTCAGGCTAGTTCTTAGTGCTCATGAGGTTCTGATTTTGATTGGGTGGTGGAATTCTAGGAATAGATGGGCAAAGCAAGCCTTCAGGCCATTGGTCTATGGAGTCAATCAAAGAGTGGATTAACTAGATTAGATCAATTACTAAAGGAGGAGTTCACAGGGCAGGCTAGCACAACAAAAGGAAAATTTGCAGGTTCAAATGGATGAGGTGTTCCTAACCAGGGTAAAAGGTCAATGAAAAATCCTTAAACCGGGATCAAGATGAAGAAAAAAAGGAGATCAATAGAAAAGGGAAACTAAGAATCCTTTACTATGGACCTAAGGGGGGGAAACTATGGAAGTAAGGGAGCAATTAAGAATTCCCAGACTAAGATAGTTTAGCATAAAATAGTGAGAAAGTAAACAATCAAGATAGAGAGCATTAAAGTTAATTATGAAATATCATTCCTTGTTTACCATTCAGATTTCATAGAGAAACATGTGAATATTTATAAACATGAAGAGAAAACAGTAATAAACATGAAGAGATAATACTTATTTGATTTCCACTGTGCACAAGAATCCTGTGAAATGTCTTTAACTTTATTCCATGATCCAACAAGCCAATCCAGTCTTGATTACAATAGCTCCTTAACTTGATATGAAATGTCTACAGAAATGTCTTTTAATCCACCCTAATTACTTTGAAATGTGAAGTATTTATACAAAAAATATTACAAAATATCTCATAACAGTTTGAGAATTATTCTAGGAAATCAAAAATATCTTCAAGCATGAAGATAGAGACAGATGGAAAACTGCCTTCTTGTTGTCCCTTTTATTAAGATTGTGCTGGCTATTGTGGTTCGAATTTGGCTCTTTCAGTTGATTGATATCTGTGTGCTGGAATCACTTTATGTCTTTAACCTACTGATACTCTTTACCTGCTACACTTTGACCCTATTTCACCTATTTTACCTGGCTGCCATATGGATTTACTATAGTAACTTTATAGTAAATCTGTTAATTTTACCCACCATTCATCTTCAGGTAATTTTATCTTCAACATCTTTCTATATGTCTCATCAGCTTCGGTGTACTTGGAAAAATTTGGCTTGTTGACAAACAGGTGCTTTACCTCATGCTCTAGGAAGAATAGATTTTCCAGATTGTCATACAATACCTTTCCTGTGGGTAGAGCTTTTACCCCTGAAGTACTAGCTTGGTCGTTGGCCAACTTGTTTAGTCTTTCAACATAGTCTTCTTGGGTCATAAGCTTTTCATGAATAACCATAGGACTGGGAAGGCCTTTTTCCCTCAAAATTCCAAATTTTGTCATGAATCTATCAATATCAGCTTGCATGCTTTGGCATTTCTTCTCAAGATTGAGCATAAGGTTCCTTTTAGTAAGAACCTTCTTGATTTCTATGATGGTCCCTGTTCTATCTTCTATGCCTAGTTCATCCAGCTGATACCTATTCTTGTTGTTCAAGAGTTTTATCAGTTGGTTGGCCTCCTCAGGCTGGTCTCCCAGATCTCCTCTTGTCTTTTGAATTTCTTCGGTGGCCACTTTCACCAGTTCAGTCTGCTCAAAAATTACTTGAATTGATGGCCAAACATCATTGACAGAGTCAATGATGTTGGACCAGAGCATCTCCTTTATTTGTCCTAGTGGCTATTGCAATGTTAAGTCCTTTTCAAGGAATTTTATCCTTTCACCCATTCTTTGACTCTTCTGAGCTTCTTCTTTCTGTTGTATTTGTGCAAGCTTGCAGTCAGTTTCCAAGCTTGACACTTTTTCTTTAAGCCTTTTAAGCTCTATAGCCTGGATAGTCATTTCTTCCATGTCTTTCACTAATTCTGATGTATTCTCTATAGATGTACTTGCATTTCTAGATGTACCTGTGATTGACATGGCTGTAGTAGGCGTAACTATTGGTGCTAAGGTATAGCCAATGTAGAGGGCACTGCTGTAGAGACTGTAGGAATGACAGTTTGTGGAGTGGTGGCCAACTCACTCTGTTTAGACTGAATCAATTTGTCTAGTTCTTTCTCTGTTTCTTTTAATTGATCATTTAGCTTAAGGACTAAGTCCATAAGCTCCTCCTGTTCCTTCTGGGTTTCTAGTACTTCAGTTGTTTGTGGATGATGCAGATGAGGGATTTTGAGCTGCTTTTTCAAGGCAGCTATGTCATCATTTTTCTTTTTGATTAGCTTTTCTGCAGCCTTTACATCCTTGGGATCATGCCCCAACTCTATGATTAAGTCCTCTAAGGAATTTATCCTGGTATCCTTGGCCTGTGAAGATGCCTTTTCTAGTTGGAATTGCGTTGATATATTATTCAGCAAATTTTGTAGTTGATGTGCTACAATGGCCTTGCTGGTCAATGTGGAATAGACCATTTCTCCATTCTGTTTGTGCAATTCTATTTGGTTGATAGGATGTATATCCTTCGCCAGCACCTCAAAATATATCTTCAAGTAATCTGCTATAGACCTGGGCTGCTGTGTGGTAGGCTTCATGAAAGTCATTTGCATCTTACCTTCTTTTACATCAAAGGTTGACATTAGCCTTGTTTGATTAGTGGGAGCCATTTTAAGGTATTGTGCATAGCTCTGGGCCTTTAACCTTTCATTTCTGGCCTTTATCTCTTTGTATTTCTCTCTAATGTCTTGGTCCTAGCCAATTGGAGCCCTAAATGAGGATACTTCCATGCTCTGTTGTCTTTCCAGCATTTGAGCCTGTGTAGTGGAAGGTTCTTGTGTTCCTCCAGAGGGAGTGGCCTGCCTGCTCTCTGCCCTTTCTGTACCTGTGGTTCTAGCTATTTCCTCTGTAAACTCTTGTTCTGAAAAAGGATTTAACGTTTGCCCTTTGACATAATTCTATGCAATAGATCTGCCAAAAGTAGTGACCTCCTCCCTATCTCTTTTGGGATTCTTCTCCTCATTTAGAGGAGTCTGTACAATAGGAGGAGTACTTATGATGTGTTTTGGCTGAGCCAGTTCTTCTGATATGTCTGGTTTCTCTAATTCTTCATGCTCTTGAGGTCCTTCTTCTGCTCGTTGCTCACTGTGTTGCTGTGTTTCCCTTTGGGATAGGGATTCTCCTTACAAAGGTATATTCATCAAGTCTCCTTTCTAGATCAATCAACACATTATCAACAAAAACTTCTGTGCTATATATGTCTACTAAAGTGTTCTCCAGCCATTCTAGTTGATTTTCATATTGTTCTATCTCAAGAATTCTGTGGTGGATATAGGGATACAATTTGTTCTTTTGTCTTCTATTGCAGATGAAATCAGAAGGGTCATATCTCCATATGAAGATTTGTTTTAGTTTGAGACTTTGAAGGATTTCTTCTGCTTCCCTTCCATCTTCTCTACTATTGCATATAAAGGGGCCTAGCTAGTCTTTTATTCTGAGTTGATCCTTCTTCTTGGCCTCTACAAAATGTACCTCATCTGAATTAATTATTTTCCTGTAGTACTCAAGAGCAAACAATCTCGTGGGGAGGTATCTTGGTAGTTTGTAAGGTGCTAACTCATAGCCATATATCCCGATTTCAGTGTGATTTTGGTATAAATACCAGTCTCCCACTTTGTGTTATTTAGACAACTATAGGACCCTCCTGATATCTGCACTGATCCTAGGGGGAGGACTTCCTAACAACATAGTTGCCACTGGGTGCACAAAAAGATCTATGAAATCTGTATAAGTATATGGAGAGTCATATTGGTGGATTAATGGGGTCCAGAAGATTACTGATCTTGGGTTGCCTCTGGTATCAAGCTTCTGAAGTGCGAATGGAAATTTATCAGATTGATAGCATAGGAAAAGATGATATGAAACTGATGAGTACTTGAATACTCTTTCATTATCCATTCTCATGAATTGATCATGCATTTTATCTGCAATAAACTTGGCATAATCAAACATGACGGCAGGGGGTTATCTAGGAGTGTAAATGGACATGAATGCTATAATAATATCATCAACATACTCCCTTGTTGGAAATAATACTGAGAGGGGGGGTGAATCAGTATTATCAGATTAATCAAACTTTTCAAATGCCCAAAACATATACGCTACTTCAGTTAAGTGAACCAGCGTGTACACGCTACTGTGACGAAGTAAAACAGCGTATAAGCAGAAAACTCACAATTTAGTTGGCTTATTCTTCAATTAAGTGCATCAGGACATTATTCATCATATTAACAGTAAACATGTGCAGTATAACAGAACAGATAAAAAGCCACACACATGAACACCAAGATATAAGGTGGAAACCCAATGTGGGTGAAAACCACCTGCTGCAAGTTGTCTCTATCTTTCTTAATATGAAACTTCAGTTTACAATCTTTTGTACTGGTGCAGCCTTATACCAGTACGCAGGCTACAACCTGCAGAAGGCTTCAACCTTCTCTCGTTCTCCAAACTTCCTTGGAAGGGAGCTCCAACCCCCTTTTGCTTTTGTACTAGCCAAGATACTAGTACGTAGGTGCTGACCTACAATCTTCCTTCTTCCAGGTATCACTTTTCATACATTTTCAGACTTGGATATTCCTGAAGCACAACATTACAATCTGAAGACCACAATTCATTCAATTTTCACAACAGATCATTGAAGCATAAAACAACCAACTTTGAATCACTGAACCACTGAACCCTGTCAATCACCAGTTACCAGAACACAGAGCAGACTACAGAACTCTGTAATAACAGTCAGATCCCACTGTAAACCCAAATCAAGCTTCAAAAGATATACGCTACTTTAATGAGCAGAAACCGCGTATACACGCGCTTTTACCGAAGCCAACCTGCGTACAGATCTAAAAATAAACTTTCTCAACTTGCAGCTGTACCAGATATTAGTTAGACTCAGAACGTAACATTGCGACAATATGCAGATCTAGAAATACGCATAATCAACCATAACATGATAGTGCATTTCAAACCATTTGATCCCGATCTCTCCTTAGATCTAGTTCTCCATCAACCGATGAGATCTCTCCTTAGCTCAGATCAACCAACTCAGAACCTGCATATCAGATCTCTTTCTCTCTTAGATATTCATGCCTTGTCGAAAGATGATCTTTGCCTGATGATCTTCTTCTCCTTATATAGCCTTAGGCCTTTCTCAATACCAAGAGCCAAAACCATAGTAACACAATACCATCAACTTTAAAACTAGGGATCGACACGCCCGTCGAGACATAATGGTCCGAAATCATAGGCACAACTTCCAAGGTCTAACCACCATGAACCAAAGGAACCTTTCCACATACACGCGCTTTTTCTGAATCGAACTTGCGTGTACACGCGACTTGGGCTTAACGAAACAGCGTGTATGAGCTTTCTTGCCATGCTGTACTGAGATCTGTCTTCTGATTAAGTTGCCATCACCTGTACTAACCTTTGAGCACCTGTACCATCCACTGAGTGAGTTGCCATCAAGGACAACCCTTGAACCATAATGCCAACAATCTCCCCCTTTGGACTTGATGGCAACCACCACACCAAGTCACTCTCCCCCTTTGACATCAAGGGCAAAGGGAGGACCAAGATATTCTCTTCCTTGGTAATCCTTCTGCTGTCCATACTGCTGTCCATACTCCCCCTGAGTACATGCTGAAATCTCCAAGTGTGCTCCCCCTTTGTGAATGCCAAAGAGTACCAATCTATCCATCCTGCTCACCAAGTGCTGTTCATGCTCCCCTTGACTGTAGGCAAGATCTGCAAAAGATGTTCTTCAAGAAGAACATGACTCTATACATCATAAAAGACCTTCCTATAACCAAAGACTCATACATACATCCATTTTTCAACTAAGTGAGGATATACAAAAAAATGACTCATCCACCCAACCAAGTGGGGATACATCAATATTGACTCATCCACCTAACCATGATAATACATGAACATTTCATCATTCATCCCAGGCATAGTGGGGAAACCAACAAAGGCCGTTACATGACCTTGACACCATAAAAGAGACAAGAGAGATACATGACATAGAGACAACAGATCTAGACCAAGACTTAAGAAAGACACCAGCAGCATCTGATAAACATCTTGTTAGATCAACAACGAGAATTTCTTTCTGAGCTCCTTCTTAAACCAATCAACCAAAACATCTGAATGCCAACAATGCTTTATGAGACTTTTGAGCTGCTCCCCCTGAACCTGTGCCTGTTGCACTCCCTGAAACTGTGCCTGAATACTTCTGACATTCCTATTGCTGTTCAGAACTTCAGAGTTTTCCTTTGCTGTTCAGAACTTCATATACGCGTTTTATCCTGTATAAAGCAGCGTATGTACGCGGATATTCTTTCTGCAACAAGCGTCCAGCATACACGCGACTTACTCAACATAAATCCGCGTGTATACGCTCATATCCCTTCCGTAACCTGCGTATACCAACTTTTCTGTAGAACAAACAAATTTCAACAACAGGATGAAGCATCAACTACTCCCAGCTTTTGTCTGAGATATTCAAAAGTTTCCCTGGGCAGTGGTTTTGTGAGAATATCAGCAACTTGCTCCTTAGAAGGAACATACTCCAATTTGACCTTCTGCTCAAGCACTTGTTCCCGAAGAAAATGGTACTTGATTGGTATGTGCTTGGTCTTTGAGTGCATGACTGGATTCTTTGAAATGCTGATTGCACTTGTATTATCACATAAGATAGAGACAGGTGGAGTGCAAGTGATTTGAAAGTCCTGCAAGGTCTGCATCATCCAAAGAAGTTGTGTGCAACAAGATGCTGCAGCCACATATTCTGCTTCAGCTGTAGATAAGGCAATCGAACTTTGCTTCTTGCTGAACCAAGACACTAATCTGGAACCCATGAAGAAAGCACCTCCACTTGTGCTTTTCCTATCATCCACACTTCCAGCCCAATCTGCATCTGTGTAAGCATGAAGAGTGAGATCTGTATTTCTAGGATACCATAAGCCATAGTTTTGGGTCCCTTGAAGATATTTGAAGATTCTTTTGACTGCCTGAAGATGGGTTTCCTTTGGGTTGGCTTGAAATCTTCCAACCATCCCTACTGCATGAGTAATATCTGGTCGAGTACCTGCCAAATAAAGCAAACTCCCAATCATGGATCTATAAGTGGGTTGGTGAACTGCTGCTGATTCATCATTTGCACTGAGGCTGCATCCTGTAACCATGGGTGTACATACTGGTTTTGACTCTTCCATGCCATACTTCTTCAAGATCTGCTTGAGGTATTTGGTTTGAGACAAGAAGATACCTCCTTCATTTTGTTGGATTTGCAATCCAAGAAAATATGTCAATTCTCCAAGAAGTGACATTTCGAACTCTTTCTGCATAACCAAGGCAAAGTTTTGACTCATAGTTTCTTCATTGCTGCCAAAAATAATATCATCTACATAAACAACAAGAATTAGCAATTTGTTATTTTCAACTTTTATATAGAGATTGCTATCTGCTGATCCTTTTGAAAAGCCTTGTTGGTGAAGATATTTGTCCAACCGATAGTACCAAGCCCTTGGGGCTTGTTTGAGCCCATAGAGAGCCTTTTTCAATCTGCATACAAGGTTTGGATCATTCCCAAGAATGAACCCATCTGGCTGCTCAATATATACTTCTTCTTCTAAGTCTCCATTCAGGAAGGCTGATTTCACGTCCATTTGAAATACCTTGAAGTTTTGAAAGCTTGAGAGAGCAAGGAACATTCGGATGGCCTCTAGTCTTGCCACAGGAGCAAAGGTCTCTTCAAAATCTATTCCTTCTTGCTGTGCATACCCTTTACAAACAAGTCTGGCCTTGTTTCTAATTACTTCTCCATTTTCATTTAACTTATTCTTGAAGACCCATTTTGTTCCTATTACATTCTTATCTTTTGGTCTAGGAACCAATTCCCAAGTGTTGTTCCTTTCGATTTGCTCAAGTTCTTCATCCATTGCTTTGACCCAACATTCATCTTTGCATGCTTCTTTCACATTTTGTGGTTCAATGGAGGAGAGTAGAGCCAAGTAGCTTGAAGCTTCTGCAAGTGTCCTTCTTGTTTGTACTCCTGCTTCTTTCTGCCCCACAATCTGAGTTTCTGGATGATTCTTTTGGACATATCTGGATGGAGTCTTTTCTTCTATTCTTGTCTGCTCCTCTGGTTCTTCTTGAGATTCTTCTTCTTCTTGAGGTTCTTCTTCTTCATCATTTCGCCTTTGAGAGTAACCTTCATCTTCTTCATGATGAACTTGCCTAGGAATATATCCCTTCTCATCAACCACTATATCAATACTGTCAACAATTCTGCCAAGTCTTTTATTGTAGCACTTGTATGCTTTGCTATGTGGAGAATAACCAAGAAGAATGCCCTCATCTGCTCTAGGTTCAAGTTTGCCAAGTTGCTCATCAGTGTTCTTAATATAACATTTGCTCCCAAAGATTTTGAAATGCTTCACGGAAGGAGTTTTACCACTCCAAAGCTCATGAGGTGTTTGAGTGCTGTTTACTCGGACATTTGTTTTGTTAAGAATGATAACAGCAGCATGTGCGGCTTCTCCCCAGAAGGTTGCAGGAGTACCTGATTCATCGAGCATAGCACGAGCCATTTGTTGGATAGTTCTGTTCATTCTTTCCACAACCCCATTTTGCTGAGGAGTTCTAGCTGTAGAGAATTCTCTTCTTATCCCATGTTCATCGCAGAAATCAAAAAATTCATTTGATGTGAACTCCCCACCTCTGTCAGATCTGAGGCACTTGATTTTGTGTCCTGATTCATTTTCGGCCAATGCTTTGAAGGATTTGAATTTTTCGAATGCTTCATCTTTGTGCTTCATAAGCCCTAACCAAACAAACCTTGAGAAATCATCAATGAATAATATCAGATATTCTTCTCCTCGAGGTGACCTTTTCCTAAATGGACCACATACATCTGTATGGACTAGCTCAAGAGGCAAGCTAGCTGACCCTTCCTTCTCTGGAAAGTTAGTTCTGGTCTGCTTTCCAAACTGACAAGATTTGCATATGGTGTTGTCTGGAATTTTGATATCTGGAAGATCGCGAACTGCCTGATATTTGCATGCTTTCCTTATTTGTGAGAAGCTTAGATGTCCCAACCTTCGATGCCATAACCAGTGCTCTTCATCCTTGCTAAGATAGCATTGTTGTTGTTCTTCTTCAAATATGTACAGATTATTTGGAGTTCTTTTGCCTTTGAGAACTGTTTTACCTGTATCAAGATCACGAACAAGACATCCATTCGATCTGAAAATAACCTCTGTTTTTTGATCACACATCTGGCTGACACTTCGAAGATTATGTTTCAATCCATCAACATACAAAACATTTCCAGCCTTGACCTTTTCTTTTAAAGGAGCAATACCTTTTCCTTTTATAGTAGCAGGAGTATCATTTCCAAAAGAGACTTTCTTTCCCTTTTCTAAAGTAGAATAAGATTCAAGTTTTTCTTTATCACCTGTCATATGTTTCGAACATCCACTGTCAATGTACCATAGATTTTCCTGTCCTTCTGCATAAAATGCTATCCCACATCTTTCTGTTTGAGGTTCCTTTATTCTCCATGATTTGGTGCTTGTGGCTTGTTCCTTTTTCTCCTGAAACCTGCTCCTGCATTCAGAGTCTTTATGACCAAAATTATTGCAAATAGAACATTCAACTTCATTTTCAAGCACCGAAAAGTTGTTATAGGTCCTTTTTGTAATCCCTGTCATACTTCTTTGTTTTTGAGCTTCCCTAGTCATGATTGTTTTATATGCAACACATTGAGCTGCTCTGTGACCAAAGTTGTGGCAAGAAAAGCATTGTCCATTGAAGAAGCTTCTGCGGTTATTGAATCTACCAGCCAACTGATTGTAATTTCTATTTTCATCTATTCTTGAGCCAAACTGAGAAGATTTTACCTGTGGTTGGTTGTAGCTTTTGTTCATCCTTAAGGAGGATTGTCCCTGATAGTTTCTGTTTGTAACTCGTCCCTGCTTTACCTGATTATCTTCATTGTTCTTCCGCTCATTTCCTCTTGCTGCATCAAGATAACTTTTTGAGGTGGATGCTTGAGAGGTTTCTCCATTATAGCCCAAACCTGTTTTGTTTAGAGGAGACCGCTGCACACTAATAATCTCATCCAAGGTTTCAGATCCTTTGACAAATTTAAGATTAATAGTTTTTGTTTTCTCAATTTCTTTTCTGAGACCAACAATTTCACCTTCTAGTTTTTCAAGATGTTTTTCCTTTTCATCAATTTGAAATTGCAAAGTATCAATAATCACATTCCTTTCTTCTATGCTTCTCTTGAGTCTAGTGATTTCATTATAGAGATTATCCACATCTATAGCATCCTCATAATCATCATCTTCAAATGCCATTAACAGCTTATATTTATTACCTTGTTCATCCTCATCACTGTTTGATAAGCCATCACTATCTTCATGGGTGTAGTAGCTTTTCCTATTTGCACTTTGTTTCTTGTTCCATCTAGCAGGTTCTTTTCCTTTATCCTTATAAGGACATTTTGCAGCATAATGACCTACTTTCCCACAAGCAAAACATTTGAAAGGTAGCTTACCTCTGAACCTTCCAGAACCCCTTTGAAGATTTCTGACAAAATTTGATTCTTCTTCCTCTTCTTCTGGAACATGGCTTGCTTCATAGTAATCTTCTTTTCCTGATGCCTTAAAAGCAGCTTCCCTTCTGTCAGATGGACCTCCCTTTCTCATTTCATAAGCGGTTAGAATTTCATGTAGCTGAGACATAGTGAGAACACGGAGATTTTCTTTTTCTTCTATTGCAGATACTTTAGATTCAAACTTGGGGGATAAAGATCTTAGAACCTTTTGAACTACTATAGTTTCTCTTATTTCTTCACCCAAGTTTTTCATACAATTAACAATCTCATCTACCCGGAGAAAATAATTAGCCACACTTTCATCATTATACATCCTGAGAGTCTCATATTGAATCCTGAGTGTTTGAAGTTTAGCTTCCTTTACCTGTTCATCTCCTTCATAGCTAGTGATCATTTTGTCCCATATTTCTTTTGCTGATTTGAAGTGCATGACCTTCATGAATTCTGTTTGAGATATACTTCCTAATAGGGTAGCGACTGCTTTTGCATTTGTTTCATATGCCTTTTTTTCATCTGGATCTGTAGGAGTAGCTGAAGGAAAAGCATAGCCTTTTTCTACAATGTCCCAAACTTCTGTACCAAGAGATTGAAGATATGCAGTAACTCTTACCTTCCAATAATTGAAATTTGTTCCATCAAAAACCGGTGGCCTGATTGATGCTTCTTTCTCGTAGTTGCTCATGATGAATGATCTTCCTTCAAGCGATCAAGCTTCTCTGAAGGACCTGCTCTGATACCAATTGTTGGAAATAATACTGAGAGGGGGGGTGAATCAGTATTATCAGATTAATCAAACTTTTCAAATGCCCAAAACATATACGCTACTTCAGTTAAGTGAACCAGCGTGTACACGCTACTGTGACGAAGTAAAACAGCGTATAAGCAGAAAACTCACAATTTAGTTGGCTTATTCTTCAATTAAGTGCATCAGGACATTATTCATCATATTAACAGTAAACATGTGCAGTATAACAGAACAGATAAAAAGCCACACACATGAACACCAAGATATAAGGTGGAAACCCAATGTGGGTGAAAACCACCTGCTGCAAGTTGTCTCTATCTTTCTTAATATGAAACTTCAGTTTACAATCTTTTGTACTGGTGCAGCCTTATACCAGTATGCAGGCTACAACCTGCAGAAGGCTTCAACCTTCTCTCGTTCTCCAAACTTCCTTGGAAGGGAGCTCCAACCCCCTTTTGCTTTTGTACTAGCCAAGATACTAGTACGTAGGTGCTGACCTACAATCTTCCTTCTTCCAGGTATCACTTTTCATACATTTTCAGACTTGGATATTCCTGAAGCACAACATTACAATCTGAAGACCACAATTCATTCAATTTTCACAACAGATCATTGAAGCATAAAACAACCAACTTTGAATCACTGAACCACTGAACCCTGTCAATCACCAGTTACCAGAACACAGAGCAGACTACAGAACTCTGTAATAACAGTCAGATCCCACTGTAAACCCAAATCAAGCTTCAAAAGATATACGCTACTTTAATGAGCAGAAACCGCGTATACACGCGCTTTTACCGAAGCCAACCTGCGTACAGATCTAAAAATAAACTTTCTCAACTTGCAGCTGTACCAGATATTAGTTAGACTCAGAACGTAACATTGCGACAATATGCAGATCTAGAAATACGCATAATCAACCATAACATGATAGTGCATTTCAAACCATTTGATCCCGATCTCTCCTTAGATCTAGTTCTCCATCAACCGATGAGATCTCTCCTTAGCTCAGATCAACCAACTCAGAACCTGCATATCAGATCTCTTTCTCTCTTAGATATTCATGCCTTGTCGAAAGATGATCTTTGCCTGATGATCTTCTTCTCCTTATATAGCCTTAGGCCTTTCTCAATACCAAGAGCCAAAACCATAGTAACACAATACCATCAACTTTAAAACTAGGGATCGACACGCCCGTCGAGACATAATGGTCCGAAATCATAGGCACAACTTCCAAGGTCTAACCACCATGAACCAAAGGAACCTTTCCACATACACGCGCTTTTTCTGAATCGAACTTGCGTGTACACGCGACTTGGGCTTAACGAAACAGCGTGTATGAGCTTTCTTGCCATGCTGTACTGAGATCTGTCTTCTGATTAAGTTGCCATCACCTGTACTAACCTTTGAGCACCTGTACCATCCACTGAGTGAGTTGCCATCAAGGACAACACTTGAACCATAATGCCAACATCCCTGGTAGTATAGCCTAACACACTAGATATCATTGATATAATGTCTCGGCCAAGTTCAGAGAATATGGTCCACATGTATGGGGGAGGGTCCTTTGGAATGTATTTCTCTTCCATAATGAAGGTCTGGAATAATTGAGAAAGTTTGATAGAGGTGATTCTAGGGAATCTGTCAAGTAGGTCTCCAACAAAAATGGGGATTAGGTTTTTCCCTCGTTGCAACTGCAGTATTTCATTGATGGATTCAGCAGTGATGGTGATTAACATAATATGGTCAGGAGTAATCAATGCTCTTTGGCTGGGACTGTAGTTCATATGGCAATAGTGGAAAATTTCAGGGAAGATATGAACTCTAGGGAATTGGTACTTGGGCAAATTTGATTCCCAAAGACTTATTTTGTCTGCATGGTTTAAGTACTAGTCCCTGTACCTACAGAATAACTTCAGTGGGGATTCATGGATAGAGGTGTCTTTGATTTGGAAGTCTTTGTCTGCCAAAGGGAGATGGTCTAAGTCCCGGTGGGGAGTGGTAATTGGTCGGACATTCATTGCAATTGGAGCAGCCATCCTTGGTTCTTGTGGATTCAAGAATGGGGAAAAGGGTTTTCAGTTAAATTGGGGGAAAATTGGTTCAATTCAGAGTAGTTTGGGGTTGCTGGGCAATTTTTTTACTTAATTACTTAATAACTTAAAGCAATTGAGTAACAGGTTTGGGAATTAGACAGGGTTTCTTGGTGAATTCGGATAAATACTTGGTTTTTTCCCTGAATGGGTTGATGGATGACTGAGTATAGGTGCAGGAGGTGTAGGTGACTGAAGGGTGGACTGGAAGTTTCGGTAGCTTCAGCAGGTTGGCAGTTGGACGTGGGTTGACGGTTGCACGTACTCTATCGCTTGCATGGAGGTCTGAGTGTCTTTTTCATGATAAAACAAAAAAAATGAGTTTTTTAGTTTTATTGGTAAAGTCAACTATTTTGGCGGGTACACGGGGGATAGGTACAATTGGATTTTAGCAGGAGACAGGACGTTTTTGTCATCTAGCGGGAGGCGATAAGAAGGTTTTGATCGGAATGCTTTTGGGCAGGGGTGGTTTCGTGGGGAGGTCACCTGATGCCATTTATCAGGCGACATGTAGCATTAGGGCCTAAAGTGAAACCACCCATATTGGGCAGGTAAAGGTCAGCCTTCGGAGGCTGCCCGATATGATTGTCAATCGTCGTATCAAATGGGGCAGATTGCACAATGATCGGGGCGGGGTTTTGTTACGAGGTTTAATGGAGGGGCCCAACAGAGTTTAAACAGTGGTGGGTTAGATTAAATGAAGGTTTAAAGGTGGATTTAAGGGTGTTGGGGGTGATTTTGTTGGCGGAATTAATTATTAATTAACCATAGATTGGTTAATTAATATTTTTATCAGGTTAGGGGAGTAATAAAGTTTATTTTTCAAACTTTTGGGGTGGAATATTAATATAATGATTTTTTTTTATAACTATAGGGGAAGGGTTTATTGCTTTCTCGGGATTTAATACAAATAAAGTTAGAAATTAATATGATGGTGGCGGAGAATACACAAAACGCTAAGTATAATGTATTTTGTTTATTTGCTTTTTTGTAAACACATGATACTTAGGCTTTAAAGTGTTTTTGGGTTTTTTAGAGGAAAGGGGTCTTTTCATGGGGGGTGATTACTTTTTCTAAGGTTTTATCCTTAGAAAAAGGGGTTTATTAGGGGAAAGTGAGTTTCCCTAGGAAATTGATGTTTTTCATAAGGGAAGGGATTTATTTGGGAATATGAGTGAATTTGAAGGGGGTGAATGTTCATGAGGAGAATTTTAGTACTTAAGACCTATAAGTTATTGGGCTGAGGGTCCGGTCCCTCCAGAAGTCAGAGAAATGCTCTGAGCCCCTTTAACTTAAGATTTTAGGTACTTTAAGACTTTTCTTGGAAATTAGTTAAGTGGAAAATGTAATGAATGAGGGAGGTTAATCAATTGACTTTGTGTACTTTGATACATGCTCAATTTTCATCCATACTTAGAACTTTGATGATGAAGGTGAATAATATGATTTTTATCTAACAATCATCATAATTTTGCAACCTTTCTTCTACTTACCCACCTACTCATCCTCTCATTTTTACTTCTTTATTGGGGTGAACTTAAGTTGGAAAACCCTTATCAAAACATTTTCTTTTCTTTTACAAAAGTAATCTATCTAAGTCTAACCTTATTACATCCAAGGGATCAGATTAAATAGTTGAGCTCCTTTTATTTACTCTACCTATCTACTTATCTGCCAAGATTAAACAATTTTGGTCAGATTTTATTCTCTATCTCTAAGCATAAAATTGAAAACATGAAATAGCCAAGTTTAAACATTTTGACCATCCATGGATTGTGGCAAAGGTAACAAGCTACACACAATCTTTTATTCTGCATCAAAAGTAAATAGTAGTTCCATTTTGACTTACACACTTTCATGGAATTTTTTCTTTCTCGGGGTTCATTTTTTCATCTTTTTTGACCTTTTTTTCTTGGTCCTTTAATTTTTCTTTTAGGACATACCCTCTTTACATTTTTTTTTTTTTGAATATGGAAAACATTTTCAGAAAGCAAAGGTATGTACATGTTACAGATTTGACCTTAGCCATTAAAAAATTATGACCCCTATTAGTATAGGAACATAACAGTGGCTCCACTTGGGGATGGCATTTCCTGGTGAAATGTCAAGAACTAGTAGATCAATGGCCTTTTGAATTACTGTGATCTTACTCTGCAACTTTTCCCTTTTACTTTGTTGCATTATTGGTATTTATGATAGTGAAACTTTTGAAGCTTAGGGCCTTCTCTTTGGGCTTCAACTCCAAAATTACCATCCAATCAACACTAAACTTTTGAAGAATAAAATATGTACAAGTGATTAGTGAAATCAGTGACTAGGATCTATGTAGTGCTTAAGCATTCGACCATTAACTGGTCCTCCTTCTACTTCTGCACCATCCAATTTTTTGAGGAAAAGAGCATTATTACCCCTCAAATCATAAATGATGTAAGGGCCTTTCCATAGGAAGTCGAACTTCCCATGTTTACCTTTATCCTCCCTTCTTGAGTCCCATTTCAAAACTTTATCTCCTAGGTAGAAATCTTCTTCCTTAGTCCTTTTGTCAAAAGCTTTCTTGATTCTCTCCTACACAACTTGGGATCTGATATACACTTCTTTCCTGGTCTGCTGTAAGTGAATTGTCTAGTTGATCCTCCTTTGAATATCATTTGGCTCAACCTGTACTTCTTGGAGCAACTTCATCACTGGTGTTCCCAAGGAAGATGGGAAAACAACCTCCATTCCATAGACTAGCTGATAAGGACTGGTACCAATGGATTTCTTTGTGGTCAACCTATCTGCCCACAAGGCATTTACTAGCTTCTTGTTCCAAGTTTTCTTGTTATCTTCCAACAATTTTTTGATGATATTCACTAAGCTCTTGTTGGAAGACTCTGCTAGTTCGTTTCCTTGGGGATAGTAGGTTGTGGAGTGACCCGGGATTATATGATATTTGTTGCATAAATCAATCATCCTCTTTGATTTGGAAGCTGCTTTATTGTTTGTGATGATTTTGGTTGGGCAACCAAATCTGGACAGAATTTTGGCCTCAAGGAAACCTATTATGGTAGTATTAGTAGCCTGTCTTGAGGGTATGGCTTCTATCCACTTTGTAAAATAATCTGTAGAAGTCAAGATCCATTTATGTTGGGCCAAAGAGGGGGGATGGATTTCACAAATGAAGTCAAGACCCCACTGCTGAAAAGGTGCTTCAGTAGATATTGGTTTCAAGGGTAACGATAACAATTTTTTCCTTCCTTTAAAAATCTGACGTTTATGATAGGAGGTTACGAATTTATTTACATTAGAAAACAGACTAGGCTAGTAAAAACCAACTCTTAGGATCTTGTCGGCTGTGGCTTTCCAGTAAAGATGCCCCCCACAGTCACCTGCATGAAACTCCTGTAATATTTTGGTAGATTCTTCCTTTAACAAATAATTAAGAAGGATGCCTTCATGATTTTTACAAAATAAAGCATTGTCAATTCTGCGAAACTTCAAAGATTTCATTTTTAAGAACCTACTTTTAGTCCTGTATAATTCAAGAGCGGCTTGAAGATTTTGTAGAACATATATAATGTCAGCATACCATGGTGATTCTATGAAGGATTGGTTGATCTGTGGAGTCGCCATCTCCTCTTCGTTATCCAATTCTGCAATAAAGTTAATGTCTAGGGCCTGACAGTTCGATTCAGCCATAAGTTTGGCTAAACCTTGGTCTTTGATCAATTTTCTAGGTTTATTTTCTAGGTCATATTTGTTTCTGGGAAAACTAGTATCTTTTCAATCGACTAGCCCTCTAGGTTTGGCAGCTTTCCTAGAAACAACAGCTTAAAGCAATTCATGATTTCTTCTATGTATAATAGATAAGAGAAAGGCAAAGGAACCAACTTGGATCTTTTGCTTAACTCCTTGCTTGATCTCTCTCCCCCTTGACAGAACTTGCAACTCCTCTCCGTACTTATCCCACTTGGAGAGTACCTGTAGAAACACAGTAACAAAGAACCATCAAAGCATCTTGTTCTATTATATCATAATCATTACAGAATTAGAAATATAATGAACATACAATGGCATTCACAAATAATAACGTTCACAATTGCACAATTATATGGAAGAAAACTCGAAGAACTTTATTAAATAGAAGGGAGAATTACAACCCAGTTGTCTGATCTAGCATCATCCTCCTAGCATCAAGCCCTCTTCACCTCATGAAATAGCAAGATCACACCAACAATACAATGTTCTTTCCTCAAATTATCAGCACTTACTTGCAATTCACAATATTCTGGCCTCTGGATCTCTTAGATGAGGGATCCATTTATAGATGTGTGCAAGGGTGTGAGTCATCTCTGGGTTTTTTATTAGTGTCATTCCACTTGTTGCATTTGGTTCCACTTGGAGATTTCTTGGATCTCTTACTCATCCCTTGGTGAATTCAAAGAGGCAAGTGTCATAGGAGAAGTTTCTATAAGATTCCATGAGCATCCACTTAGCAAATTGTCTCGGACATTTGTCCATCCTTGCTCATCGCACCCTACAGAAGGCCTCATCAGTATGCATCGCACCTGGCTAGTGTAGAAGTCAGTATGCATCACACCCTGATAGTGGAGCAGTCAGTATGGTCCAGTTTAGGCCAATTCTGGATGGTATTTCAGGTGGAACTTTTGGGGAATGATGTAATCAGATGACCATGTTCTTTTAGGGTATTAAACAACCCTTTTAGGGGTTTATGAGCCCTAGTTTATTGACATATAAGATTGGGGTCGAAGTGCCAAAATATGTCTATAACAGTTGCCCCCTAAAGCATGAAGTCATAAATATTGATGTCAGGTGAAATGATTTATCATGAGGATCTGCGGTTTCGAAACTGGAAGGTGACCTGTATAAGATACAATACAATACATCATCATAATATAATTTTCATAATCTAGCTGAGGCAGGCTTTCCCATGCTCATCTTTATAAATTCATTTCATGTACATAGAACAGATAATCGTTTGTAGCTGCAGACTAGTGATTCTTCATATGTAGAGTCATCATCCTTGGCTTGGATGACCATCTGTGTAGCTTCTATGTACATTTGATGTCTTTATATCCCTGAATATATCACAGCTCGGATGGATGAAACTAGATCTGGGGTCTTCAAACTCGTTCAATCTTTGCCCGATGTACAAGTTTATCTATGTGAAGAGATTTTCTGAAGTCGAACATGGAAAGACATCGCCTAATTACCAGCCAATAATGTAAGCTGTTAACAGACGCGAGAAGAATCATTGATAATGATAATGACCCTCAAGGTACCACAGTACAATTCATGTGGTGTGAATCTATGATCCGATGTTGAACACCACACAAAATATTTCGGTCGAAGGCCATTGATGTCAACCTATCGCCGGAAGTGAGAAACTTGTCATTGAGGCATGCAAGCTTCAAAGTACTGAAAGGGTTGTTTCTAATTCAACTTCTTGGATAATGAGCTGATGTCAACAAGAAGTGGCTCATCATAGGAAGGCCTTGATGTATCCCACATCTACGACATGAAACGAAGCAAATGATTTTCTGGAGGTGAAAATGATCAGACGACAGAAGGTTCCGGAATGGTGGTCATGAAAAATGAAGGTTGAAGGTATTGCAGTGGATGAGACATCAACTGGATGGTGAATTCTCAACTGAATGACTTCTCTTGAACATATCGGCGACACTGAGATGAATTGGTAGCGTTAACCCCAAAATATGGATGGTGTGAAAGACCAATGGTGAGATGACTGGTGAACGGAATAACCCAACCCAACTCAATCACGAAGACGAAGTGAAAGTGTCATGTTCAAGAGCGACCTGCTACCATAAAGTTTTCAAGTTTTCTTCCCTTTTTCCCCAGTCATTGCTGACCAGTACCTCTTTATTTTTGTCAAGATTGAGGAGGATAACATATTCTTGTTATATAATTTTCCCTTTGGGCAAACCTATCGCTATGTTTTAATGAGTCTAGCGACAGTGAAACTCGTTCTTGTCTGGGTGGACAAGTTTGTCGCTATTGTTTTAACGAGTTTAACGACAAGGATAACTCGGTCCTTTTCATGTTTAGAGAGTTTGAAAAGGGATGAAAAGGAAACTCCAGAGGTTCTTTTTCATAGAATAATCCCTTAGGTCCGAAAAATATTAAAATAATACAAAAGGGATGACTTTTCGATCACTTTAACGAGTCGAAAAAGACAAGCACTCGAACTTTTTCGTGAGATAATCCCTCAGGTCTGAAAAAAGATTAAAATATACAGGAGGGATGGCACTTCCAATCACTTTAACGAGCTGGAGAGGCCAATTGCTCGACAATATTTTCATATTTAACGAGTCTGAAAAGGGTTTAACGAGGACTAGATTTTTAGGAACGCATGGTGTCTAGGGTAGCAACTAGTTCCGGTTAAGCTTGGAACTTCTCAAAAATGGTGATTTCTAGGAAGAGGTTGGCTAACAAGACCACTTGTTGCAGCTGTTCCTAAAAATGGTAAACAATCAAGTGGAAGCGTATGATCAGCCAAAAGAATGGAGGTGATGAGAGGTACACAACCAAGGCTCAAAAGGATGATAGCACGACAGTCACAAAGGTTATTTACTGAAGGTGGGTTCATTTTTTAATGAGCTTGAACCATGGGGGGAATATGCTTGGTTTCAGTTTCATTTTTTTACAAGCTTAAAAAGGAAAGATATTCTTGAATAAGTTTCTATTTCTACAAAAGCTCAAAACTAAAAGGCTAGAAACAATAAAGCTAAAAAAGGCTAGAAAATGACAAAGCTAAAAAGCTAGAAAATGAAAATTGAAAAAAGAAATGAAAAGTTTGCATGCCCCCAGCATGGTGAAAAGGAGAGTCTCCAATAGCTATATGTAAACTTACTATGGTTATGTAAGATGGTTTCATCCACAGAATACAAAAAACTTCCTTGGCTTCGTCCATAGAATAGACAAAGGTGAATGGTGTGTTAGACCAATCACATAACCTACAGGGAAACTTATCTTTTCAGCTAGGTTCGTCTACCAAATAGACAAGGGTGCATGCCTCCTAAGCTTCGTTACATTCACCAGACTACTCACGGTAATTAGGTGGATGGAATGAAGGTTCGAGAGACACTTTTGATGTACAAGGACCATTTAGGGATGATGATCGACTTAGAGTTATGCTTGAACCCGGAAATAAAGGCTGGTCAATAGTGACAATTTTGCCTTCATGTGAGAAACACATTAATCGGAACTGTGTTGAAACGATAGCCTCCATGTTATAAACATAGTCACGTCCAAGGAGTAGATTGTAATCTAACATTCCTGGGACTACCATCATGTTCAGGTGAATGGTTTTCCTTCCCAAAGTTATCGGTAACTTAGGAAGGATCCCTAACGGTTGGCTCGTTCCTTTGTTAAAGCCTGAAAAATTCTGTGTAATAGGAATAAGCGATGGCGAACCAAGAAATTTACGAGTAGTTGAGGAAAGGATACTCACTGATGCCCCTTCATCTATGATAGTTCCAGACATGATCATTTTGTAAACTTGTACTATGATCCGGAAAGGCACGTAAGATGGAAGGCGGGATCTTGCTAGTCAATTCCAATCAAAGGAAGTGACTAGACTGCTTGGAGGGGGTACCGAATAAATGGTTGAATTAACCCCTTGAGTAGCGGGAACTGGAGGATGTTCCTCCTATTGTGAAGGAATGGGCAGATTTCCCCCAAGTTCATCTGATTATGAAGTAACAAAAAGAATTTGAACAATATCGTTATTACTCTCTTCGGGAAGGGTATGATCTTCTAAAGGTAAAACTGGGTCAACTGTCACCTTGACCTATTGACTTTCGTCGGGCATGGACTCAGAAGATTCACTTTCAGTGATAGGTGTATCGATCGAAGGTTGAATTAAGTCAGTTGGTTTTTCAACTAGTAAAGAACTTGGGGAGAGTTTCTTGTATCCAGATGGGAGTCGCTGCGGTGAAGTAGGACGGTTATCCAAGACTCTTTTGGCTTCATCCAAAAAAGGACAATGGTGAAGGGTATGGTCTCCTTCACATAACCTACATGGAACTTTGACCTTTCCTTTCTGTCCATGAACTTCACTATTACTAGTTGATGGTGTGTTGTCAACATGATCACCAGAGGTTGATGACACCTAATGGTGCGAACAAGGAGACCATTCTCTCAAGATCCGAGGAAGGCAAGGACAGTCTTGATGAAAATGGTCTCCTTTACAAATTATGCAAGGGAATTTGGGTTTAGGAGATTTAATGTGCAGATTTTCACCAGATGATTCATGGTTGCCCCCTTGTTGAATCGACTTCTTCTTCTTCTTCTCCTTCCCTTTCTTCTTCTTCTCAGCCACCTGGTTACTAGCATCACTATTTTCACCAAGCGAAGAGGAAGAAGGGGAGGGAGAAACAAACGAAGAAGAAGGTGAAGGGTCAACTTCAGTATCAACTGGATGCTGATTCGATTGCGGAGGAATCATAGTATTTTGAACCACAGAGGTTGAGAATAGCCATACTGGCAGGCCAATGGTAAGTCCTGGAAGGGACAATGTGGCCATATGAGGAGCACCAATATTTCCCCAAGAAGTAAAAGGGCTAGGATTCCCCTCAAGAGGGATTCCTTGATTGGTGGAATCCATTATCTCAACCTAAGACCAATGAAGGAACAGGGATGTTATTTTGAATTTAATAAGGTTAAATGATGCTTTGAAACAACTTTTCTTTTTCAATCTTTAAGAGTCGAGAAAAAGATAAATATGAATCTAGTCCCCTTTGATTTTTAATGAGCCTGAAGTGACAAGTGCTTAGATGGACCTTTTCTTTTAAAGAGTAAAAAAGGAACGAAAGTGACTACTCTAGAAATCTAGACAGAGGGATTACCAAACCAATCACAAAACTTCAAAATACACCTTGGTGATAAATTAAAGAGAAATTACCATGGACTTATGTACAACAGTCAATCTTCCTGAATGTTGTGTTCAGTGCATTGCGATCAATAGGGTGGCAGACTTAGCTTCCTATGGATAAAGGATATAAGCCTATTGTGGTCTCCCAATATATACTCGACGGTACAGGGAGCACAAGTCTGTGCTAACAGTTGCTGTATCAAAGAGGAGGAATCACCCAACCTTCGATGAAAACAATAGTTACTAGTTTTTATGATGCTGGAACATGTCTCTAGCCTAGACCTCTAGATGTGTTGTGTTAAGTTCCAAAGAGTTGTTAAGTTCATTAAAATTTATTTTAGGTTTGATCTTGTTTAAAGTTTTCCTTTCAATGGTTCACCGTGTAATGTTGATTTGAAATTCCTAAAAATGCAATCTACAATGATAAACAGTTGTTGTTTATTTTGAGCAATGAAAATCCTAGCTACTAGGGAAAGAAGATTACAATTTATTTCAAACAAAGAGGAAAGAGCACACACTAGTGCATTTTCCTAAATCATATTTGGCACACAAACTAAATGAAAATGCAAACACATGTATTTGTTTTTCGTTCCCCTTAATTTGAAAAAATGCCAAAAAGGAAAACTAAGTATAGCAAAGACATGAAATATTTCACTCAAATCGACATTTTCGACAATTTCTTTTTCAAAATAGAAAGGAAGACTAAATGACACCTTTGAATTTCGAATAGAAAATGCTTTCGACACTTCAAATATCAAAAAATAAAATCAAGTACATGACAAAAAGTTCAATCGACTATCTAGGGAAGGAAGACTCAACGACACTTCTCTTTTCGACATAAAATGACAGTTACGACACTTTTTGTACCAAAACGACAGATCGATTTAAGCAACTTTTCGAAAAAGAATTGTAAATGATGGACAAATACATAAAAACATTTACTAATCCTAATCAATGGAGGCTGATATATGTGATGCAAGAAGGCTTCAGTAAGGAGGCACTATTCATAAGCAGCAAAACCACTAAATAAAAACTGAAAACAAGGACAAAAACCCCCAATTTCTAGAAAGGAAATAGGTTCAGTTAGTCATCGCACTTGGGCTTCATAGAAATAGGGATGCATCATACTTTATAGACTTGGTAGCTGCAATTCATACTGGTTCATAGTGACAGACAGTGCGATGGGCTAGGGAGCACAACTGAAATGGGTTTTGGCTCAAATTTGCAGTTGATTTCAGTGAGTTAAGCTGAGCTATGATGGACAGTAAAGAGCAAAGTACAAAGGAATGATCTCGAGAGGTTACTGAGCTACCAAAAGAGCATCTAGAATTTTTGTAAGTCAAATGTTTAATTCATAAACTAAACCGGAGATTGACTGAAGTAGCTTTCATCTACTATGCAATTGCAAAGCATTGGGAACATAAGCTATTATATGAGAATATAGGATATAAACTCTGAAATCCTTAATGGCTTTGACTTGAGAAAAAGCTTTCTTTTCCATTATATTATACTTAAAAGGTGCATCTCTCAGGGTTTTGCTAAAGAAGGCTATTGGTTGTTCAAAACCCTGATCATTTTTCTGCAGTAGGACTGCAGCAATGGTATGTTCTGAGGCAAAAGAAAATATGATGAAACCCCTATCAAACATTGGACTGATGAGAACAGGTGTTTGTGTTAAGGCTAGCTTTATATCTTCGAAAGACCTTTTCACCTCAAGTGTCCATTTAATAGATAAATCTTTCTTTAACATGTTATTTAGTAATCTAATTAGTTCAACTAAGTTAGAGGTAAATCTTCTCAAAATGTTTATTTTACCTAAAAAGGCTTGTAGTTCTCTGATGCTCCTAGGATGTGGTATCTATAAAATGGCTTGAATTCTCGTTGGGTCAATCCGGATAGCATCTTTGGAGATTATGTGGCCTAGTAATTTTCCCTCTTCCAACCCAAATAAGGATTTTTTAGGATTCATAGAAATTCCATACTTACTACACTTGGTGAAGACCTACCTCAGGTCATCTAGGTGTAGTTGATCTGATTTAGAGAATATTGTCATATAATCTAGGTATATTACATGGAATTCATGGATTTCCTTAGAAAAGGCTATGTCCATTGCTCTTTGAAAGGTGGCCCCTGCATTTTTTAACCCAAAAGGCATCTTCACATACATGAAAGTGCCCCAAGGAGTAGTGAATGCAGTTTTTGCCTGATCATCTAGGTGGACTAAAATCTAGTTATAACCAGAAAACCCATCTAGCAGTGAGATTCTGGTTGAACCTACTACCCTCTGTAATATGTGATCCATTTTGGGAAGAGGGTAGTTATCCTTGAGTGAAACTTTATTTAGATTCCTAAGGTCAACACATAGTCTAATTTCGCCAGTTTTCTTTCTTGTAGGTACCAAATTAGAAACCCAATCTGAGAATCTAATTGGTGCAATGATCTTGGCTTCGTACACTCTTTTGATTTCCTTTTCAACAGAAGGCAATAGAATGGGGTTAGTCCTTCTAAGCTTCTATCTAAAAGGCTTTTGGTTTTCTTTTAAGGGAATGGTGTGTTGTATTATGCTGGTATCATAGGACTTAAGGTCCTCATAACTCCAAGCAAAAACATCTTGGAATTCCTTTAACAGTTCTATGTATTTCACTTTTTCATTAGGAGGTAAAGACTTTGAAAGTTTTATCAGTTTGGGATCTTCTTCAGAGCCTATGTTACACTCCTCTATGTTTGATTTTAAGGGTTCCATCTTCAGCTTTCTAGGGACATCGTTTGAATCAAACAAGTCCTCCAAAGGAGTTAATCCTTTGGGCAAAAAAATGTCTTTAAGATTGATGACTTCAGATTCTTCGTCAATTGCCTCATCAATTTCAATTTGTTTTAGGTTTTGAATATCTAATTTTGTAAACTTTGTGGGATGGAATCTATCTATCCTTTCATCTTCTACTTTCTTAATTTCTATTTTATCAGTGTAATCAAAATCTAATGTTATGTCAGTATCTATGTTGCTATTTACAAATTCCTCATATAAAGTCAAAAAATTGTTATTTTGTTGATCATTATTGAATACTTGCCAATTCTTTAATTTGTGAGGAATAACACGTCTGTGCCTAACCTTAACAGTGTACTTATGGTTAGGTTGAAATGGCAACTTGCAAGTATTGGAAAACATAGATAGACTATGATCTTGCATATTGTGTTTTCTTGGAATAACAACAAGCTTGGTTTCTAAAAAGGTATTTAGTATTTCTACAACTGTTCCTCTGTAAAATCCTAACCTAGGATCCCTAGTCATATAGACAGCGTTGATTTGTTTTATTACCAACTCAGAATCTCCCATAATAGAGACTCTTATGGCTCCTAACCTTTTGACCAATTTGAGACCTAAAAGAAGTGCTTCATACTTGACCATGTTGTTTGTACATTTAAAGTTCAATCTATAGGCATGACCCTCTGAATGATCATTTTCTAAGTTGTAAATCCATACTCCATCTCCTGCACCTAGTTTGTTTACTAACCCATCAAATTCAATATGCCATAGAATTTCATGTTCATAATTCTTACAGTTTGGGGGAACAAAATATTCTTTGACTAAGGTATCTAGGTCATCTTTATTATCTGAAATCTCTTGAATTTGGACACTTTGATTTTCTTTTGCTACTGCAATTTCTTTTGGTTCTGAAATAATGTTGTTTGAAGTGTCTTCTTGGTTCGATTCAGCATTGTAAAGAATGAAAGAATCAATATCAGAATGCATTGAATATATAGGAAAGTTTTGAGGTCTCTCCTGGGTACTCACTACATACTTCATCAGAGTCTCTCTATATAGTTTTTTAGGATGTCCAAAGACTGATATGGTAGCATATGACATGTCAAGTTGCAGAGATCCCTGGAGTTTGTCACCCCACGATCTAGACAATAGTATGCCATATTTAGGTGGTATATTAGCAACAACTATGTCCATAAGAATGGTCTTAGCAGGGTACTGCATTAGGGAAACACATAGGTCTTTTATAAGTCGTAGGCACTTCACTTGACTTGAATCAAATGAAAACAGGTCCTTGTAAGGCCTAGTGATATCCAAGTTTAGCTTCTCCATAACAGATTTAGGCATCATATTGTGTGAAGCCCCAGAGTCTACCATGGCATTATGTAGGATTTTATCGTGGATGTTAAGGCTAATGTAGAAGGGTGGTATCCCTCCTTCCACTAGTTTTTCATTAACATCAGGACCGAAAATTAACTCAGGCTGATCATCAAATAAGTTAACAGAGTCTTCATTCTCAATGAAGTTTAAAAATTTGCTTATTTGAGATTTGTAAGTTTCATGTTTAATCAGTTATGTTAAAGGAACTAAGATTTTAAGTTTGGCCACCTCTGCTCCCAAATTGAAAGGCAAAGGGGATTTGTCTGTTTGAACATTTGAAATCTTAACAATAGGGTTTGGAGTAGTTTGTTCTTCTTTTTCAGTGTTTGGAGTCCTTTTTATTGGATTTTCTAATATGATTTCTGGAGACTGTTCCACTGTTTCCTTGAAGGGAACTGAAGTGGAAGGTTTCTCATTAGAAGGTTGGTCATTGGTTACATCTTCAATGGTGGGACTGGGAGGGTTCTGATTTGATCTAGAAAGGATTTAGAGAGCTTTTGTAACTGGAGCTGCTTTAATTTTCTTAGGCTGATTTGCCACTGATTTCTTGTTTTGGTCTGGAACATCAGCGTTCTTTTTGCTCCTCAAATTTTCTTGTTTATGCACTTCGAAGATAGAAAAATCATACCCTTGCTCGTAGTTCAATGATTCTCCAGTTTGGGTCTGGAACTACTGAAGCATGTGTAATTCCTGGCCATATTGAGTCAGAAAGACAATTTCCTCGTCATCTAACCCCATTAAGTTAATTTGGGTGTCTTGCTCAGGGTCTTCTGGATGGGAAGTTTCAACATAGTTCTCTTGGAAAGGAGGTCTAATGTTCTAATCAGGCCCATTTTTACTAGTATTTTGATTCTGGTTCTTCCTAAAGTTTGGATTTCTCATCGAAGGTGCCCATTGGTTATCCCAGTGAGGTTTCCTTTCAATGGTTTCTATCCTATCCATAAATCTTTCCATTCCTTTGGCTAAAGCATCCATTTTTTGATCAAAGGGTGAAGTTTCATCTTTCAAGGGTGTTCTTCTTTCATTCCTAACCCTAGCTCTTTTGGCTAGCAGATTAGCTTCTACACTAACTGCTACAATCTGCATATCTTCAAGGGTTTGGGGATTACTCTCTCTCAGTTGGATAGCCATATTAGTGTCAAACTCGTCTGGAAACTTTATCTAGGCTAAACCATGTGGAGGTCTAAGGTCAAGTGGTATTGTGTTATATACATTGTTAAATCTAGTACAGTAGTCCTGAACAGTTTCGTTTGGTCCCCTCTTGATGTTTTCATATTCAGAAAGAATTTGAAGAGGGTTCTTTTTCTTCTCCCACATATTTAAAGATTGTTGGTAAAAAACTTCTAAACTATCTATACTATTATTAGGCAAAGATTTAAACGATGTTCTCTCCTCTCCAGCTACAGTTTGGGAAAAAATTCTCATTTGGACATCTCTTATGTAAATTTCATGCAGTTTGAAATAATCTGTCATTTTTCTTTTGTGCTGCTGTGCTGTGTAAGATCCAATGCCATCAAATAGGACAATTTCACTCTGGTAGTCTTGTGGCATGACACCTTGAGGAGTAGGCATCACAAGAGCCATAGCTCTGAGTTGGGTAGGACCGAGAACAGGAGTTGGGGTAACAGGGGGATTTGGGGTAACAAGGGGTGTTTCAAAAGTTGATGAGGAACTGGGGGTACTAGGTGTTTGATGAGTAGTGATAGGCTGATGGGGAAGCAAAGGTATGAATGGAGGTGAGGAATGAACTTCAGAAATGTGAGGAAATGATGGTGAACTAAAGGAAGTTGAAGCTATTTCAGAAATTTCAGGGATCCTAACAGTAGTAATGGATGACTGAGGGGAATTCAAAAGGTACTGATCGATTGACAAGTTTTCCCTTTGGACTTCAAGTTCTGTTGTAAATTATGGATCTAGAACTATGTCATCAAGTGCACTCTCAGACCTGGTTCTAAATAGGGAAAGGTCAAAATACTCGTCAAAAGGGAGGTCTTCTAAAAATAACCACTCATCAGGGTAGGAATTGGCTTTAATTAAAGGTCTTGGGCTTACTGAACTTTCTTGTCTTCTGGCTATTCTCGAAATAAGGTTGGGATTGTCAAATACAGGGGGAGGATTTGGATCAAGGTTGGCCCTTGTATAGTGAGTTCTCCTTGAAGCCAAATTTCAAGCTTTTTCTAATTATTTTCTTTTTTATGAATTTTTTGAAATAACTTCTAATAAACCCTTTAAGAGGCTTGAAAATAAAAAAATGAAATTTCTCAAAGGTTTATTAAGACTGAGGGTTTGATTCCCCAGTGGAGTCGCCACTATGTTATCACTCAGAAGTCTTCCCTATAAGTTATAAAAAGAAGGAATAATCCGAAGTAACCACAAACCTAATCTTTTAGACTCAAGTTCTAGCTAACCTAATTACAGAGAGGGCTCTCTCTTTATAATTTAACTTTGTTTTGGGTGGGATTTCAGGCTATTTCTTAGTTCTCATGAGGTTTTGATTTTGATTGGGTGGTGGAATTCTAGGAATAGATGGGTAGAGAAAGCCTTCAAGCCATTGGGCTATGGAGTCAATCAAAGAGTGGCTTAACTGGATCAGATCAATTACTAAAGGAGGAGTTCACAGGGTAGGCTAGCATAGTAAAAAGAAAATCTGCAGGTTCAAATGGATGAGGTAGTCCTAACCAGGGTAAAAGGGCAATGAAGAATCCTTAAATTGGGATCAAGATGAATAATAGAAGGAGATCAGTAGCAAAGGGCAACTAAGAATCCTTTACTATGGACCTAAGGGGGGGAAACTATGGAAGTAAGGGAGCAATTAAGAATTCCCAAACTAAGATAGTTTAGCAAAAAACAGTGAGAAAGTAAACAGTCAAGACAGAGAGCATTAAAGCTAATTCTGAAATATCATTCCTTGTTTACCATTCAGATTTCATAGAGAAACATGTGAATATTTATAAACATGAAGAGAAAATAGTAATAAACATGAAGAGATAATACTTATTTGATTTCCACTGTGCACAAGAATCCTGTGAAATGTCTTTAACTTTATTCCATGATCCAGCAAGCCAATCCAGTCTTGATTACAATAGCTCCTTAACTTGATATGAAATGTCTACAGAAATGTCTTTTAATCCACCCTAATTAATTCGAAATTTGAAGTATTTATACAAAAAATATTACAAAATATCTCATAACAATTTGAAAATTATTCTAGGAAATCAAAAATATCTTCAAGTATGAAGATAGAGACTGATGGAAAACTTCCTTATTGTTGTCCCTTTTATTAAGATTGTGCTGGCTATTGTGGTTCGAATTTGGATCTTTCAGTTGATTGATATCTGTGTGTTGGAATCACTTTATGTCTTTAACCTATTGATACTCTTTACCTGCTACACTTTGACCCTGTTTCACCTGTTTTACCTGGCTACCATATGGATTTACTGTAGTAACTTTATAGTAAATATGTTAATTTTACCCACCATTCATCTTCAGGTAATTTTATCTTCAGCATCTTTCTATATGTCTCATCAGCTTCGGTGTACTTGGCAAAATTTGGCTTGTTGACAAACATGTGCTTTACCTCATGCTCCAGGAAGAAAAAATTTCTAGATTGTCATACAATACCTTTCCTGTGGGTAGCACTTCTACCCCTGAAGTACTAGCTTGGTCATTGGCCAATTTGTTTAGTCTTTCAACATAGTCCTCTTGGGTCATAAGCTTGTCATGAATAACCATAGGACTGGGAAGGCCTTTTTCTCTCAAAATTCCAAATTTTGTTATGAATCTATCAATATCAGCTTGCATGCTTTGGACTTTATTCTCAAGATTGAGCATAGCGTTCCTTTTAGTAAGAATCTTCTTGATTTCTATGATGGTCCTTGTCTTATCTTCTATGCCCAATTCATCCAGCTGATACATGTTCTTACTGTTCAAGAGTTTTATCAGTTGGTTGGCCTCCTCAGGCTGGTCTCCCATATCTCCTCTTGTCTTTTGAATTGCTTCGATGGCCACTTTCACCAGTTCAGTCTGCTAAAAAATTACTTGAATTGATGGCCAAACATCATTGACAGAGTCAATGATGTTGGACCAGAGCATCTCCTTTATTTGTCCTAGTGGTTGTTGCAATGTTAAGTCCTTTTCAAGGAATTTTATCCTTTCACCCATTCTTTGACTCTTCTGAGATTCTTCTTTCTGTTGTATTTGTGCAAGCTTGCAGTCAGTTTCCAAGCTTGACACTTTTTCTTTAAGCCTTTTAAGCTCTGTAGCCTGGATAGTCATTTCTTCCATGGCTTTCACTAATTCTGTTGTCTTCTCTATAGATGTACCTACATTTGTAGATGTACCTGTGATTGGCATGGTTGTAGTAGGTGGAACTGTTGGTGCTAAGGAAGTAGCCAATGTAAAGGGCACTACTGTAGAGACTGTAGGAATGACAGTCTGTGGAGTGGTGGCCAACTCACTCTATTTAGACTGAATCAATTTGTCTAGCTCTTTCTCTATTTCTTTTAATTGATCATTTAGCTTAAGGACTAAGTCCATAAGCTCCTCCTGTTCCTTCTGGGTTTCTAGTACTTCAGCTATTTGTGGATGATGCAGATGAGGGATTTTGAGCTACTTTTTCAAGGCAACTATGTCATCATTTTTCTTTTTGATTAGCTTTTTTGTAGCCTTTACATCCTTGGGATCATGCCCCAACTCTATGATTAAGTCCTCTAAAGACTTTATCTTGGTATCTTTGACCTGTGAAGAGGCCTTTTCTAGTTGGAATTGCACGGATATATCATTCAGTGAATTTTGTAGTTGATGTCCTACAATGGCCTTGCGGGTCAATGTGGAATAGACAATTTCTCTGGTCTGTTTGTGCAATTCTATTTATTCAGTAGGGTTCAAAGGTTGACATTAGCTTGGAGTCATTTGCATCTTACCTTTTTTTACATCAAAGGTTGACATTAGCCTTGTTTGATTAGTGGGAGCCATTTTATGGTATTGTGCATAACTCTCGGCCTTCAACCTTTCATTTCTGGCCTTTATCTCTTTGTATTTCTCTCTAATGTCCTGGTCCTGGCCAGTTGGAGCCCTGAATGAGGATACTTCCACGCTCTGTTGTCTTTCTAGCATTTGAGCCTGTGTAGTGGAAGGTTCTTGTGTTCCTCTAGAGGGAGTGGCCTGCCTGCTCTCTGCCCTTTCTGTACCTGTGGTTCCAGCTGTTTCCTCTGTAAATTCTTGTTCTGAAAAAGGATTTAACCTTTGCCTTTTGACATAAGTCTGTGCAATAGGTCTGCCAGAAGGAGTGACCTCCTCCCTATCTCTTTTGGGATTCTTCTCCTCGTTTATAGGAGTCTGTACAATAGGAAGTTTCGGCAGCTCCAGTAGGTTGGTAGTTAGACGTGGATTGATGGTTGCACATACTCTATTTCTTGCATGGAGGTATGAGTGTATTTTTCACGATAAAACAAAAAACAATGAGTTTTTTAGTTTTACTAGTAAAGTCAGTTGTTTTTCAGGGTACACGAGGGATAGGTACAATTGGATTTTAGTGGGAGACGGGATATTTTTGTCGTCTAGCGGGAGGCAGTAAGCAGGTTTTGATTGGAATGCTTTTGGGCTGGGGTGGTTTCAGGGGGAGGTCGCCCGATGCCATTTATCAGGCGACACGTAGCATCGGGGCCCAAAATGAAACCACCCATATCGTGTGGGTAAAGGTTGGCCTTCGGAGGCTACCCGATATGATTGTCAACCATCGTATCAAATGGGGTAGATCGCACGATGATCGGGACAGGGTTTTTTTACGAGGTTTAATGGAGGGGCCCGACAGAGTTTAAACAGCAGCGGGTTAGATTAAATGAAGGTTTAAAGGTGGATTTAAGGGCGTCGAGGGCGATTTCATTGGCGGAATTAATTATTAATTAACTGCGGATCGGTTAATTAATCTTTTTATCAGGTTAGGGGAGTAATAAAGTTTATTTTTCAAACTTTTGGGGCAGAATGTTAATATAAGGATTTTTGCTTATAACTATAGGGGAAGGGTTTATTTCTTTTTCGGGATTTAATACAAATAAAGTCAGAAATTAATATGATGGTGGTAGAGAATACACAAAACGCTAAGCATGTATTTTGTTTATTTACTTTTTTTGTAAACACATGATACTTAGGCTTTAAAGTGTTTTTGGATTTTTTAGAGGAAAGGGGTCCTTTCATGGGGGGTGATTACTTTTTCCTAAGGTTTTATCATTAGAAAAAGGGGTTTATTAGGGGAAAGTGAGTTTCCCTAGGAAATTGATGTTTTTCATAAGGGAAGGGATTTATTTGGGAACATGAGTGAATTTGAAGGGGGTGAATGTTCATGAGTATACTTTTAGTACTTAGGACCTATAAGTTCTTGGGTCAAGGGTCTGGTCCATCCAGAAGTTAGAGAAATGCTCTGAGCCCCTTTAACTTAAGATTTTAGGTACTTTAGGACTTTTCTTGGAAATTAGTTAAGTGGAAAATGTAATGAATGAGGGAGGTTAATCAATTGACTTTGTGTACTTTGATACATGCTCAATTTTCATCCATACCTAGAACTTTGATGATGAAGGTGAATAATATGCTTTTTATCTAACAATCATCATAATTCTACAACCTTTCTTCTACTTACCCACCTACTCATCCTACCATTTTCACTTCTCTTTATTAGGGTGCACTTAAGCTGGGAAACCCTTATCAAAACATTTTCTTTTATTTTACAAAAAATATCTATCTAAGTCTAACCTTATTACTTCCAAGGGCTCAGATTAAACAGTTGATCTCCTTTTATTTACTCTACCTATCTACTTGTCTGCCAAGATTAAACAATTTGGGCTAATTTTATTCTCTATCTCTAAGCATAAAATTGAAAAAATGAAATAGCCAAGTTTAAACATTTTGACCATCCATGGATTGTGGCAAATGTAACAATCAGCACACAATCTTTTATTCTGCATCAAAAGTAAATAGTAGTGACATTTTGACTTACACACTTTCATGGTATTTTTTCTTTCCCGGGGTTAATTTTTTCATCCTTTTTGACCTTTTTTTTCTTGTCTCCTTTTATTTTTCTTTCACGACATACCCTCTTTACATTTTTTTTTTTTGAATATGGAAAAAATTTGCAGAAAGCAAAGGTATGTACATATTATAGATTTGACCTCAGCCATTCAAAAATTATGACCCCTATTGGTATAGGAATATAACAGGGCCAAGCAGTCACTAGTGGCCGAGTTGAAGGTTTCAGAATCAAATACATGTTCCGACTCAGAGTCAAAACCCGACAAGGGAAATGACAAAGGGAAGTAGATTATCGATGCGGAGCCCAACGCCACCGTTTCCACCACGAAGATACAGAAGGAGGAACCCAAAGATCTAGAGGAGGAGGAGCATCTCTTCCACTCCCAAATGTGGGTAAAGGGCTCCCCGCTACAGTTCATTGTTGATAGCGGGAGCCAAAAGAACCTCATTTCGGTAGAGTTCATGAAGAGGCTAGGCTTACCGACCACAGCACATCCATAAAAGTACACCATTGGGTGGCTTCACCAAGGATGGGATCTTCACGTGAGCCAGTAGTGTCACCTTCCATACAACATCAAACCCTTCACAGATAAAGTCTTGTGTGAAATTGCTCCCCTTGAAGTTTGTGATGTATTATTAGGACAACCATACTTGTGTAAGTGACATGTTGTGTATGAATCAAGGCCCCATGATGTTATTGTTACTTTGGGAATAAGTTGTACAGGATACCGGATGTAGCACTACCTACAACCATCTCTTTGGTTACTGCAAAACAATGCAGTAAGCTCATTTCCAAAACTAGGAAATTTGTTTTCCTGATGATATGCCCTCAAGGAAAGAAGTAGACGGTGGCCATGACCTCCAGACAAGGCCCCTCCACACGACAGCTACAGATGGACAAGGTCATGGAGGAGTACGAGGACATCTTCACCTCCCCCACAGGGGTTCCTCTGCACTTTCAGGTCAAGCACTCCATCAATCTGACCCTAGGTGCGCCGCTGCCCAATGGACCAATCTATTGACACTCCATTCTGGAGAACGATGAAATCAAGAGGCTGATTCAAGAGCTGCTGCAGAAAGGTCACATCCGTTCAAGTTCATTGCCTTGTGGGAGCCCAATCGTGTTGGTACAGAAGAAGGATGGGACTTGGAGACTCTGTATTGACTATTGGGTGCTGAACAAGATCACTTTCCATAATAGGTACCTGATCCCATGGATTGATGACCTCCTGGAACAACTCAAGGTGGAAAAATATTTCAGAAAGATCAATTTGAAGTCAGGATATCACCAGGTACCAATCGAACCCTTTGATGTGTGGAAGACTACCTTCAAAGCCAAGGAGGGCCTTTTCGAATGGTTGGTTATTCCTTTTAGATTGACGAATGCTCCTGCAACATTCATGACGCTAATGGATGACACCTTGCAGCCATTCAGCAACTCATTTTGTAGTGGTATACTTGGATGACATCTTAATCTTTAGCTAGAGTTGGGAAGAGCACCTCCACCACATCTGACAGGTTCTCCAAACACTGCGGCAACACAAGTTATGTGCCAATTTGGAGAAATGCACTTTTGGCATGACCCAGGTTCAGTATCTGGGATACATTATTGATGAACAGGGGGTGCATGTGGATCTAGCCAAGATCTAAGTCATTCAGGATTGGCCATCTCCAAACACTCTGATAGAGCTTCGTAGCTTTCTAGGTCTTGCCAACTTCTACCGTAGGTTTGTGTTGGGATTTTCTCATCTCACTTGGCCCTTGTGTCAAGTCACCAAGGGAGGAGTGAAAGGAAAATTATTTTGGTCTAAATATCAACAGAAGGCATTCACAGAGTTGAAAGATCGCCTCTGCACGACACCAGTGCTCGCATTACTAGACTTGCAACAACCATTTGAGGTTGAGATAAATGCCTTTGACTATGCTATTGGGGCAGTCCTTACTCAACATGGGCATCTAGTGGCATATCACAGTGAAACACTTTCAGACACAGTCCAGAAGTATCCCACTTATGACAAAGAGATGTATTCCATTGTGCAGGCCTGCCGACAATGGAAGCATTACATTTTGGGGAAGGAAACAGTCATCCACACAGACCACCGACCCCTGTAGTTCATACAGACCCAAGGGAAATTGTAGAATGATCGCCATCAGAAGTGGTCCACATACCTACAATAGTTCCATTTGAATATCAAGTATAATAAGGGAAGCACCAATAATTTTGCAGATTGCCTTAGTCGACCACTGATAATGGCGTTAACTACCGTGCTCAACTCTTGTGGGCATGAGACTTGTAATTGGCCACTTCTCTACCAAAGAGACCCAGAATTCGGCCACACATACTAGACACTCTTGGAGGGTCAGCATGTTCCAATTTTTCACCTCCAGGATGCCCTGTTATGCCACCTAGGTCACCTTTGTGTTCCTTCAAGCAAGCGTGCCAAGATGATTTGGGAAACACACTATATTCGGGCTGCTGGGCATTTCAGGGTTGAGAAAATGGTGGTAGTACTGCAGAAGTATTTCTATTGGCGGAATCTTCTATAGGATGTCAGGAAGTACATTAGATCATGCAGTCCCTGTGCCATTGCCAAACCGACCATTAAGAAGGAAGGCCTCTATACCGCACTGCCTACCCCTAGTCGACCTTGGGAATCCATCTCCATGGATTACATGTCAGGCCTTCCACTAAGCATGGAAACAACTGTGTTTTTGTGGTCGTCGACAGGTTCTCGAAGATGGCCATTATGGCGGCCTGCAAGAAGAATATCACAGCAGAAGCCACTGCTAAACTCTTCTTTGAACGAGTGTGGGTACACTTTGGGATCCCACAGTCTATTATCTTAGATCAAGATAGCAGGTTCCTTAGTACATTTTGGTCCAGTATCTAGTCAATGTTGGACACCAAACTCACGAAGTCCAAAACCTTCCATCCTCAAACTGATGGCCAAATAGAGGTTGTCAACATGATGATCGTACACATTCTGCGCATGTACAACTCAAAGCATCCACGCACATGGGACGAGAGCCTCCCCTATGTTTAGCACAGCTACAACTGGGCTCTTCACAGCTCGACTGGCCACAGCCCTTTTTAGGTGGACTTGGGATTCCAGCAACTATGTCCCATTGATGTGGCCATGCCATTTGTAGCTACTCACACAGATTCGGCTCATGTCCAGTCTAAAATAGATAAGACAACCAGCTTCATTGAGCACATCCAACATATTTTCCAACAGGTCCATGACATTTTGGAGAAATCAAATGCTAAGTACAAGCAATGACATGATCAACATTGGGTGCTACACAAGTTTTAGGTGGGCGACAAAGTCTGGTTGCATTTGCAAAAGGAATGCCTTACCAGAGCCTATCGGAAACTCAGATCACTCCGATATGGTCCTTACACCATTACAAAGGCTCTGGGAGACAATGCATTTGAGCTCAGCATTCCCCCATTCCTTGGCCTGCACCTAGTGTTCAATGTGGATCGCCTTTAGCCATACTTTCCACCATTACTATACACATCTGACATTGCAGAATAGCTCTCACCCATAGAGTTAAATCCAGATTGCATGGAGCAAGTTGCAACTGATTGGATCATGGACACACAGATCAAGCACACTCACCAACAGAATATCCAACTGTATTGGGTTGTCAAAGCAAGCCAACTCCTTCACCAGGGCAAGTGGCACACCAGGGACCAAGTTCAGCAAAAGTTTCCTCATCTCATGGAGGAACTCAACGCAATGGGGACAATTTCTTCCTAAGGGGGGAGGAATGATCTAGGTGGATATTTGTGGCCACCTGCCAAGTCCACTTGGACCCCCACCATTGTTCCTTTCAATTTTTCAGTTTCCTTAATTGTAGCGCAGTTGACTATTTTTAGCAGTTTTTCAGGTTGTGAACTTCCACAGCTGTTTTGAGGCCCTAAACAAAGTTTTTTGGGAAAACTAAGAGCAACATCGGTCCATGGAATGATGTTGTTGCTCTTCCCAAAGTTGTATTTCTCAAATAGATATTTTTAACGAGATATTGTGCGTGTCAAACGAAGATCATATGCCAAAGTCACGACCCCAGGAATTTGATGTACCAATTTACCCAAACGGGGCCCACAGTTTGGCGTTTCATCTTCTAGGGTTAGGTTTTTGGATGTTTAGGGTTTTCCATTGTTTCTCAACAATACATAGGCCTTCGAGCCTCATTTTAACATGGTTCAGAGGCATGTAGCCACCACATCTCTTCTCGGAGATAAGCTACCATCGCCCTAGTTGGTTTATTTCCATTACAGTTTGTAAGCATATTTAAGTATTTTACATTATTAAAATGAAGTATTAGTTCCACTACATCTCTGTGTTTATGGTTATCTCTATAATTTTTTGCATTCCTATAAATCCGAATCAAGCCACCTATGATTTATAGGCCTTTTTGAATTCAAATTCGACCATTCCCCCCTTATTCGGCTCATTAATGCTAGATTGGCGGCAGATCATCCCAAATCTAGTTCTGACTTCGTGTCTTAATTGCCCGCCGCCCACTCCTCGTTGCCTTAAATTGGACATCTTGTCATGAACAGTGACACCAATGGTCACTTCCCAGCCTACCCGCGTGGTAGCATAGCCCCCTATGCGCGGGCGCGACCCCTGTGGCATACTGATCCTACGCACAACCTCCTTGTCACGCAGCTCCCCTACAGACTCTTTTATAGTCCCGCTCTCTCTTTCAACTACTTGGAGCACTGAGATTGTGCTCCCTACAGATAGTCAGGTGGTTGCACCACCTGTGCGAGGCTTCAATTCACCTTCCAGCCCGGTCTGCGAGCACTCCTCAATTACCCTTGTGACAGTCAGCGCCTCACGTTCTTCCTTATGCGGTGCACTCCCCTGGTTACTTTGTCTGGTAAGGTGCAGTCGCAGCCATGGTAGCAGAGCCACAAATTCTCAGTGGCCATCTTCTAATGTAGTAGTATGGCTGCCCATATCTTGTCTTGTCATTCTTAGTTCCTCGATGCAACATGCTTGCGTGATTTCGTTTTTTAGTTTGTTTATTTCTGCGTCCAGTAACTTGCTTTTCTTCCTCAGCCGTACCCGATCTTCTTCGAGTTTGCGAATCTTATGGTTCCCTCGCTGAATGGCTTCCTGAAGCCGCATATGTTCCCCTTCGCATAACTGCATAATTCCTCTGTCCAGTTCCTCGTGTATTGTCCCAACTGTGGGCACTGTTGCATAGGGATTCCTTTCCTCCAACATTATGGTCTCGACTCTACTTGTCGGCTTCGGAATCTTTTTTTCACTCAGGTTTTTGTACATGGCCCTATAGGCCCATCAGACTGCTGGTACGTGCGGGTCCCAATCATTTCGTCTCACCTGGTGAACCCTGTTCAGGATTTTGCATACCTTCTTGAATGCTTCTATGTGGAACGTTTGTGGTGCACATCGCTTTTCCTATTGCTGCGTCCTATTCCAATTTTCGATCCTTAGTTTGGGGTGTGTTTGTGTGAACTGTAAAGCACACGTCTATACCAATCGACACAGGTGGGAGCGTAGGCTACTTCGCCCTGGCTGCCCGACTCTCGTTTGAAGTTTGGGGCTTCCAAACTGTAGGTGCATCATCCTTCTACATCCGCGCCAGTCCTCAAAATTTTATTGATGTGTTCCCCACCAGCATGTAGGTGTTGCACTCAACACCCACTTCAACGCGTCGAACCACTGTTGTTCAGGTACCGCATTTTCAAATTTCCCCAAGAATTAATCCACCGTTGTCAATCCATCATATGTCAGTAGTTCCCTTGCCTCTGTTGTCAAGCAATGCAGTGATCTAACCATCATGTTGCAGTTCAACGTTTTCACTTCATGCAACCGATTCTACGATAGTTCTACTTCTTCATCTGAATTCGAAGTGCAGGAGCTTTCACGCTCCCATAAGATTCTCTCATCTGCAGTTGGATTCACCAAATCCTGGTCTCGCACAGTTATCTTGTAAATATAATCCAGCTCATCGTCGCACACTGGTTCAGTGTAGCGTGCTCCTTCGACTGGGTCCAGTGGGACTACTACACATAGCAAATTTTTCTCGAAGAGCATTTTGTGCTTCTTCAGATTGATGAATCCGTTCATATCAGTGGTCCAGTCGATTCCTAATAGGGCAAGAAAGGGATCGCTATCATCAACAATCTCTATCACTTCAAAATCTGTCTCTATGCTCGCGCCTTCAATATCAACTATTACCCCTTGCAACCTCCCCATGGGCAAAATCTTCTGCTGGTTCGCCATTCGTAATTGAATAGGGGACCACTGTAACGTGAGCCTGCCCATGCATTCCCATGTTTGCTTTGGTAACACATTCGCATCCAAACCTAGATCTAGGATTGCCTGATCCATTTCATACTCACCAATCTATGTAGTCAATCTCATTTCCCTCCCGGTGTGCAATGCATGCTTTCCCAATTTTCGAACTACGCATGGTTCTCCTAACCCTGTGCACCTGATGATCAGCTCCTGTAGTCCATTAATTTCCTTGTTGTCACATAGCAGTCTCATGCATGTCCCTAGAAAGGTAGTAAGCATTGAAGGATCCATTCCTGGCTTTGGTTGATCCTTACTACCTGAAGTGGAGGCCTCTGCGAAGCTCTTCTTAGCTTTCATGAATGTCTCCTTTGCGTGTTCTAAGTCAAACTCAGGTTCCTTTGCAGGATCCTTACGAACCCATGTATCTTCCTTACACTGCTTCCCCTTATCCTCCCCCGTGGTCGCACTGCTTCTAAGCATCATGTTCACATTCGGGTCTTCTTCGCGCGGTTCAGACCTCATCATTTGTATATTCTGAGTTGGAGGACGTTGGAATACCCCTCTTTCAAACATCTGTGTGATCAACGTAAGGAAATCTATTGTTTCATGATCAAACCGAGCACAGTACGAACAAGATATCCTCGTCGGGTTGGTACAATCATGGGAATAGTGCCCTAGTCCTTCGCAATTGTAACAAATTAACTGTCTGCAACCCCTTCCTGGTCCCATTCCTCCCCGTCCACGTCCTCGCCCCTGAAATCCAGCGCGCGCCATCCCCGCAGCTCGGTCGAGGGCTCGTGTTTTTGTCTGCATTCTATAGGTTGGGGTCTGATCCATCGTTAACTCGTAGCTACGACAAGTGTGCTCGTCGTGGCCTACCGACCTGCGGAAATTACAAAACAACTGCTGGCGAGTCTTGTATACTTCTACAACAAATGACAATTATCCCTCGTGTGTTTTCCTCCTATCTAACAGATAGCGCACCATAACGCGGGTGCCGCACTCGGCCCTTCTTGTGCCTTTGGTCTCAACATCATTGGCCCCCCTCCTACCAAGTAGTTCACGAACACTGGATAATGATCCTTGTCATGGTCCTGGCCTTTGCATTTTATGCACCATACTTCCTCGAATACCTCTGGATGCAGTGCTCTATCCTGCTTCAAACTTTGCATTTCCAGGCATAGATTTTGTAGTTGCACATGGATTTGTTGAACTCCCAATCCAGGGTCTTGTATCGAGGTCTCATGCAACCTCATCGCTATTTCCAATGCTTCAGCCTGGGTGGAAAGTTTCTATTGTGACAGTGCCATCCTCAAGTGTGGTGTCACAGATGCCACAAACCATGTGCGATGCTGTGCATCCGTTAGTTTCATATTGGTCTCACGGATCGTACTCTTTAGCCTTTGGTCCAAATCCTAGGGGGTCTCACTTGGAAGCATCGCGATCTCTTTAAACTCGATGATTGACTGTGTCTCTAATTTTGGCATGCTAAATTCTCTGTTCAACGCATTCTCAATCTCTGTTATCCCTACATTTGGGTGGTCATTAGAGTGCTTGATATACCATGTCAATGCGTGATCCTGCAGTGCGCTCACCAATGTAGCCTTCTTAATATTGTTGTCTGTGACACCTTGCGCTTCCCATACTTCTCTTACCATGAACCAAAATTGGTCTAGATCTTCATTCCCTACTCCTTTGAATACAAGTAGTTTGATCGTGCTCGCCATGCTAAACTGTGGGGGTAGTGGTTGTGGAGTGGGTGGAGATGGAGGTGAGGGAGGGAAAGTGGGAGGTGTCATGGGTGGAGGTGGTAACCACGGAATCAAGTTGACCACGCTTCTCAGAGAGACCTTAGCGAGCTCTTCCTCACTCTCTTGTGAACATGAAATTAAGGGACTGTTTTCTAACTCTTCGCTGCTTTTGTAGATCTTTCCGCTCCGCGTTGTCCCAAAAATTAATGTATTCGCATGACCCTCTTTTCACACAACAACATCTTAATCTAGGTATTCAAAGATTTAATATACTTACTTCGCAGATCCTTGAGAAAACGTCGTTCTGCTTCGTTGTAGCTCACAGTCGTGTTTACCGCAAACTCAGTGATAAATCCCCCTATTATCTAGTCAATTCAATGGTCCATAGCTCGTGCGATCTTATCTCCTGATGCCTCTAGTCTGCACACTAATTCTGAAGTCCACACTATTGGTTTTTTGAGCCTACAACTTCCATGGATGTCGGTTAACCTCACGATCCACTCATACAGTTTAGAAGGAAAGGATGCAAAGAAAATCTCGTGGATTTCCATATACACGTAGCAATCCAGCCACTTTTTCTCAGATACTTGTGGAGTTCTATTTTCTTGTGTCGCGAACTCGTGAATCTTCTTGTCCAACCACTCTTCAATTTCCTTCTTTGTTGGGTTCCAGTGGCACGGAATCAGAAATCCCTTATGCAGATCCCGATCCCAGCATCTGCTGGCACAAATGAAGGTGATGCATGCGCGATGCTGCAGCGTGCTCACTAATGTAGCCTTCTTAATATTGTCATCCGTGACACCTTGCGCTTCCCATACTGCTCTTGCCACGAACTAGAATTCGTCCAGATCTTCACTCCATACTCCTTTGAATATGGGTAGTTTGATCACGCTTGCCATGCTGAACTGTGGGGGTGGTGGATGTGGAGGGGGTGGAGATGGAGGTGAGGGAGGTGAAGTGGGAGGTGGTGTGGGTGGAGGTGGTAACCATGGAATCAAGCTGACCGTGATTCTCGGAGAGGCCTTAGCGAGATCTTCCTCGCTCTCTCGCAAAGGTGAAATTAAGGGACTGTTTTGTAACTCTTTGCTGCTTTTGTAGATCTTTCCACTATGTGTTGTCCCAAACATTAATGTATTCGCATGACCCTCTTTTCACATAACAGCATCTTAATCCTGGTATTCAAAGATTTAATATACTTACCTCGCGGTCCCTTGAGAAAACATCATTTTGCTTCGCTGTAGCTCACGGTCGTTTCTACCAAAAACTTAGTGATAAATCCCCCCATTATCCAGTCGAGCCAATGGTCCACATCTCACACGATCTTATCTTCTGATGCCTCTAGTTTGTGCACTAATTCTGGATTCCACACTATTGGTTTGTCGAGCCTACACCTTCCCTGGCTCTCAGCTAACCTCGCAATCCACTCATACTGTTCAAAAGAAAAGGATGCAAAGAAAATCTTTTGGATTTCCATATACACATAACGATCCAGCCACTTTTTCTCAGATACTTGTAGAGTTCTGTTTTCTTGTGTCGCAAACTCGTGAATCTTCTTTTCCAACCACTCTTCAATTTCCTTCTTTGTTGGGTTCTAGTGGCACGACATCAGACATCCCTTATGCAGATCCCGGTCCTGGCAACAGAACCATTTGTTGGCTACGTGGGGCCTAACCTAGGTTCAAAAGTAATTTAGCCAAGCAAATCCCGGTACTACTGGCCCTTTCGGCAATAGTCCATGGAGCACAGACTGAGGTCTCACCCGAAGTAGTATGGGAGGGTGTTGGAACCGGGTTTCCGCACCTTAGAGATGTCTTGATGAAGTTTCTGGAGATTTGCAGTTTGAACCTACATGCTTTCGCTACTTCACACAATGTCTATCCTTTGCGACCTGTGCCACTACCTCCGTGTACCTCTGTAAGGACACGAAGAAAGTACTACCCTAATCTCTATTCTTACTACGTTATTATATTAGTGCTTAACTTAATTTGTGAGGGCCCAATATTCTTATTACTTATTCAACTTTCAAGTAAGTGTGCATAATCAAAACCAATATAAATGCATAAAGATAAACAGAACCATAGATGCACAATATTCTGAATCAAACTTATCTTTATTAATAATCATTTTCAAGTTCAGTTCAATTACAGACTTGACTCTGCCCTATGCACTCAGATACAGGAGTCCACGCACTCAACTGCAGACTCTACTCGGCCTCTGTACACTCAGTTACAGAGCCTCTTCCTACTACTATGACCCAATACACTTCAGATCCACTTCTATCCTCTTATCATGTCTTTGCATCTATCTATATTCTTCCTCCAAACTATCTTTACACTTAGATCCTCGCTCTATTTATACAATCCCATGGTCCGTGGACCATGGGTAGGCTGACACAACTATACATTATTTTACAATTCTTAGGGCAGACAACCCTATGACTCATCCTAGACTTTTGCGCTTCGTGTCCGTACTTCGTGGAGTCTTTACATTACATTTGACCAAAACTCAGGCTTTAAGCCCCAAAACCTACTGCAAGGGATCCCATGCCCAACAGAAATATGCTGGAAGATTTCAAAAGTGAGATGTTGCAAACCCTTGCCTTGCAATTGGACACCATGAACATCAGAAGGAAGTAAGGGGACGCAGAGAGATCCTTGGCCATATTTTGTCCTAGATGCACCACGAGGCATCCTAAGAATGAATGTCCATTGAACTACATTGAGATTTGCTCGGTCTGTGAAGAAAACCACCCCTCAGACAAGTGCCCTTCTTTACCTGGAGTCAAAGCTGTATATCAAGGAGCTGAAGGTGTCATTGAGAAGCTTTGCTACATCAACCAAAGTAGACCTCCTGGGCCTAGACCATACCAATAGGGTATGCAAGGGTCATCCCATGCATATTACAACCCCAACCAAACCTCAGCTATACTTTCTTGGGGACCCCGTACTCATCCTTCTTGGTCTACACCCCCTCCTTGGTCCTATGCATCTCAGTATCATTCCTAGCTAGCTAGCCAGTCATTTCAATCTTATGTTCAGCCACAACCTCAGTGGAATACCCCACACTAGGGGTGGAGGCCCCAATACAACAATGCTCCAACTCTATTTCCTCCACGACCTACCCAACCACAACTCCTACACTCTGCTCCACCCAAGCAACCCCAGATGCCTACCCAACCAAATCCAAACTCGAAAAATAGGTAGGCTCAACAAGTATACAGTGGAGAGACATCATACCCAGCTTATGTTGTAGAAATCCAGGAAATCAACCTAATATCTAGGAGAATTCTCCCAGATAACCAACCTCCCTCTCCACATAGGGAGGTTGAGGAAGAAAGAGAGGAAAACAACCTTAAAGTAAATCCACCCTTTCCTTAGAGATTAGCCCAACCACTCCAACCTACCCCAGAGGAAACTGAACTTCTGGGAGAATTGAAAAATCTGTGTAAAGATCCCTCTTCTCCAGGCAATAAAAGATGTTCCCATTTACAGTAAGTTGATTAAGGAGAAGTGCTTCAAGCATCCATGAAGAAGAAAAAGGGATGTCCCTACCATTAATGTCATTGGGTAGCTGTCTGACTTAATGCTGGGGTAGGTAATATGTCCAAAATATTTGGACCCTGGAAGCCTTGTAGTAGATGTGCACATCAATGGCAACATTGTCCCACACACTCTAATCGATCTTGAGGATGCCATTAATGTGATTACCAAGGACACCATACTCAAGTTCAACCTCCAAGAGTCATTGAGGAAGACCACAACAGTTCTGCAACTTGCAAACCGTTCCACAGTCACCCCTGAGGGAATTGTGGAGGATGTGATGGTCTCCATTGACTCCTGGGAGTACCTTGTAGATTTCCTAGTTCTCTAAACTAAGGCTAAGCTTACTGGTTACCCTATCATCCTTGCGAGGCCATGGTTGGCCACAACTGATGCTTACATTACTTGCAGAGCTGGGAATATTACCATCAAGAATGGGCATATGTCCAAGCAGTTAGTCCTATACCCTCTTGCTCAACCTTCTATAGAGGATGATCTAACTTTATGGTTGGAGGAGGAGGAAGAAGATGAGGCTTATTTAGCCCAACTTTATGCTTTGGAAGCAACCATAGGAGGAGGACATCAAGATGAAGATGAATTAATTTAACATCTTCTCCAAAGTCCAACTCCTAGTTCGTTACCATTAGAAGAAGTAAGGGAAACCTAGAACAATCATCCAATTGACTTATGCTTGGCCAATTCCAACCCACTTTGTGTCAAAACCATAGAATTTGGCCCAGAGAAAACTTTGAAAATTAATCCATCTCTTTCTGCTCTTGAAGAGGAAAAGCTATGCAACATGTTGAGAGAAAACATAGAAGCCTTCGCTTGGAGTTACAAGGAAATGAAGGGAGTACACCCCTCAGTGTGTACTCACCACATATACATCAAAGAAGGTTGCAAGCCAGTCTAGCAACCACAAAGGAGGATGAATCCAACTCTTAAAGATATAGTCAAAGAAGAACTGCAAAAACTGCTAGATGTAGGATTCATTTACCCTATCTCTGACAGTGAGTGGGTCTCTCCTTTAGTGTTAGTTCCCAAGAAAAATGGTAAGTGGAGGATTTGTGTAGATTACAGGGAGTTGAACAAATCCACAAAGAAGGCTCATTTTCCCCTACCCTTCATTGACAAAGTGCTAAATGGCCTGGCAGGGAAGAAGTTTTTCTCTTTCCTAGATAGATTCAGTGGGTACAACCAAATCCAAATCTGCCCAGAAGACCAAGATAAGACCACATTAACCTATCCTTGGGGTACTTTTGCCTATAGGGTCCTTCCTTTTTGCCTATGTAGTGCTCCTGAAACTTTCCAGAGAGCAATCTTGAGTATTTTTCTAAATTAGTACATGGTGCAGTGTAAATCTATATGGATGATTCGACACCTTATGGCTGTGATTTTCAAGAAGCCCTGACTAACCTAGGTAAAGTATTGCACAAATGGATTGAAATGAACTTGTCTCTTAGTCGAGAAAAATGTGAATTCCTAATGACTGAAGGGACCATGCTAGGTCATTCAATATCTCAGCAAGGACTGCAGGTGGACCCGAACAAAATAGCAATCATCCAAAGGGTCCCACCTCTACAAAAGCAGAGGGATGTCAGGAGTTTCTTGGGGTTAGTTGGATACTACCAAAGGTTCATAAAGGACTTCAACAAGTTGGTCTCTCCTTTATTTGGGTTGTTGGCCAAAGATTCTAAGTTTATATGGTCAAAGAGCTGTCAAGAAGCCTTAGGCATTTTAAAGGGTAAGTTAACCACTGCACCAATTCTTCGAGGTCCAAACTGGGCCCTCCCTTTCCATGTTCATGTTGATGCCTCACACAAAGCCATACAAGCAGCCTTAGGTCAAGTAGACAAGAAATTTCCCTACATCATCTATTTTATCAGTAAGAACCTGTCACAGGCTAAGCTACATTATACTGTGACCGAAAAGGAACTCCTGGTTGTTGTGCATTCATTAAACAAATTTAGGCATTACATTACAGGCTATCAAACGTTTTTGCATACTGACCATGCTGCAATCAAATATTTAATGAACAAACCAGATGTGAATGCTAGGATTATAAGATGGTTGCTTTTATTACAGCAGTTTGATCTAACTATTGTTGATAAGCCTGGTAAGGAAAATGTTGTTGCAGAATTTCTATCTAGGATGAATCTGCCTGCAGGTGAAGAAGGAATGGTGGATGACTAGTTACCAGACAAGCATTTATTTGCTATTTCAGTTCTCTCCCCATGGTTTGCTGTTATAGCAAACTATTTGGTATCAGCATAGTTCCCACCAAAATTTCCCTCCAAATAAAATAGAAAGATAGTCAGGAAAAGCACCCCATTCACCTGGATTGGTGGCAATCTTTTCAAACTTGGCCCAGATCAAATCTTGAGAAGGTGTGTAAGGGAAGAGGAAGTTTTTGACATCCTTCTAATCTGTCATGATGGGCCTTGTGGAGGTCACTTTATAGCAAAGAGGACAACATTCAAAGTGTTACAAGTGGGATATTATTGGCCCACTCTTCATCAGGATGTGGAAAAGTACATTAGTCAGTGTAATCGGTGCTAGAGGATGGGAAAGCCTACTGCAAGAGATGAAATGCCCCTACAACCTTAAGTGACTTTCAAGCCATTTGACAAGTGGGGCATGGACTTCATTGGGCCTAAACCCTCCTTCAAAGAAAAAATACTACATTATAGGGTGCACTAATTATTTGACTAAGTGGGCTGAAACCAAGGGCAGCAACAGAAGAGAAGGTGGCTGAGTTCCTAAGGGAGAATGTATTCTACAAATTTGGGTACCCTAGAGAGCTAGTCACAGACCAAGGCAGCCAGTTTACCTCCAACATGATTGAAGAACTACTCAACCATCACAAAATCAAGCATAGGACCTCCACTCCTTATCATCCACAAGCTAATGGGCAAGTGGAGGTGACCAACAGGGCACTGGAGGGCATCTTAACCAAGGTAGTGAGCAGCAGTAGGAAGGATTGGGCAGAGAGACTAGTTGAGGCCACCTGGGCCTATAATACAACATGGAATACCACCACTAGATTTACACCCTATGAGCTGGTCTATGGGAAAAAGGCTTTGTTGTCCATTGAGTTTGAATATAACACATTGAGGATGGCAACCCAACTAGATTTGGATCTCAGTCATGCACAGAAAGAAAGATTGTTCCTTTTTAATGGCTTGGATGAATTCAAAATGCAGGCCATCCTGCATACAGAGATAGTTTAGCTTTAGAGGAAGATCTGGCATGATAGACATATTAAGGAGAAGCAATTTCAAGAGGGAAATTGGGAATTGTTATATGATTCTAGGTATAAAGACTTCAAGGGAAAGCTAAGGACAATATGGCTCAAACCTTATGTGGTGGAAAGATGCCATGATAATGGTTCAGTGAAAATCAGAACTATATATGAATAAGCCATTCCATTGCTTGTTAATGGACATCGATTGAAAATGTACAAGAGACCTTTATCAAAGAAAGAATTCATTGACAATATCAATAAAACAATGATGATGGTGGAGAAAGTTCCAGCTCCTCCCTCATTAGGTCACTGAAGAAAAAAAAAAAGGGAACTCAGGTGAAAAACTCCATGAGGTGCCTGAGTCCCATCTTTGGGTTGAAAACCTCATGAGGTGGCCCAAGGATGAGAAAAAAATATAAAGAAGAATAAGAAGATCCCTGGGTGAAAACCTTCCTTGAGGCATCCAAGGAAAACATCTAGGGTGAAAGCCTCTCTAAGGCAGCCTAGGTGTTTTTCAAAAAAAGAAAAAGAAAAAAAAGAAAGAGATAAAAAGATGTAATTGTTATTTGTAGGTGGACGAGAAAGACAATCAAGGAGCAAAAAGAGGATCCAAAGGGAACCCTACCTCACACATATCCATCTCCTCCACTCCTTACCATGCATCACTCCATAATTTCTATCGTTTTCCACTTCATTGCTTCGATTTAGGTGAAGAATGTGTTTTCTACAATCATTAGGTACACGTCTTCACTAAGATGATCGAGGATCTCCAGACAATAGACATCAGACAGCAGACAATAGACTCTAGATAGCAGACAGTAGACAACAGATAGTAGAGGAGGAAGAAGAATGACCATGCAACAAATAAACAGCGCAACACCTCTAATCTTTGACAACTGTAGCATGTCATCGAGACCACAGGTAAGTATCCCACTCACTCACTCATATGTATCATTTGATCAAAAGTTGTAAGAGTTGTGAGGTAGTTGGTTTATAAGTGAAAAGGTGGCCAGTTAAATAACCACCTTCGTTTAATCATCACATACAAAATTAGGTGTCCTCTCACACATGGTTGCAGTCAACTCAAAGATAGAGGAGTAGGACAAGAAGTGGTTAACTACGGATCTACGAGGTGGGAGCTGATTATGAGGAGTGGGAGCTGATTACGAGAAACCTCACCCCGAAAAGACATAAAGGGAAACAAAATGTCGTTTGCATACATTCATGAATTCCACCTCCTTGAAACTCCCTCATGCAAGTCACTCTCATAACTCTGGCCACCCACCAGAAGCAAGGATCCATTGTTCTGCAAGAGAATTTCTATAGGAGCATGCACAAGAATTCCTACAGGAATAGTCTATAGAAGCAGTATATAGGATACACAAAGGCAGTCTACAAGATAGGCAAAGAGGGGTTCAAGAGGGAATATCACGAGAACTCTCCACTACCACCATTATAAAGAGATACTATTTGAAAATCCATCCCCATTTACAAGCAAATGAACTAGAAATTCTCTAAAAGCTAGTGGATATAACAACTGTGGGAGGTGAATTACATACACATGAAACTCTATTTTCTCCTAAATTTAAAATTCTTGTGTCAAACCTCTCATTTCCTCCTCAAGCCTCACAAGCAAGATGATAGGAGGGTTTAATAGGAGAGAACCCACAAACACTATCAGGATACAACAACACCCCCAAGTGCTTGAAATCTTTATAAGACACCAACGGATATGGTTTTCCGAAAAATTTAGAGGCTATGATGATGAGGTGGCTCAAGAATTTCTCATTCCCTCACTCCACACAGCAGAATCCATGACACTGTTATAGTTAGAGGGCTCACTATAGATCTCAACCCAGAGCTCATCAGTAAGGTCATGAAACTTCCCCTAGGAATTCCATGGAGAAAAGAAGACAAAGCAGACAGTCAAGTGGAAAAAAGGAAATTATTTTTAGAAGGTGAAGAACCCATAGAGGATAAAAATGGAGTAAGGAGATAGTCTGCCATACCCATGGAGTGAGGTAGGTTACCAACTCATCAAATATATCTCATGTTAAGGTAGATATAGTGTTTTTTATGGCTTCCATTTTAGAATGCTTTAAGAATTAAGATTTGGGGTAGAAACACCAGTTCACCAAAGACTCAACATACCCTATTTCTTGATGCAATCACTCATAGACTCCAGAAACAAAGTAAAGGAAGGGAATTCCCAACAATTGACTTACCATGGGTTGATCAGGATCCTCATTATGGATGCCCTCCAAAACCTCAGGATCCCTATGACATGGTTAGTCTTTAGAGATTTACCAGTAGAGGATGACAAACCCTCACCTATGATGTTAGTCCTTCGGTCAGTGAGGAGGAGGCAAAACAAAAAGAAGAAGATATAGAGCTAGATGGGGATGAGATGGATGAAGAAGAAACTAATGTAGAGGAACATGATGAAGGAGAATAGAAGGAGGATGATGTTGAAACAGAGGAGGAAACGAAGGAAGAAACTGATGGAGATGTCAAAGAACAACAAGAGGAAGAAGATAGAAAAACATAGAGGAAGAAGGCATTGAAACGAAGCTCAAGGAAATCAGAAGAGAGCTAGGTGGCTTAAGGAACAAAGAAGAAATAATGAGAGATCAACTTGAGAGGGAAAATGCATGGCTGAGAAGACAACTATAGGAAAGGGAAAACCAACTAGCATGTATGGCCAGCCTCTCCTCGGAAGCCATCCAGTGTAGGATGCCAACTAAATCCTATTCTCTTTACCTTAGGGAATAATGGCTACAATTTTAGATTAAAACACTAGCACAAAGAGGCACCATTCCATTTCAGTACTACAAGTAGTTTATTGATCTTTGTGATCAAAGTACACTAGATAATTGGGCAAAAATGGCTGAGTTTTACTTGCAAAACAAGGCCCTCACAAACATGAAAGTTTGGGATCCTAATTCTGAGCTAGGAGATCTACAATTAATGGCTTTTGCATCATGGATGAACCATGAGGAGTCAAGGGTTGTAGAGATGAAAAGAATATTGGCTAGAGAGAAAAATGCACCTCTTTTCATCAGAGTTGAACAATCAAATCCCATGGCCCTAATCAACAACCATCATCTAATTGCAAATCATCCTCAGCTGGCACCTAGATATCTTGCTGCCCAAGAGCAAGCAATTTCAAATTTTGAGGATATGTTTAGGTTGCTAGGAGAAGATAGTATACATGACTGCTTCAGGAGATGGAACACACTGCCACACAACTTGAAGATCAGAGAATATCAGCCCCCTTAAAGGTTGAGAGAGGCACTCAACAGGACACCTATGTATAAATAATCAATGCAAAGGTTAAAGGTCAATTGGATAGGCCTAAAACTCAGTTCAATACTACTCCTAGGGATGCCAGAAGGGATAAAAGAAGAAGAGGAAAAGAGGCAGTGGGAAGAAGTAGAAAGGAAAGAAGGCTTCTATGCACAACAAGAAGAGACCACAACAGAGGCATGGGATGTTAGAGAGGCTAGCAGAGCCATGAAGGACATGGACATAAACTAAGTTTCTCAGAGGATGAGCAACACTTTCAGTAGGGGGGTGATGATGAGCCTCATCATTGGGTGGTTATATGGGCCTTAATTCACCTCCTAGCTTAGTCAAACCAACTATTCTCACAACTGATTGCATACTTTTTATCATATTTTGTTTATGAGATGAGTTAGAGTTGGATATCTTGCTTTGTGGTCTAATGTGCATGTAACATAGGACTAAAGGATAAAAGCAAGGAATTTTGGCAAAGATCTTGGTCAAAACTTGAATGGGAAAATGGAGAGGAATTATAGGAGGGAAGTCCTCCTCATTTACTACCCCTCCATTCGAATATTCCTCCATCATCTCGGAGTGCAACCAGCCAAATCATGAGGACTCAAAGGCAGCCGAGAAAGTGGAAGTCAGAGCACCAGTTTATCTCAAGTTTTTGAGCCGAGCCTCCCTAATTTTAAGGAATTCATTGGAGAATTCAGTCATATAAGTAAAGAGGCCTAGGACCTCAGTAGGATTTGTACTTTAATTGTAAAACTCTACCTTGTTTTTGAGTTGCAAGACTTGTGACAGTTTTTGATGTAATCCATTGTTTTGATAATAAGAATGAGTTTTGTTTTGAGCCAGTACTGAGTTAACTCAGAGGGCTAAAGCTCTTGTTTTAGGGCCCAACCCTAGCAGCTAAGGCTCCTCTTTATTGTACATGTATGTTAGCGTAGATTCATGGTTTTATCATTCATTTTCTTAAGTAGCTGCATTTCCATTACAACAGTGTAGCGTAGATTGGTTGTGTTTTAGGTTGCTTCCATTTGTGCCTTTTTATTTAGTTAGCAGGTTAGAAAGGATTATACCCATAGATCTCCTTTCACAACAACCCTGACCAACCACCATCAACCGCGTGTCATGTATTTTCTTCGTATTCATTTCAACATTTGACTTTATGCTCTCCAAATCTCCACCGTTGATCTCTCTAGCTTGATCCAATGGCTATCGCATTATCTCAATACTTTATGCACTCCAAATCTCTACCGTCGATCTATCTAGCTTGATCCAATGGCTATCACGTTTTCTCTATACTTTATGCACTCCAAATCTCCACCGTCGATCTGTCTAGCTTGATCCAACAACTATCACACAATCTCGCACAGATTCTTGCATGGGCAATATCCGCTCGAGAGCACGCGAGAAAAGTGATTTTCTTGTGCTACGTGTCACCCAGTTAGGCTAATCGTGTAAAATTTTGGAATTTCGCTTACAGTTTTGAGGGCACGCAAGAAACTACTTATCGTCTACGGAAACCCACTCCATCATTCCACACATTTTTTTACCCTTCTGTCGCCATGTGACTTGATGTGATCCATCCATCTATTCACTTCATCTCCGCAATAAGATCTCCGCCACTCATCTTCCAATTAGTCCTATTCATCCATCTCTTGACTTAATCTCATGCGATAAGATCTTTGCCATTCATCTCGCATTAGTCCTGTTCGTCCATCTATTGACTTAACCTCTCGCAATAAGATCTCTACCATTCATCTCTCGTTAACCTTGGTCATCCATCTATTCACGTAATCTTTTGTGATAAGATCTCCGGCACTCATCTTCCATTAATATTGTTCTCGATAGATCCAATGGTTCCTATGCACTTCTACCTCATTACATCCTCCCTTCGCTAATTTCAATCTTCGACTGCTTTTCCACTTGACTCCTTCCCGAACCTTGTTCTGCATATCCTTAAAATGCTGCCACTCTCGAGCTTTGACTTGGTCATTCAATATTGTCTGATCATCGCAAACACCAAAAAAATCAAAATAAAGTGGAAGTAGATTTAGTTTAGTTTCCTTGCTTACAGCTTAGTATGGTTTGATGCTCTTTACTTCTGCAACTTAGATAGTAGCATTAGGTTAGTGTTGATTTAGTAATTCTGCTTAGTTTAGTTATTTAAATGGTTAATTAGGATATGGTGTGATTTAGCATTACATGTTGTTTTCTTCAATAATAAAGTAGAGTAGCTCCCTTAGAATACACTTTCTCTTCTTCCATCAAAGAATCAAGCTTCTTCTGACTCTATAGAATTTTGGCATGGAACCCTTGGGGTCTCTTTCCAGATGAACAAGTGACAACATGCAAGACCTTCACTTCTACTTGTGCATATGGCACTATAATCTCCAAGTTTGTATGAACCCCAGGTTGATAAGTAAATATGGTAGCCCAGGAGTTGCAGCATCCTTATTGCAACACTGGCGCTCATCACATAAACCAAGAAGGAAGAAGGAAGATGAAGTAATTGAGCCATAGGAACATGAGCCAATAGAAAGTAGAGTGGGAGGAAAGGGGAAGAATCCCCTCTGGATATATATATAAACTAAAAGGATGCCTCCACATAATAGTTTGGGGGTGTCAATAGTTTGAAGCGCCATGAAAAATTTGTGGAAGGCCCTTGGTTTGAAAAAAATGAACCCTCATATGTATTTCATATGGTGAATAATGCATCGATGCTAAACTTATGGAAATTGAGTTGATTTTTGGGTTTTTTTCTATGTTTCATATGTCTTCAAGGATGAATTTATATTTTTGATTGTTGTTTTATTGTAGACTATATGCATGGCGATGTTATTTATTTTGTGATTTTATGATTGTTGTCATGAATCTCTTTTTTTCCTTTTATTGTTTCCCTCATTCCTTTTGATTTTTGATTTTCATATTTTATGCTTTGGGGCCTTGGGATAATCGGTTGAGTGTGTAAAGAAATGCATGGAGCTATGGGGAATATTTGAGGGGAACCCAACATAAGTTGTGACCTAAGTAAGGCCCTACTTATAAACAAAGAGTAGTAAAATATGAGAAAGGAAGGAGTGGGGTAGATGGGCTGGTAAGGGCCATCGTTGATGTATGTTTGAACATTACTCTTGAATGTGACAAGAAGCTTGAATGAAGGATTATAAGTGGGTTGAGAATTGGTTGTGGGAATAGCGATAATAGAATAAATAATAGTTGGAACGTTGGTAATAACACCAAGCTAAACATGTGAAATGGAGGAATTCTGATAAAAGAATTCCTTTGGTCATGTTGGAAACTACTATTGCAATTCTATGCATGCTTTGCATAGGTTCAGGGCATTCTCTTAACTCTGACCTTATTGATTTATGTGCATATTAGTAATATATTCATGATTATGTTGATGATAAAAATAAATATATGAATATGTGTTATATTCATGAGCACGATTGATGATTAAATGAATGTGTGAAATGCCATTGTAATTCACAGGTTGTTGCAAGGATCATTTTTGTGGAAGAATGATTGATTATATGCATAAATATGATGCATATATGAATAGGAGGTTTCGGATAACATAATAGAGTTATGCAATGAGGTTTGTGACTGTACGAGGAATCCAATGAGAAAGAGCGAATTCTAGTTGATTAATGATTTTGTTATCATGATATTGTGACACCCATATTATGTCATGGTTGCGAGCAAGAAATGTTGAAGGTTATGTTAGATGACAAAGAGCAATGTGATCTAGGTAACACTAGGACAAGTGTGGACATGTTGAAGGAAACATAAACTTGGCATTTTGGCTATGGGTGCATACGAAAATGTGTGGGAAAGACACATATTATACCATTTACAATCCATATGGGGGTTTCTTGGGCTAATATTGGGAAAACTATACCACTCAAGATTAAGGGTTCCTTAAGCCTCAGAGTGATGGGAGAAGTGATGGGAAGTAGTTTTTTTTTGTAATGTGTATGTGTGTGTATGTTATGTAATGTGTACATGTCTGTATGTTGTGTAATGTGTATATTTTCATATTATGTATATGTGTATATGTGCATACCAAGTAGTAATAGTTGTTAGGACAAGAAGGTATGGGATTTCTTGGTTCTTTGATGTTACTGGGATAGGTATGCCACCTAGGATTAGGGGCTACCTAGGACTATAATAATATTCCTATCGATTGAAGACTATTGAGATTAGTAGTTCCCATACTCATGCTGAAGCGAATGGGATTATTTTGATCATATGTGCCATTGGATGCTGGTTGGGTTTATGTAATAGCCCTGGTGAAAATTCCATGTAATAAAAGTTAATAAAGGAAAAAATAATGACCATGGTTGATGGGACACTTATTCCAAACTAAATGTTGGGCAAGACATCCTACTGTGGGTGTTCATTTGGTTTATTATGGCTAATTCAATTAGGAAAGGCAATGGATAAGGATTTGGAAAGGCAAAATGGCATTTTTGGCACATTTGTTTATCAAAATAATGGAAATTAGGAGAAAAGGAAGGTGAAAGGTCATAGGTTGCATGCAAGGAGGAAAATGAAGGAAAATAATGGAAAATGAAGAAAATAGAGGCCTAATTGATAAAAAGTCTTCCGAGGATCAATTTGTAGCCTTTTGTTAGTTCAGTTTTGCAGCTCTCTCTCTCTCTCACTCTTTTACACTTAGATTTTTCTTGGAGCACTATGGAATTAGATCAAGAAAGGAAAAGAAGGTAAGAGGAAGGAAGGAGAAAGAAAGGAAGAGAAGGATCAAACATCTAAAACATGATTCTTTGCAGGTATCGATTTTCATGTGTGTTTTCCTTACTATATTTTGCATGCATGGTATTTCATTTGCTTCTTTTGTTGTTATGGCATGGGTTTTGCTAGGTTCGATAGTGTTTTTAGCCTAATCTTTCCATTTCTGGATATCCATGGTGTGATGGGGTTATCATTTTTGGTTGAGCTAGATTTCTAGATGGATTCGAGGCTAAGTGAGGTGGATCTTTGAATGATAGAAAACATATCCTAGTAACCCATGAACTAGACTGGGGGATGCGGTAAAGCCAGATTTTGTGTTTCCTCTATGGGTCTAGGATTACTCAACTAATGAATGGTGGGATATACAGTAAAGCCTAGAGGGCGGTGTCTCTATTTAGGGCCTAGTGATCCCTGAATCAGAATTTGAATTGCGATAAAGCCTGAGAGACTAGGAGATAAGAAAATTCCTCACGATGTAGGTGGAGAAATCTAGTGGCATCTATGATTGTTTGGGCCTAGTGATCTGGTGGAGATCATGGTAAAACATATTACTACATGTTTACTTTTTTTGCCTAGTGATCCATCATTGATTGCAGTAAAGTCTGGTTTATATTGATGAGGATGAGGTGGTGTTACCGGGAAAAGTGTCTATTTAGAACTGCTCTATCCCACTAAGGTGTGACAGCTGCCTTAGAAACAAACAGAGAAAACTACTTTTGTATTTCCTTTATGAATTAAAGATAGAGGGGGATAGAAAGAACCGACCTGTGTCTTGCGCTAATCCTTTGATCCAATCCCTCTCTTATTTGACAGCTTCCAGCTACCTGCTCCCTTACTTGCCCAGCTTCACCAAGTTCCTGTAAGATCACAGAAGAAGAAAACTATACAAATACATGGATCTATATTCATAAACAGCTTAGGATCAGATTTAAGCTAACCATACAAATGTAACAAGCATCAATGATACACAAGCATGTAGGAAAAACTCAAATAGCTTTTATTGATATACAAGAAGATCCAGGAGGAGTTACAACCAATGATTCCTGATCTAGCATCAACCTCCCAGCAAAGAAGCCCCTCTTCACCTCCAACAAAGCATAAATCACCCAATACTCTGATATCTATCTCAAAACCAACAGCAATTTCTTGCAATGTACAAAATTCGAGCCTCTGGATCTCTGGGATGAGGGATCCATATATAGATGTATGCAAGGAGGATGAGTCAGCTTATGATTTGATTAGTGTCTTCTCTTTGTCAGTTCTTGCTTCCACTTGGAGACTGAAAGCCTCTTACTCATCCTTGGTCGAATTCAGTGAGGCAAGTGTCATAGGAGAAGATTCTGGAAGCTTCCATTGTCTTTCCACCTCGCGGAATGACACTGCCATTTGTCATTTCTCGCTCAACGCACCCTGATAGTGCATTTAGGTGCGTTGCAACGCACCCAACTAGTGTATTTAGGTGCTATGTAACGCAGCTAGCCAGTGGAGTAGCTGAAATGATCCTGTTTTGACTTATTCTGAGCAGTTTCTGGTGGAGAACTTCTGGGAGAAGCTTTAATTTGTTGACCTTGTTCCTTTAGGGGTTAGAACAACACTTTTAGGGGCTTAGGAGCCCTTGGTTTATGGACATTTCATGCTTGGTGCTGCAAGGCACAAAAATGTCTATAACAGTTGCCCCCTAAAGTATGAGGCCGTTAATCGGGTGAAATGCTTTATTATGAGGATCCGAAGTTCTTTCAATGCTGGGAGGAGATTTGTAATAAGATACAATACAACACATTATCTTCATACTGTTTTTCATGATCTAGCTGAGGCGGGCATTCCCATGCTCAGCTTTATAAATTCATTTTCATGTACATAGGACAGACAATCGTCTGAGTGTATACTGATGATTCTGATAGAGCCATCATCCTTTTGGTAGGATGATTATCTGTGCTGCAATGTTGTACATTTAATGTCTTTATTTTCCTGAATATATATCTCAACCCGGATGGATGAAATTAGATCCGGGGTCTTCAATCTCGTCCGATCTTCACTCGAAGTATAAGTCGATCCATGTGAGAAATGTTCTGAAGTCGGACATGGAAAGACATCGCTTGATTACCAGTCAATGATGTAAACTGTTAACAAGTGCGAGAGGAATCACCGATAATGATAATGACCCTCAAGGTACTACAGTACAATTCACGTGGTGTGAATAAAGGACTTGGCGTCGAACACCATGCAAAATCTTTCGGTCGAAGGCCATTGATGTAAACCTGTCGCCGGAAGTGAGAAACTTGCCATTGAAGCATGCAAGCTTCAAAGTACTGAATGGGGTGTTCCTAGACCAACTTCTTGGATAATGAGCTGATGTCGACAAGAAGTGATCCGTCAAAGGAGGGCCTTAATGAATCCCACATCAATGACACGGTGTTATAGAAATTTTTGTGCCTTACAGCATGAAGCATGAAATTTCAATAATCTGAGGGATCCAAAGTCCCTAAACATGTTGTTCCTACCCCTATAGGAACAAGGTCAGCAAACCACGGCACTAAATATCAGTTCTCCACCTGAAAACACTCAAAAACAGGCTAATTCTGGATCATGTCAACTGCTCCACGGAGCATCTGCGCTGAATGTCAACTGCTCCACTGTGTACCTGCGCTGAATGTCAACTGCAAAGAAGGCTACCTGCGCTGGGCGAGTTTGGCCAAGTGGCACAGTCATTCCTCAAGGTGTCAATGCCCAGGAAGCTTCCAAAATGACACTTGGATCAGGGAATTCGACTGGTGATGAGTAAGAGGGTCTAGATCTCCAAGTGGAAGCAAGAACCTCCAAGTGGACTCAAGAACTGAAGAATAACTGAAGTGGGAGAGGACACTAGTCAGCTTCATGCCAGCTACAAGCTGACTCATCCTTTCTCCAAATCTCCTATATATAGAGCTCTCTCATGAGGTCTAGGGAGGCTGGAATCTTGTGAATGTAAGGAAGTGTTGTTGGTTTGAGTATAGAACTATTGGGTGATTTGCTTGAAGGAGGTGAAGAGGAGATTTCTTTCTGCTGGGAGGTGATGCTGGATTGGGCCTTTTATGGTTGTATTACTTCCTGAACTTTACTTCTTCCATTAATAAAGCATTTGAGGTTCTTCTATATGCATGTGTCTCAATGGTGTATTGCTATACTTGTGTATTTGATTTATTCTAATCCTTGAATCAATTATGAATGTATGCTTCTTGTAGTTTCCCTCTCTTTCCATTTTGCAGGGTCTTGGTGTAGCTGGGTCAGTGAAAGAGCAAGGAGCTGGGAGCAAGCAGCAAAGAGAAAAGATTGGATCAATCATTAGCGGAAGACAATGGTTAGTGGATCTCTTTCTCCCCTCTCTTACATCTCATAAGGAAGTAATCTCGAATAGCTTTTCTTTGATTGTTGCTGAGGTACTATCACCCTTAGAGTGGGATAGGGTCATTCCGTATTGGATACTTTTCCCAACAACACATGGAACGGAGCAAATGATTTTGATGGAGGTGAAAACAATATGATGATATACGGTTCAGGATGGTGGTCATGAAAGAATGGAGTATAATGTATGGTAGTGGGTGGGACACAGGTGACTTCTCTGGATGACTTCTCTTGAACATGTCGGCGACACTTATGTGATGGATTAGTAGCATTAACCCCAAATGTGGATGGTATGGCGTGGCCATGGTGATGTGACTGGTGAATGAAACAACCCAAACTGACTCGGACCCGGAGTGGAAGTGTCATGTTCAAGAGCGACTTGCTACCAACAAAGATTCTTTGAGTTTTCTTCCCAATTTTTCCCCAGTCATTGCTGACCAATACCTCTTTATTTTTGTCAAGCTTGAGGAGGATAACATATGCTTGTTCTATAATTTTCCCTTCGGGCAAACCCATCGCTATGTTTTAACGAGCCTAGCGATAGTGAAACTCGTTCTCGTCTAAAGACAAGTTTGTCACTATTAATCTTTTTAACGAGTTTAACGACAAAGATAACTCGGTCCTTTTCATTTTTAGAGAGTCTGAAAAGGTACGTAAAGGTAACTCCAAAATTCCTTTTTTGTCATCTAATCCCTTAAGTCCGAAAAAGTATAAAACAATACAGAAGGGATGAATTTTCGATAGTTTTAACGAGCCGAACGAAACAAGCGCTCGATCTTTTTGTGTAATAATCCCTCCGGTCCAAAAAGATTAAAATCTAGAGGAGGGATAGCACTTCCTGTCCCTTTAATGAGCTGGAGAGGCCAATGGCTCGGCAATCTTTTCATATTTTACGAGTCAGTTGAAAAGAGCTTAAAGGAGACTCGTCTTTTGAGGAACGAGTGATAAAATGGGTAGCAGCTGATTCCAAGTAAGGTTTGGAATTTTCCAATCACGGCAGTGTCACAAGGATGGCTAGTGAAATCACTCTTCGCAGCTGTTCCTCAAAATGGGTAAACAATCAAATGGAGGTGAACGATCAGCCAATGTAAAAGTGGAGGTGACGGTGCAAACACGACCAAGGCTTTAATGGCTGAAGTACTACATTCACGGTGGTTATTTATCAGGGAATAGTTCTTTTTTTAACGAGCTTAAACACGGGTGGAAACATTTGCTCGGTCCGGGTTTATTTTTTTACAAGCTTGAACCTCGCGGTAACACTGCTCGATTAATCCAGTCATATGATAAGAATGTCTCATATAAAACAGCAACTTTTAGAGTTTTGCCCCACATCCTTTCTTTATGCAAGTTAGGAGACGACCAATCCTACGAGTTTAAAGGGTTAGATGTCCTAAAAATTTAAAAAATAAATAGCCGTTCTTGGCTTGCACTCCAAAAGGTTTGCATGCCCCCAGGTATAAAATAGAGTTTCAAGGTTACCCCTTCTTTAGTCCGTTAAAACATTTGTTTTACCGAGAGAGGCCTACCTCTTACAGGTTACCCAAATATTGCTCTATTCGCGGTGCAAACAAAACACTTCTTCGGCGATGTCTACCTAGATAAACAAAGGTGAGTGGCGGTGCTCGCCAACTCACATAACTTTGAAAAGAGAATCCTGTACTAGAATAACCCCCTCTTCCACTCACGGACGGGGGTACAGACTAGGCATATTCTCCCGCGGAAACCTACCCTATACCCGAAGTTTTCCTGCCGAAGCAGACTAGGATGCATGCCCCCTGGGTTTCAGTCATATCCCTCCGAATTACTCGCGCTCATCGGGAGGACGGACTGGAAATTGAGACATTTCTTGCGTGAAAAGACCATTCAAGGATGGTATATGACTATTTGCTCTGTATGATCTGGGGAATGAAAGCTGGTCCACGAGCTTGACCACTCTTCCTTCGTGCAGAAAACACATTACTCTAAAGAGTGAGGAGACAATCGCTCCCATGCAATAAATATAGTCTCATCCAAGGAGTAGATTGTAATCTAGGGGTCCTTGAACTACCATTACATTCAGGCGAACGGTTTTCCCTCTCAATGTTATGGGAACATCGGGAAGGATCCCTAAAGGTCGACTGGTTCCTTTATCAAAGCCTGTCAGATTTCTCATCTCAGGCAAAAGCGATGGCGAACCAAGCACTTTCCAAGCAGTCGAGGAAAGGATACTCACAGAAGCCCCTTCATCTATGATGGTACCAGCCATAACCATTCTATATATTTGGACAATAATTTGGAATGGTATGCTAGCTGGTAAACGGGGTCTGCCTAGTTGATTCCAGTCGAAGGAAACAACTAGGTTGCTTGGAGGTGGGACCGAATAGACGGCCGGGTACGACTCTGACGAACTTCCTTCCTGCGGTAAAGGAACGGGTATATTGCCCCCATGTTCGTTGGAGTCTATGCTTATGAAAAGAATTTGGACGGTGTCATCCTTGTTCTCTTCAGTGATTATATCATCTGAAGATGAAACCTCTGAAGGCAAGACCGGGTCAACTGCCACCTCGACCTTTTGACTTTCGTCTGGTATGGATCCAGATGGTTTATCTTCAATGATAGGTGCCTCAGCCGACCACCTGAACGGGCCAGCCGGATTTTCAACTAGTGACGGACTCGGCAAGAGTTTTTTATATCCAGGAGGAAGTCGTAACGGTGAAACCGGACGATCATCCAAAACTCTTTTGGCTTCGTCTAAGAAGGGACAACGGTGAACGGCATGATCGCCTTCACACAATTTACAAGGAAATCTATATTTTCCTTTTTGTCCTGGGACTTCACTTTCACTAGTCGACGGTGTGCTTTCAACATGATCATCAGAGGTTGACGACACCGGATTGTGCAAACGAGGAGACCAGTCCCTTAATATCCGAGGGATGCAAGGAAAATCTCTGTGAAAGTGGTCTCCTTTGCAAATGACACATGGCGATTTAGGCTTGGTCAGTGCAGTGTGTGGATTTTCGTTAGACGACACTCGTTTTCCCCCATTCGCCTTTGGCTCCTCCTTCTTCTTCTCTTTCTTCTTCTTTTCCTTCTTCTCCTTAGGAACTTGACTTTTGGCTTTACCAGCCCCATCAAGTGAAGAGGAAGGAGGAGAAGAAGAATTAGAGGAAGTAGAAGGCTGGTGGGCAACTCTGGACTCGTCTAATTGCTGATTCGATTATTCAGGAATAGTGGTGTTCTGAACGATAGAGGTTGAGAAGAGCCATACAGGCAAACCAATTGTCAGTCCTGGAAGCGACAACGTGGCCATATGGGGTGCACCAACATCTCCCCAAGAGGAGAAAGGACTAGGATTTCCTCCAGGGGGAATTCCTTGGTTGGTAGACTCCATTTTCTCAACCCAAGATCAACGTAGGAAAGGGGTAATGAATATTCCGTTTAAAATAAATTTTTAGACGCTTTGACACAACTTGTTTTTTCAGTTTTTAAGAGTCGAGAAAAAACAAAAGATGACTCTAGTCTCCTTCGATTTTTAATGAGCCTGAAGTGACAAGTGCTCAGATGGACCTTTTCCATTAAGGAGTCTAAAAAGGAACGAAAGGGACTGCTCTGGAGATCTAGGTAGAGGGAGTACCAAACCAATCGCAAAACTGCATAATACTTTTTACGGTATGGCAGTCAATCTTCCCGAATGCTGTGTTCAGTGCATTGCGATCGATAGGGCGGCAGACACGACTTCCTATGGATAAAGGATTTAAGCCTATAGGGGTCTCCCAAAATATACTCGACGGTACGTGGGAGCAGAAGTCCGTACTGGCACTTATCGTCTCAAAGTGGAGGAATCACCCAACCATCAGTGAGGACAACAGTTACTAGGCTTTACGACGCTGGAATACGTCTCTAGCCTAGACCTCTAAATGTTGTGCGTTAAGTTCCAAAGCGTTGTTAGATTCATTGAATTTATTTTAAGTTGATCTTTCTTATGAAGTTTGCCTTTTGGGTTCACCATGAGATGTAGATGTAATTCCTAAAATGCAATCTAAAGATGATAAACAAACTTTTTATCTCTTTTCTGCAATGAAAATCCTAGCTACTAGGGGAAAAGAAAGACACAATCCTTTCACAAAGAGCAAAGAGCACGCTGTAAATGCACTTTCCTAAATCAATTCAAACAGACTGTCAATATGCAAATGCACATGTGCATATATTTGTTTTCGACTTTCTTAATATTGATGCTAAAAATAAAGTTGATGTACAAATCTGAATTTGCTTTCAAGCGACAAACTCAAACAAGTTTCTTTTCAAAATCAAAAGATAAAGATGATTACGACACTTTATGATTTTGAAATAAATACTCGTTTTTGACACTAGAAAGTCACAAATTCAGACCAAAGGCAATAGTACAAGTATAATCGACCATCAACAGCAATCAAACTTTCTCCTATGATCGAAATCGACACTTGCGACAGATCTAAATCAAAGGACGAAAGTACGACTATTCTACTTTTGCAATGGAAAACTGTAAATGACGCAACAAACACACAAAAACATCTACAGTTCTTTTGTACAAAGGAGGCGGAATTACAGCAAGGAAAAGGGGTTTTTAAACAGACACATATACTGATCACAGGTTGCAAAAATCAGAGACAAAACTGGAAAGAATGAAGCAGAAGAACCTCAGCTGCACAGGGCTTGTCTGATCAACGCACCTGTAACACAGAGAAACTGGATTGCAGCGCAGGTTGCCCTTTCGGGAAGTGCGTTGAAATGTAGGATCTCTTCACAGTACCTGCGCTGGGGCAGAAACGAGAATTCTATCCGGGTTCTGGGTCACAGTTTTCAGTTTAGTCTTTGGTTTTTGGCCGAGTAAAAGCAATCAGTAATGCACAATCAGGGGGTAGATCCAAGGAGGGTCTAAGAGCTATCACAAAGGGCAATCAGATCATTTGTGAATCAGCTGTTCAAATCATAAACAGATCCAGTGAATGGATTGAAGTAGCAGTTTTCTACTTTGCATTTGTTATGGCAAATGCAGTTCGAATGCTACTTATAAGTTTATGAAACAAACAAGAAAAAGATACACAAATAAACTAATTAGACAAAACTTCCTCCCCAGCGGAGTCGCCATTTTGTTACTGGGAAAAGTGTCTATTTAGAACTGCTCTATCCCACTAAGGTGTGACAGCTGCCTTAGAAACAAACAGAGAAAACTACTTTTGTATTTCCTTTATGAATTAAAGATAGAGGGGGATAGAAAGAATCGACCTGTGTCTTGCGCTAATCCTTTGATCCAATCCCTCTCTTCTTTGACAGCTTCCAGCTACCTACTCCCTTACTTGCCCAGCTTCACCAAGTTCCTGTAAGATCACAGAAGAAGAAAACTATACAAAGACATGGATCTATATTCATAAACAACTTAGGATCAGATTTAAGCTAACCATACAAACGTAACAAGCATCAATGATACACAAGCATGTAGGAAAAACTCAAATAGTTTTTATTGATATACAAGAAGATCCAGGAGGAGTAACAACTGATGATTCCTGATCCAGCATCAACCTCCCAGCAAAGAAGCCCCTCTTCACCTCCAACAAAGCATAAATCACCCAATACTCTGATATCTATCTCAAAACCAACAGCAATTTCTTGCAATGTACAAAATTCCAGCCTCTGGATCTCTGGGATAAGGGATCCATATATAGATGTATGCAAGGAGGATGAGTCAGCTTATGATTTGATTAGTGTCTTCTCTCTGTCATTTCTTGCTTCCACTTGGAGACTGAAAGCCTCTTACTCATCCTTGGTCGAATTTAGTGAGGCAAGTGTCATAGGAGAAGATTCTAGAAGCTTCCATTGTCTTTCCACCTCGCGGAATGACACTACCATTTGTCATTTCTCGCTCAATGCACCCTGATAGTGCATTTAGGTGCATTGCAACGCACCTAGCTAGTGTATTTAGGTGCTATGCAACGCAGCTAGCCAGTGGAGCAGCTGAAATGATCCTGTTTTGACTTATTCTGAGGAGTTTCTGGTGGAGAACTTCTAGGAGAAGCTGTAATTTGTTGACCTTGTTCCTTTAGCGGTTAGAAAAACACTTTTAGGGACTCAGGAGCCCTTGGTTTATGGAAATTTCATGCTTGGTGCTGCAAGGCACAAAAATGTCTATAACAGGTGGTTTCGCCTCGCGATGACATAGTTGGTTATTTTGGTTTGAGTCCCACATTCATGCTTGGAATATGGCACGAGAGTGACTGGCTAAAGAAACATTTGGCACAGCCATTCTATGGTCAGGTGGAACGTGGCAGTCACATCTTGGGTTGGCTCTTTCATTCATTAATAAGAGGTTCTTTCCTTGATATCTTATGTATAAATGTATTGGTTTATATGTGGATTTTATGGTTGATGTATCCTTGATATTTATATTGTTATTATGTTGGTTATAAGCATGTATGATGACAATGATTAAGTATGGCTTTCCTCATGTTTTGATTGGTAAATGAATGAACAATGTATCTATGACTTGATAGATGATAATGCAACTAATTATATAAGGGAACAATGCCTCTTAGTGTTTTTCAGATAAATATGAGACACATATGTTTAAATATGTTGTTTACATCTCTAGATTACATATTTGTGATATGTTTGACGAAATTCCTGTCATGGCTAGTAGGGGTCCATTCAAGCCCTTGTTCAAGTAATTGCTTTTGTATAATCATTCCATTGTTATCTTTCTATTATAAAGGTGTCATTTAGCTCTTGGTAGTGCCCTGGGCTCTGGGCCTGAAAAAGTGGCTCAAATCTTGGGGACGTCAGCACAAAATTGGGCAGAAAAGTCCCTTGATGATGGCATACCATGCTATGGTAGCATATAGAGCCTCCTTGACACATGCATGCCATATCATGGGAGCGTCTAGGGGTTAATTGGTCTAAAAAATCATAAGGACCCAGGGGCTAGTTACCTGAGAGGTTGGGATGGCTCTTGGGAGTTTTGTTGTTGATGTGGATGGTCTGTATGGTGTGTTTCCATCAATTACACTGCCTTAAGGTCACTTAGGAGGTTGAATCCCATCATAGTAGCCTCTCGTCACATGTTTACCCTGGTTGGCTAGTTACTTGGGTAGATGTGGGAGGAGGGTGTTATAGAGTGGTATCATAGCATGGTTCACTTGTTGGAATCGATGCGCAGTATGTGTTGATCATAAATTCATGTCGGTTGCATGTGTGTTAATCATGCTTATGGTTTATATGCTTGTTGCATATGCATTGTGTCGATCATGGTTGTAGTGATGTCACCATGTGAAAGAGGATGTTGTTTTTGTGAAGTGTGTCGTCATGAGTGTTTGATTGGTTACATATTTCTATGTTTGTGTATTGTCAGTGTACATTGGTATGGTTGTTGTTGTCATGCATGAGGTCACGGTATGTGTAATTGATATGGTCATGCATGGATTACTTGACTCTAGCTAGAATGATGGTTATGTCGTTATATTCTTATGTATTATATGTATATAAATTGTCATGATTATGTTATACATGTACTATGTTGATTGGTTGATCTTGCAAATGATATATCCTCCCTGAATTATGTTAAGGTACATTGGTTTATTTTGATTTGGTTTAGCTGACATAGTATGCATTACAGGAAAGAGATCAAAATGACTAGTAAGATGGTAGACTACAAAGATTATCCCCATGAATAGGATGCGCAATGTGGTGTTGGGCACTCTTCTGACTTAGAAAAACACTGAGAAGATTGAAGGATGTAATAAGGAATTTGGAGGCGAATAATGACAAAATCAAGTAGGCACAAGAGAAACAAGTAGAGGTTAATGCAATACTCCTTCAGCATTTGTCATAATTGCAGCAAAAGGGGCCACTTCAGATCAACCATGGATAGGAGGACATAACTAATGGGGAATATGGTATTAGGTATCATGGTGGTCAGAGGTTGGATAGAGATGACATGGTTGGAGATGGAATATTGTAGGATACTCTGGATAGGAGAGGTGATGGAGTACTACTCTAGTTCTGGTCCTTATAGGTATCATGATCATCATCATTATCATCCTTACAGGAGGAGTGATAAGGGATAATTGTGAGATGAGTTTAAGAAAGAAAATCCACCTACTTTCGATGGAGATTTGAAGAAACTATAAGATGCAAAGGCTTGAATGAGTACACAAAAAAAGTGAAGGCCAGAATTGCTATCTTCAACCTGAAAGGTAAAGCTGAAATATAATGGGAAGATGTGAAGTGAGTTAGAGACATTAGGACAGAGGACTTGAGTTGGCATGAGTTCAAGAGGATTTTCAGGAAGAGGTACTTGTCAGAAAGGTACTATGATAGTAAGGCCAAAGAATTATGTGAGCCAAATATGGGATCAATGATAGATGAAGAGCACATGACTAAGTTCCCAGAGCTATTGAGTTATGTACTATATCTTAAATATGAGCAGGCTAAACTTCATTAACTTTTCAGTGGTTTTCCATTAGCATTTAGAGATCGGATTGAGTATGATGAGCCTTGGTCACTTGAGGAAGTTATTGGGAAATTGAAGCATTGCTATGAGCAGTTAAAGAAGAAGAATGAATCTCAGATGGGATGGAAAGTAAAGGATAAGGATAAAGGTAAGGGAAAATGGTAACCAAAAGGAAAAAGGCCTCGGAATGCAGAAGAGAAAGAAAATGTGGCACCATAAAAGAAGTTCAATGTAACTAGACATGGACATGGATCACAACAACTTCATAGAGGTGATAGTAATAGGCAATTGGAGTGTTGGACATGCCGTAATGAACACCTTAAGAGATATTTCCCACAAAATCAAGGTGATAGGCCTCAGATATATAGTGCACAGGAAGTGTAGAGTGTTGGGGATGTTAGTTAGAGCATTCTTCATATCAATGTATCATTAGATAACAAACATGAAAGCCATCATGCATCTATCATTGATATGGACGGTAAGCTTTGGGATCAAGTTTTTTCTATTTTGATTGACCCTAGATACATCCTAACTTGGTGGATAAGTGTGGTTTGAAGAAATAAGTGCATGCAGAATCCTGGTTAGTGCAGTTGTCTACAGGTACAAAGAAGCAAGTTCATCTTGGATAAGAGCTTGTGAATTTTATTTGAATGGTATGCCTATCGCAACACATTTGAATATATTACCATTGCGATCATACAACATGTTGCTGGGCATGGATTGGTTTTAACTTCATAAGACTAAGGTGGATTATTATGACAAAGCCATTGAGTGCATGGATTACAATGGGGAACCAAGAGTCTTACAGGGAAATAAGAAAGCCACATTAGTTAGGATGGTGACAGCTATGAAAGAAAAGCGCAGTCACAAGAAAGGGTGTGTGTTATTTGTAGTGCATATTTCTAGCAACAAAGATAAGGAAAGGCAAGGAAGTTGAGGATGCAGATGTTTTGAGTAGGTACCCAGTTCTACAAAAGTTTCAAGATGATTTTCCCATGGATATTTCAGAGTTTCCACCTCACAGGGAAGTAAACTTTTCTATTGAGAGGGTTCCAGGGGAAACTCCATCATCAAAAGAACCTTACACGATGAGGACACTTAAGTTTGTAGGGTTAAAGTTGCAGCTGAAAGAGATGCTTGAAAAGGGATACATTAGGCCAAGTGTATCACCTTGTGGTGCAACAATATTGTTTGTGAGGAACAAGGATGGTACTCTCAGATTATGCATTGGCTATATGTAGTTGAAAAAAGTGACCATCAAGAATAGGTATATGTTTCTGAGGATTGATGACATGTTCGATCAGTTGAACAGAGCTATAGTGTTCTAAAGGATTGATTTGAGATCCAGATATCATCAGGTACACATCAAAGAGGAGGACATTTACAAGACAACTTCCTGGAACAAGTATGGGCATTACGAGTTTATTGTAGTTCCATTTGGTTTGACTAATGCTCCAACTATATTTACACGCTTGATGAATAGTGTGTTGTGTCCGTATTTGGATAAGTTTGTTGTTGTGCTCATTGATGAAATATTAGTATATTCTAAAAATTAGGAAGAGAATGTCGAGCATTTGGAAGTAGTGTTAAGGTTGTTGAGAGAGAATTAGTTGTATGCTAAGCTCAGTAAGTGTAGTTTCTTTCAAACTGAGGTACATTACTTGGGACATGTTTTCTCTGGGGAGGGCATAACAGTTGATCCAGAGAAGATAAAATCTATCATGGAGTGGGAAGCTTCTAGGAATGTAGATGAGGTGAGATATATCATGGGATTGGAAATCTATTACACGAGGTTCACCAGGAACTTCTCACATATTTCTTATCCTATTACACCATTACAAAGGAAAGGTAAGATGTTTGAAGGGGTAGAGGAGTGTGAGGCTAGTTTTGAGTAGCTCAAGAAGCAACACACATGCACCAGTGTTAAAGATTGCAGATCTGGACAAAGAATTTGTAGTATGTACAAATGCTTGCAAGAGAGGACTTGGTGGAGTCCTTATGCAAGATGGACAGGTGGTATGCTATGAGTCATAGAAACAAAACAAACATGATCATAGCTATCTCACACATGATCTTGGTATGGTTTCAATCATACATGGATTGAAGATGTGGAGGCACTATATTCTAGTTAGGGGGTTTGTATTTATGAGTGATCACATTGGGTTGAGATACTTGTTTGACCAACCGGGTATGATTTCCAGTGAGGCGAGATGGCTGGCCACGATCAGTGAGTTTGACTTCAAGATCAGGTAGATCAAAGGAAAGAAGAACAGGGTCGAAGATGCTCTTAGTAGGTGGATACAGGTGAATCAATTAGCAACTATAAGCTCTTATGGGACAAATATACAAGGTAGGATCTTGCAGGCAAGTCAGCAGGATGTCAGGTATATGTATATTGTGCATAGGTTGTCGCGCAGGATACAGGTAGTGGTACACGTACAGGTACAGGTACAGATGCAGGTGCATAGGATGTGGACTATGATCTCATGACAGATGGATTGGTTAGATTTAGGGACTGGATATATGTGTCAAATAGTAGTGAGCTTGAGAAGGTGATCTTGAGGGCGTTTTGTGTGAAACCATACTCAGGTCACCCAGGTTATTAGAAGACATTGACAACCATAAAGAAGTTTTATTATTGTTAATTTGAAGAAGTATGTCACAGATTTTGTGGCTTGGTGTTTTGATTTTCAGCAAGTGAAGGCAAAGGGTAAACATCTAGGTGGACTGCTACAACTGATTATGATTCTAGCATGGAAATGGGAGGTAATTTCCATGGACTTTATCACAGGCTTGTCGAGGACACTGAGATAACATGATTCCATCATGGCAGTGGTGGAAAGGTTGAAAAAGGTAGCGCACTTCATTCCGGTGAAGTCTACATTCTCAGTTAGCGATGTGGCACAAGTATTCATTAGAGATTTGGTCATATTGCATGGAGTTCCAAAGAAGATTGTGTTAGACAGGGATGCAAAGTTCCCTTCCAAATTTTGGAAGGAGTCATTCACATGTTTGGGTAGCTAATGATATAAGGGAACAATGCTTCTTAATGATTCTCGGATAAGTATGAGACCCTTATGCTTAAATCTGTTGTTTACACCTGTAGATTAGATATTTGTGATTTTTTTGATGAAATGCCTGTCATGGCTAGTAGGGGTCTTGTCAATCCCTTGTTCAAGTAATTGCATTTATATTAGCCTTCCCTTGTTACCTTTATGTTCTAAAGTTTCCATTTAGTTTTGGGAAGTGACCAGGGCTCCAGGCCTAAAAAAGTGGCTCAAATCCAGGGATGCTACCACAACACTGAGCAGAAAAGTCCCTGGACACTTGCATACCATGATGTGGGAGCGTCGAGAACCTTCTGGATGCATGCATGGTGTTGGTGGCTAGAATTGATTATCCCAAACATACCACCTTAACCCCTGTTTTAACCCAAAGGGCCCATCTATTCTTGTACTTTTTCCTAATTGCACATATTCCTGCACTCCTCTTATGTTTTTCATATTCAAAGGTTATATATGTACTTAATCATTAAATTATAGGTTTTATATCTTAAAATGTCTTTGTTACTAATATATTCCTAAGTAATCCAATGGAACCAAAGTGTTAATCTATGTGGAAGATTGGGTTGGTATATGAATCGTTCTTGTACCGATCAGCGTTCCTGCACTTTCGAGGTAGTTGTCAATTCCTTGTTCGACTCACCGTTTATGGACGAGACAACTCAATAGACTACACAAATTTCTTGCTAAGAGATTAGTTTTTTTGTTGGGCTCGACATTTAGAGAAGAAGGCGGGATATGAAGGCTAGACTTTGGCTACAAAAACCCTTTTTAGAATTTTTGCGAATAAACGAAAAGCTTAATATGTCATGCTATTATATTTCTTGTTGCAGCCAAGAACCGAAGTATGTATTTAATAGGGTTTCTCTATAGATGTTAGGGAACAATGTTGTATCAAAATTTTGCTACTATTCATAATTTGAGTATTGCCATTTCTAGGATGGATCAGGGGATCCATTATGTGTATTTTCTACTTTTGAAATTTAATGCAAAGGAATATGCCAATTGTGAATTTCTCTGTTCCGATATTGTTGTGATGCTTCATTTGAGCGCTTGAAGTTTCTATTTTGTTATAGGTAAATGAGCTAGTTGGCTAGGGCCTAGACAACCCAACTCGTTCTCCCTTTGTTAAAGGTGTGTTAGATTTATTTTTATGCAAGGTTAATGAAGCAGATCATGTTTGGATTCTTTTATAGATAACGAACTTTAATTTGTTGCAAGCTATGTGATATGGATCCAGGAGTGTGTGTGGTTAATTTGTACTCACTTTCATTTCCTTACATTCTTTCTTGCAAATCTGTGCTCCCCTTTTCTTTACAAAGAAAATGTACATTTAAGCTTCCTGCACCGGTGTGTTTTCGTTTCACCAAGATTGTAAATTTCCTTTATTCATTGCAGACAGTCATTCTTATATTTGAAGGTCTATTATTCTTTTACGAATAGTGTTTTGCTTTTTAGTGAAGCATATTCTAATATTCAAGTTCAAATTTAGATTTGATTAATGTCCATAAGCTTTCACTAAAACACTGTTACATTATTTGAATTTGTACCTACACTTGTTGCTGGATTTAATATTAAATGTATTAGAAGGATTCCCTGAGTTAAAATGATTGTTTGTATAAGGTTGCAGATATAATTTATTCAATAAATAGTCATCTTAGGAAAGAGCTTCTTGATGCTTGAGTCAAAGTAGTTTCCAAGTAAAACTGTTTCTTGATTCAATAGAAATTTCCTTTGGCAGTGAAAACACTTTTCATTCCAATCATGTGATTATTTAATGTTTCATTCTTCTTATAGAGGTTCACTTTACAACTTTGTTTGCAGCTTGCATTTATTTTCATAGTTAGCACACTTTTACTTCTTGAAACCAATTTAGAAACTAAGTACATGAACTCTAGTTTCCTAGTACAAGAACCTCTATTCTATTACAAGAACCAACATTCTAAGGACAAGAACTAAGTGATCTAGTACAAAGGCTTAGAGATCTTGTATGTAGGTCAAGGTCTTCAGTAAGGGCCCCATATACATATTTCCAATAGAGAAGCTTCGCTCTAGTACAAGAACAACGTTCCAGTACATGAACCTTGTTGTAGTACATGAACGACAGCTTGGTACAAGGAAGGAAAATCTTAAGGAAGACAAACATCCTGATTAGTTGGATCATTCTTCTGTCTTACAACCATACTAAAGAGAATCTCAAATAGTTATTTTATCGATTTAGATTGTTTATGATGAATTGAGAATTTCCTTTATTTTGAATTTCTACAAAGCACATTCTTTTCATTCAGCACCAGAGTTTTCTTGGTATTCATTGTCGTGTGATCTATCCTTTCGATTCTGCAATTTGTAATTGAAGAAGTAGGAATACAATTAGAGAAGGTTCATATCATTTCTTGGCATTTCCTGTGCTACGCCTCGAAGTGTACAAAACCCCGGGTTGACAAATTAAGTGTTGAAAGGAGTTTGCTTAACTGCAATTCTTGCACCCAACATTTTGGCGCCGTTGTCAGGGAGGCATTTCTAAATATTGGTAAGAACTTTCTTGTTTTCTTTCCTTTGCAGTAGGGGTAAGTATTATTTTATTTTTCTGTAGTCTGCTTCTATTGTTGAAGGATTTCGTAGTGCCGATTTATTTATTCATTTGCAACATTTGATTTAAGATTCTTTTTTTTGTAAATTTAAAAGTTTTGTCATTTTTTTTCCTTTATTTCAAGATGAATGCCTAAAAGGGGTAGAGGTATGAAGCCCAATAAGGGTCAAGGGAACATTGATAAATATGAAACTTTTTCTCATATTGGACCTTCTTTTGTAGGTAGAAAGTCCAAACAGACACAAACTCATCACGCAGGAACTATCCACTTGGATTCTGGAAACAATAGTTCAGGTGTGACACAACCCAAGAAGGGGAAGAAGGAAACTAGTGGTGCTCCAGAGACCAATTTGAGCCATAGTCAACCTTCTCACTCTAATGGGAGTGGTTTGATCCGGGGAAGAAAAATGGCAGAGAACAAGGATCATGATGAGGGGACTGGTGAGAAACAGGTAATTGATATGTTAGAGTCAGTATTTGCATACTTCCATCAGTTATCAAAAATTCTCTTTTCATATCATATTAGGGTCCCATTCTGAAATTTTTGTCATTCCACTAGGTCGTCATGCAAAAATTTGGTCACTAAAGGTTGACTTAGGGTTTCCTTTACTCCTTTTAGAAGTTTACCCCTTGTTGGATCATTTCAACCTTGCTGACTATCCATTGTCCATAATGAAATCATGCCATCACATCAGTCATGTCATCTTGAAATTCAGTCTTTCAAGGTCTCATTAGGTCTTTTGGGGCTTTTCAAGGTTTCATTAGGTCATTAGGGTTTCCAAGGTTCCAATAAAACTCCATTCCATTGCATAAGACTAGCAAGTAAAGGGTGATCAAATAACATCTCTTCACCATGTGAATATGATTTGTAAATAGAAATTTTTATTTCATCATGTAATTTTATGTTCACTATATGTAATAAGTAATGTTCCTAAGTTGTCAACTCAATATCTATATGCCAAATTCATTAAAGAAAAGACAAATTCAAATATTTCTCAAAGACCATCAAAAGATCAATTTGTCAAAGGAAATAGTCAAGTGAAGGGGTAATGTTTCAAAAATTTAAGTGAATGCCAAGGGAGTTGTCTTTTCCCAAGGGTGTCCAAATCATCATTTTCCACAAGCACTAAACCCTAATTTCCTCTCCCACTAAGTTAGGGTTGGCTATGGAATCAAAGACATATGAGTAGAGGAGGTCTAATGGAGGTCATTTCATCAATTATGAGGCCATTTCAACTCATAAACATCATGTCTCCAACATTTCTCAAGAAGTCATTGCTAGGGACAAATCATTTGCCACACATAGGTCCAGGTTTGCTTCAAAGTATGTTTCCAACAAAACATAGTTGAATTTTACAAAAGTAAAAGAGGTTGTTCTCCATAATAGTCCAAGGATGAAAAAAATCCTTCAGTTTTTACACAGGTGTTATGATTTTGGTGAAATGTCAAAAATACAGTTTCTACAAGAGAGTTGGTTCACTTCTTGCGTGAACTTGGGAAAATCAATTTTTATCCTAGCTGGAGTGTCCAAATGACTTGCTTGATGAGTCCAATGATAAATAGACAAACATAAATTTCCAATGAGCTATCATGATCTCAATTTTGAGTTTAGGAAGACGTCCAAACAATTCCTGCAAGATCACTCTTCATTTTTGCACCCTCATTCTGCACTTTTTGACCAGTCTTGGGAGAATTAATTTTTGAGGGCCTATACTTGATCATTTTTAGTGCTTGATAGCTCCATTGTGTATCCAAGAGAGAGAGAGAGATTTCCAATAAACTATCATGGGCTCAATTTGGACTTCGAAAAGGCACTCAAATGTTGATTTTAATTTGGCATTGCGGACTTCCTTCTGGCGCTATGCACTTGCCCAGAAATCAATAGCATGGTTAAACACGCAATGCCCTAGGTGCTGCACACTTTTTTAGGGCACTTTTTGGAGAAATGGATACCACCAATGGATGCAGAATGAATAATACATCTAATAAAACCATGTTTCCAGCGTTAATTTGCAAAATTAGCAGGTGAAAAGGGCAAAAAACTAGCAAAAAATCATGTTTCTGCCTCATTTTTTGCCCAGACATTGCACACTTGACAAGGCTTGGGAGAATGAATTTTTGTAGGGTCAAATCAGGTCCATTTTGTAAACTCGATGCATATTTGGAAACTAGATAGGACATTCTTTCCAATGGGCCATCTTGGGCTCAATTTGAAAACTGGTAAGGCAGTCAAAAGCAACTTGCAACATGGAGGGAGCACTTGACACTGTGAGGGCGCATTTGACAGAAAGATGGCGTACTTGACCATTTCCATGATTTTTCACTATTTTTCTCCAAATTTGATTTTCATCCTTGGAAATTAACTTTTCACTGATGTAATTGATGTTGTAAATGTAATAATGTTGTGGATAAGTTACCTAGGGGTAAATACATTAGGTAAATAGACTTCATCAAGTCAAAAGAATCAGTTTCAATGTAATTAGGGATGAGTCATTTTGACCACCCTACACTCTAGCTATTAGTTCAAATTTTGGTGGAACTACTCCTCCTCTCATGGATTCGACCCCTGAGGTTGGGAGGAGTTTGTTTTGATGTCTATATCTTCCCTTTCTTCACTCTTTTCATAGGTTGGACTCAATTGGATGTTGTACTACTGATCAGAGACACTATTGTATCATATTTTGGCCAGTATTAATAGATGAGTTGCATATATTTCTTTGGGATACATGTGGTATGGATGTTTAGCATTGTCTCTTCTTTGTTATCATTTGTATGAATGTTTTTTGAGCTCATAAACCATTTCATGTTGGTTATATGGTAATTTTGAAGTTGATAGGCAGAATACATATTTTCTCATGCTTTGTTTTGGGAAATTTATCATAACTTGTCCATTTTTCTTCAATTTAGGAAGAATACATCTCATATGCTCTTCCTAACTCCTCATCAGTCTTAAACCATCTCATCAAATCACCTTTTAAGTGCTAAGCCTCCTGCCTACTTTGCCCCTTTGAATGTCTGCAATCATATCTAATTTTCCCTTACCTAGCCTCTTTGACCTAATACCTTCATCCAATAATAAGCCCACCAAATCAAATCAAACAATCCTCTGCACTTTATACCTAGCCTAAAACCCTAATTCAACCAAATCTCTTGGTTGTGATTCTTTGGAGAGAGCCTTGTCTGGCTTGGTAGGGCTAGCTACCAAGTCAAAAGATTGGTCTTTGGTTACCTCAGCTCAACTCTTCCTTGGCCTTACAGATCCGGAGGAGTGATAACATACTAGCGATGTTGTTGAGGAGCGAAAGCTCTATCTTCCCTGGGAAAGGACGACAATTATTTAGATCTAGTTTTTGATGGTGAGTAGTAGTTGGACACATAGGAAGGCTGTACCATTCACCGGGTGACTCCATTGACTGAAAGATCTGGAAAATCAACACTTCATGGCGATTCTGCTGCATTAAGATCAGTAACTTGAAGAACTTTCAAGATGGGATCTGTTGCAAGAAGGTATGCTCCATTGAAAAGAGATCACTTTCTAGGCTTCCCAAATAAAATGCCTAAGGTAAATTTGGAAAGAAATTTTCCTATTTTCAAAGATGTGAAAGGTTATGATGCTGCTCTTCATCTGGTGAGATTTCACATGCATGTGCATAGATTAAAGATTGATTTTCCTGAAGATTGCTTGATGAAGATATTCATGGCCACTCTGGAAGGTGAAGCCCAATATTGGTATCAAATTTTTCCACCTGCTTGTATTTATTGTTTAAATGATTTTCATACCATTTTCTTTGAAAGGTATAAAGAATCTTTTCCATCCTTAATATTAGTTCAGAACTGCTATAAACATGTTGAAAGTTTTATTGAAAATCTTAAGAATGTTTATGGAGATGATGAATTCATGGAAGCCCTGTATGAAGTCCATTTCAGTAGCATAAAGAAAGCTTAGAGGATACTTGTCAAGATGCTCAGGAAAGTTTGTAGCAGGCTGAAGATCTTTGTACAGTTGAAAATGATGGAAGACAATGTCTTATTTCAGATCTGCTTGTAGTAGAAGATAGTATGAAGGAAAATCAAGTTCCAATTTCAAATTGTGATAAGGTCAAGCTGACTATTCCATATCTAGATTTAGATTGTGATGATGAAGAGTATGTTGTTTCGGATCCCATGAAGGAGAGCTCTATTGTTGAGATCACCTTGAATGAAGAAAACGAAGTTATCGACCCAAGTGTTCTCATCCCATAAGAACAAAGTCTTAAGAAGGAGGTAATCTTGTCCCTTTATGAAAAAAGAGACGAGATCTTTGTTCAAGTGAAAAATCTTCTTTTGATGACTCTGTGGTGAATAATAGAAATTTTAGTTTTGAGTTTCAAGAATAATTTGAACAAGCTAGTCACTTTGATACACAAGACCATCCTCAACATCCTTGTGAATCTTTAGGAGGGAAAGAAGACAATTATTGTTTTAGCAAAAGAAAACAAAAAGTACCATCTCCTCTATCTTAAGATGAGATAGATCAACTCCTGAAAGGTCATGTTACAACCCAAGCTAATGCGGGTTTGCAGTTTCACATAGACAAGAAGGTGTTAATGAAACTTCTTCTACTTTTGAAAATGAGGAAAATCTCAAAATTAGATTTTTAGATTAGCTAACACATATTTATTTCCTTCATGAAGATTATAGGGCTATCATGTTTGATAATCTTGAAGGATGTTTTATTTTTAAGAATGACTTAGACTATGAATTTGAGGAGTATGAGCCTGAGAGAGATAGTATGCCAGAAATTGAGTCAAAATTTCTCATGCTCGAGAAATTTACAACCAACACTCAGATAGAAGAAGGTTATACTTCCCTATGCCTTCCTATCAATCAACAACCAATTGTTCTTTTAGATCAGAATGAAGGGAGTACTTGTATTTTTGTTGCTGGATCTCAAGACAAGGTAATGCTTCAGGATTTTCAAGATCCTCTCGGCAATCTTTTGCAAGCATTGGACAAGACAAATGTTGTTTGGTTTGTTAGCATAAGCCTTGGTTTCAATTGTTATTGTGAGTTGTCTACATGTACATCATTCTGCCTTCTCGAGGAAAGTGAGAGTAGAATTTTAGTAAGAAGCCATCTGCTAGATTGGTTACACTGGAAGGATCACTTCACATGATTGAACATATTTCTTTCGTAGGTAGGTGGTTTTCATCAGGATTTGAATCCCTCAAATCTCGATGGTTTGCTTCCATTAATAAGTTTTTTAAGTACTTATGTCAATTAAGTAAGTCAGTATTGAGTCATTTTTCAGTCAGTTTTCAGTTTGTCACAAGTTAGTTTGTGTCATTTGAGTTGTTAGCGTTTAGTCATGCATTTCAGTTTGAGTTTTTGACCGTATTGGCCCACATAGTTAGGCTCTTGGTCTACGGTGTTCTTGACACCTCCAAGGAGATTCCATCCCAATAAGGTCAATGTTAGAGTCAGTATTTGCATACTGCAATCAATGATCAAAAATCCTCTTTTCATATCATATTAGGGTCCCATTCTGAAATTTTTGTCATTCCACTAGGTCGTCATGCAAAAATTTGGTCACTGAAGGTTGAATTAGGGTTTCCTTTACTCTTAGAAATTTACCCCTTGTTGGATCATTTCAACCTTGATGACTATCCATTGTCCATAATAAAATCATTCCATCACATCAGTCATGTCGTCTTGAAATTCAGTCCTTCAAGGTCTCATTAGGTCTTTTAGGGTTTTGCACGGTTTCACTAGGTCATTTGGGTTTCCAAGGTTCCAATAAAACTCCATTCCATTGCATAAGACCAGCAAGTAAAGGGTGATCAAATAACATCTCTTCACCGTGTGAAGATGATTTGTAAAGAGAAATTCTTATTTCATCATGTAATTTTATGTTCACTATATGTAATAAGTATTGTTCCTAAGTTGCCAACTCAATCTATATATGCCAACTTCATTAAAGCAAATTAAAATTCAAAGAGTTCTCAAAGACCATAAAAAGATCAAATTGTCAAAGGAAATATTCAAGTGAATGGGTAATGTTTAAAAAAGTTAAGTGAGTGCCAAAGGGAGCTTTCTTTTCCTAAGGGTGTCCAAATCATCATTTTCCACAAGCACTAGACCCTAATTTCCTCTCCCACTTAGCTAGGGTTGGCTATGGAATCAGAGACATATTAGTAGAGGAGGCCTCAGGGAGGTCATTTCAGCAAGTATGAGGGCATTCCAACTCATAAAAATCATGTCCCCATCATTTTTCAAGAAGTCATTCCAAGGGACAAATCATTTGCCACACATTGGGCTAGTTTTGCTTCAAAGTATGTTTCCAACCAAACAAAGATGAATTTTACAAAAGTGAGAGAGGTTTTTGTCCATAATACGCCAAGGATGAAACAAAACCTTAATGTTTTACACAAGTGTTATGGTTTTGGAGAAATTTCAAAAATACAGTTGCTACAAGAGAGTTGCTACACTTCTTGAGTGACCTTGGGAAAATCAATTTTTCTCCTAGCTAGAGTGTCCAAATGACTTGCTTGATGAGTCAAATGATAACTAGACAGAAATTTATTTCCAATGAGCTATCATTAGAATAATTGGGATTTGAGGAATACCTCCAAAAGTTTCATGCAAGATCACATTTCATTTTTTCACCCTCATTATGCACTTTTTGACCAGTCTTGGGAGAATGCCATTTTGAGGGGCTATAATTGATCATTTTCAGTACTTGATAGGTCCATTGTGTAGCCAAGAAAGAGATATTCCCAAAGAGATATCATAAGATAAATTTGGACTTTGGGAAGGCACTCAAAAATCAATTTTAATTTTTCACAGTGCACTTCCTTTTAGCGCTACGCACTTACCTAGAAATCAGTAGCACGGTCAAACGCGCAGCGCCCTAGGCGCTATGCACTTTTTTGGGGCACTTTTTGGAGAAATGGAGACCACCACTAGATGCAGAATGACTAGTACATCTAATAACACCATGTTTACAGCGTTAATTTTCAAAAATGGCTGGTGAAAAGTGAAAAAAACTAGCAAAAAATCATGTTTCTGCCTCATTTTTGGCCCAGGCACTGCGCACTTGACAAGTATTTGGAAAATGTAGTTTTGGAGGGTCAAATCAGGTCCGTTTTGGAAAATGAAGGAATATTAGGAAACTAGATAGGACAGGCTTTCCAATGAGCTATCTTGGGCTCAATTTAGAGACCAGGAAGGCAGTCAAAAGCAGCCTACAACATGGAGGGCGCACTTGACACTGTGAGGGCACACTTGAGAGAAATATGGAAAACTTGACCATTTGCCTGATTTTTCACTATTTTTCTCCAGATTTGATTTTCATCCTTGGAAATCAACTTTTTACTAATGCAATTAATGTTTTAAATGTAATAATGTTATGGATAAGTTACCTAGGGGTAAATAGATTAGGTAAACAGACTTCATCAAGTCAAATGAATAATTTTCAATGTAATTAGGGATGAGTCATTTTGACCACCCTAAATTCTAGCTATTAGTTCAGATTTTGATGGAATTTCTCCTCCTCTCATGGATTCGACTCCTAAGGTTGGGAGGATTTTTTTTTATGCCTATATCTTCCCTTTCTTCACTCTTTTCATAGGTTGGACTGAGTTGGATGTTGTACTAGTGATCATAGATACTATTGTATCAGATTTTGGCTAGTATTAATAGATGAATTGCAGCTATTTCTTTTTAGCATTGTTTCTTCATTGTTATCATTTGTATGAATGAATTTTTAGCTCATAGACCATTTCATGTTTGCTCATGCTCTGTTTTGGGAAATTTATCATAATTTGTCCATTTTTCTTCAGTTTAGGAAGAATAAATCTCATGTGCTCTTCCTAAATCCTCATCAGTGTTAAACCATCTCACCAAATCACCTTTTAAGTTCTCAGCCTCCTGCCTACCTTGCCCCTATGAATGTATGCAATCATATCTTATTTGCCTTGACCTAGCCTCCTTGACCTAATACCTTCATCGAGCAATAACCCCACCAAATAAAATCAAACAACCCTCTCCACGTTATACCTAGCTTAAAACCCTAATTCATCCAGCCCTCTTGTCTATGATTCTTTGGAGAGAGCCCTTTATAACCTAGTAGGGCTAGCTATCAAGTCAAAATATTGGTCTGTGGTTACCTCAGCTGGACTCTTCCTTGGCCTTGGAGATCCAGAGGAGTGATAACATGATGAACAATCTACCTTTGGATTTTCAATAGTGGACCCCGAAACAATTACTCAAATGAAGAACATTATTTCATCAGATCTCCCTCATTTATATGGTAAGGTGCACGAAGATCATGATTATTTTCTTTTTGAGTTTGAAATCCTATGTAGAAGCTATGATTACTCTTCAGATGCCCAGAAATTAAAGATATTCCCTACAACTCTCAAGGACTCAGCCCTACCCTAGTTCATGGGACTTAGAGGGAGAACTATAACTTCTTGGGACCAAATGAAGAGGGTGATTTTGACTAAATACCAGGAATATTACAAAACTAGAGATATGCAGGATGAGATCTTTACCATTGTGTAAGGTGATTATGAGACCTTGGAGGATTACTTAGCGAGATTTTTATACATCCTCCAGAGGTCAAAACATAAATTTGACATAAATACTATCGAGATCTTGTTCTTACATGGACTCACTGAAGATTCTAGGCATACTTTGAATTTATTAGGACAAGGGGATATTGCTTAGAAAGCTTTTGATCAAATTTGTGACCTATGCAGGAAATTTTCAAGGAATCAATCGAGATAGAGGAAATAAAAAAAAAAACTAGTAAACTTGGATCTATAGATGCTATGATTATTGGGTTGGAGAACAAAATTGATATATGAAAATTGAAATAATGAATAATGTTAGAAAACTAATAGACTCTTTAAAAACTCTTCAGAAATTGGTAGATGAACAAGAGTCTTTGTCTATGTTTTTTCCTAAATGTAGGAAAAAACATATTTTAAGAGAATGTCTTGTTGATTTAAAATGTGTGATTTGTGTAGAAAACCATGCCACCAAGAAATCCCCCTCCATACCAGGATTAAAAGATGTATTTGAAGGGGAGCATTCTAAACCTGAACCATTACATTCTATGGGAGCACGGAGAAATTGGCCTAAGTTTGGTGCAGGTATGGTTCCTAAACCTTCACCACATTGTTTTGGTCATAATGCACATCCATATTCCTATTACAACACTCAACACTCTCAAACATGGCAGCATGGGAACCATTATAAGTATGGGCAACCCCCTCAATCCTGGCAACAAGGATGGAGAGGGTCAAACCATTCACATCAGTCCTATTGATCCAGGTGGATATTGGTGGCCACCTGCCAAGTCCACCTAGACCCCCACCATTGTCTTTCTCAGCATTTTCAGTTTCCTTAATTGTAGCACAACTTACTATTTTTAGCACTTTTTCGGGTCCTGAACTTCCGGAGCCGTTTTGAGGCCCTAAACGATGTTTTTTGGGGAATTCGGGGGCAACATGGGTCCATGGAATGGACCGATGGTGCCCGTTCCAACAATGATAGTACTCGGATAGATATTTCTAACGAGCTATTGTACGTGTCAAACGGAGATCATATGCCAAAGTTACGACCCCGGGAAGTTGATGTACCAATTTACCCCAAACGGGGCCCACAGTTTGGCGTTTCATCTCCTAGGGTTAGGTTTTGGAATGTTAAGGGTTTTCCATTGTTTCTCAACAATAAATAGGCCTTCGGCCTCCTTGTAACACAGTTCAGAGGCATGTAGCCATCACATCTCTTCTCAGAGATAAGCTACCATCGCCCTAGCTGGTTTATTTCCATTTCTGATTGTAAGCATATTTCAGTATTTTCCATTAATGAAATGAAGTATTATTTCCATTGCATCTTTGTGTATAGGGTTATCCCTGTAATTTGTTGCGTTCCTGTTTAAATCCGGATCAGTGGTATCAGAGCAGTCTGCTTTTTCTCTGTTTTTCTTTGCATGTCCCCAACAAGGTCGGGATATAAGGAGTTAGGGCTTGAACTGGTTGAACCTTTGCAAGACCAGCCTCGCAAATCCCGACGGCCTCCCATGGCGGACGAGAAGAAAGACGAGGGGGCAGGAGATCCCATCAAAATCTTGCTCGAAGAAGCCCTCGAGCGACAACGGAACGCGATGATGGACAGCTTTGCCCAGATCCTTCAGCGGCTACCCAGAAGCGACGCATCGGCTTCCAGCAGCTACTCTGGAAATGCCACACCCTTTAAGGTACAAGTTAATTTTGAAATCCCCATATTCGAGGGTCAGATAGACGCAGATGCCGTAGATAAATGGTTAAATCTGCTAGAGGGTTATTTTTCTGTTCATGAATTTTCGAGTCGGGAAAAGATTGTTTTTTCTCTTCTCAAAGCAGCCCCCCACGTCAAGGACTCGTGGGAAACCTACTGCGAGCAGAAGGATGAAAGTACTGGCTCACTATTTTCAGCCGCACCCACTTGGGATTCGTTCCAGGATGCCATCAAGGAGCAGTACTACCCTGTTGGAAGCTATGAGGATGAATACAGAAAGTGGACCACGCTGCGGCAGGGAAGGGACCAAGACGTGCCGGAGTTCACCAATCTTTTACATACCCTTCGCACAAAGTTGGGTATCAAGGATTCGGAGCAACATTTGATACTCAAATACCGTGGCTGCCTGCACAAGTACATCCAGGAAGAAATACAATTCCTAAACACCCCCTCGCTCTGCGCAGCATACCGATATGCCGTCAAGGTCGAGCAGAAGTTTAAACAAAAGAAGCGAGACTTTGGATCTGCGAACCCAAAGCAGGCGAAAGGTGCCCCTAAACAATAGAACAAAGGACAAAGCCAAGGCGGGACAGCCCAAGACAACCAGCTGAAGCTGCAAGCAAAGAACAGCGCCGCGAAGCCGAGAAAGGACACTGGAAAATGGTGCGAGTTCCATAAGAGCTCCACTCACAACAAAAGTGAGTGTCGGGCCAAGCAGTCACTGGTGGCTGAGCTAAAGGTTTCAGAATCAGATGCATGTTCTGACTCTGAGTTAGAACCCAATAAGGGGTATGAAAAAGGGAAGCAGATCATTGATGCGGATCCCAGCACCACTGTTGCTACCGCAAAGATCCAGAAAAATGAACCCGAAGATCCAGAGGAGGAGGAGCGTCTCTTCCACTTCCAGATGTGGGCAAAGGGCTCCCCGATACAGTTCATTGTTGATAGTGGGAGTCAAAAGAACCTCATTTCGGCAGAGGTCGTGAAGCGGTTGGGCTTACCGACCACAGCACATCCACAACCATACACCATTGGGTGGCTTCACCAAGGACGAGATCTTCGCGTGAGCCAGCAGTGTCGCCTTCCATACAACATCAAGCCCTTCACGGATGAGGTATTATGTGACATTGCTCCCCTTGAAGTTTGTGATGTATTACTAGGACAACCATACTTGTGGAAGCGACATGCTGTGTATGAATCAAGGCCCCGGGCTGTTATTATTACATTGGGAAATAAGTTGTTCAGGATACCAGAGGTAGCACCACCTACCGCCTTTTCTTTGATTACTGCAAAACAATGCAGTAAGATCATTTCCAAAACCAGGAAATTTGTTTTCCTGATGATACGCCCTCAAGGAAAGAAGAAGACAGTTGCCGCGGACTCCAGACGAGGTCCCTCTGCATGACAACTACAGATGGACAAGATTGTGGAGGAGTACGAGGACATCTTCACCTCCCCGGCAGGGGTTCCTCTGCACTGTCAAGTCAAGCACTCCATCGATTTGACCCTAGGTGCGCCGCTACCCAATGGACCAATTTATCGGCGCTCCGTTCTGGAGAACAATGAAATCAAGAGGCAGATTCAGGAGCTCCTGCAGAAAGGTCACATCCATCCGAGTTCATCGCCCTATGGGAGCCCGATCGTGTTGGTACAGAAGAAGGATGGGACGTGGAGACTCTGTATTGACTATCGGGCGCTGAACAAGATCACTGTCCGTAATAGGTACCTAATCCCGCGGATTGATGACCTCCTAGACCAACTAAAGGGGGCGAAATATTTCAGCAAGATCGATCTGAAGTCAGGATATCACCAGGTACCAATCGAACCCTCCGATGTGTGGAAGACTGCCTTCAAATCCAAGGAGGGCCTCTTCGAATGGTTGGTCATGCCTTTCAGATTGACGAATGCTCCTGCAACCTTTATGAGGCTAATGGATGACATCTTGCGGCCATTCACCAACTCCTTTGTAGTAGTATATTTGGATGACATTCTGATCTTCAGCCAGAGTTGGGAAGAGCACCTCCACCACATCCGACAGGTTCTCCAAACACTGCGGCAACACAAGCTATGTGCCAATTTGGAGAAATGCACTTTTGGCATGACCCAGGTTCAGTATCTGGGATACATCATTGATGAACAGGGGGTGCATGTCGATCCAGCCAAGATCTAAGTCATTCGGGATTGGCCCTCTCCAACCACTCTAACAGAGCTCCGCAGCTTTCTAGGTCTTGCCAACTTCTACCTCGGGTTTGTGTTGGGGTTTTCTCATATTCTTGGCCCTTGAGTCAAGTCACCAAGGGAGGGGCTAAAGCAAAGTTCTTTTGGTCTGAATCTCAACAGAAGGCATTCATGGAGTTGAAGGATCGCCTCTGCACGGCACTAGTGCTCGCGTTACCAGATTTACAACAACCATTTGAGGTCGAGACAGATGCCTTTGACTATGCTATTGGGGCAGTCCTTACTCAACATGGACATCCAGTGGCATATCACAGTGAAACACTTTCAGACACAGTTCGGAAGTACCCCACTTATGATAAAGAGATGTATTCCATTGTACAGGCCTGCCGACAATGGAAGCATTACATTTTGGGGAAGGAAACGGTCATCCACACAGACCACCGACCCATGCAGTTCATACAGACCCAAGGGAAATTGCAGAATGACCGCCATCAGAAGTGGTCTACATACCTGCAACAGTTCCATTTGAATATCAAGTATAAGAAGGGAAGCACCAATAATGTTGCAGATTGCCTCAGTCGACCACCGATCATGGCGCTAACCACCGTGCTCAACTCTTGTGGGCACGAGACTTCTGATTGGCCACTTCTCTACTAAAGCGACCCAGAATTCGGCCACATATACCAGACACTCTTGGAGGGTCGGCATGTTGCATATTTTCACCTCCAGGATGCCCTATTATGCCACCTCAGTCACCTTTGTGTTCCTTCAAGCGAGCGTGCCAAGATGATTTGGGAAGCACACTACAGTCAGGCTGCTGGGCATTTCGGGGTCGAGAAAACAGTGGCAGTACTGCAAAATTATTTCTATTGGCCGAATCTTCGACAGGATGTTGGGAAGTACATCAGATCATGTACTCCCTGTGCCATTGCCAAACCGACCATTAAGAAGCACGGCCTCTATACCCCGTTGCCTACCCCTAGTCGACCTTGGGAATCCATCTCCATGGATTACATGTCAGGCCTTCCTTCCACTAAGCATGGAAATGACTGTGTTTTTGTGGTCGTCGACAGGTTCTCGAAGATGGCCATTATGATGGCCTGCAAGAAGAATATGACAGCAGAAGCCATTGCCAAACTCTTCTTTGAACGAGTGTGGGTGCACTTTGGGATCCCACAATCTATCATCTCAGATCAGGGCAGTCGGTTTCTCAGCACATTTTGGTCCAGTCTCTAGTCAATGCTGGACACCAAACTCACAAAGTCCACAGCCTTCCATCCTCAAACTGATGGCCAGACAGAGGTTGTCAATAGGATGATTGTGCACATTCTGCGCATGTATAACTCAAAGCATCAATGCACATGGGACGAGAGCCTCCCCTATGTTCAGCACAACTACAACCGAGCTCTTCACAGCTCCACTGGCCATAGCCCTTTTTAGGTGGGTTTGGGATTCCAGCCACTATGCCCCATTGATGTGGCCATGCCACTTGCAGCTACTCACATGAATTCAGCTCATGTCTAGTCCGAAACAGATAAGGCCACCAGCTTCATTGAGCGCATCCAACATATTCGCCAGCAGGTCCATGACATTCTTGAGAAATCAAATGCCAAGTACAAGCAGCGACATGATCAACACCGGGTGCCACACAAGTTTCAGGTGGGCGACAAAGTCTGGTTGCATTTGCAAAAGGAACACCTGATTGCAGCCTATCGGAAATTGAGACCACTCCGATATGGTCCTTACACCATTACTAAGGCTATGGGATACAATGCATTTGAGCTCAGCATTCCCCCATTCCTTGGCCTGCACCCAATGTTCAATGTGGACCGCCTTTGACCATACTTTCCACCATTGCTAGACACATCCGACATTGCAGAACAGCTCAAACCCACAGAATTAAATCCAGATTGCATGGAACAAGATGCAACTGACCGGATCATGGACACACAGATCAAGAACACTCGCCAACAGAATATCCAACTGTATCGAGTTGTCAAAGCAGGCCAACTCCTTCAGCAGGGCAAGTGGCTCACCAGGGAACAAGTTCAGCAAAAGTTTCCTCATCTCATGGAGGAGCTCAACGCAATGGGGACCATTGCTTCCTAAGGGGGGAGGAATGATCCAGGTGGATATTGGTGGCCACCTGACAAGTCCACCTGGACCCCCACCATTGTCTTTCTCAGCATTTTCAGTTTCGTTAATTGTAGCACAACTTACTATTTTTAGCAGTTTTCCGGGTCCTGAACTTCCGGAGCCGTTTTGAGGCCCTAAACGACGTTTTTTGGGGAATCCGAGGGCAACATGGGTCCATGGAATGGACCGACGTTGCCCGTTCCAACAATGATAGTACTCGGATAGATCTTTCTAACAAGCTATTGTACGCGTCAAACGGAGATCATATGCCAAAGTTACGACCCCGGAAAGTTGATGTACCAATTTACCCCAAACGGGGTCCACAGTTTAGCATTTCATCTCCTAGGGTTAGGTTTTGGAATGTTAAGGTTTTTCCATTGTTTCTCAACAATAAATAGGCCTTCGAGCCTCCTTGTAACACAGTTCAGAGGCATGTAGCCATCACATCTCTTCTCAGAGATAAGCTACCATCGCCCTAGCTGGTTTATTTCCATTTCTGGTTGTAAGCATATTTCAGTATTTTCCATTAATGAAATGAAATATTATTTCCGCTGCATCTTTGTGTATAGGGTTATCCCTGTAATTTGTTGCGTTCCTGTTTAAATCCGGATCACCTATCCTGGAGAGATGTCATCATATCCTCCTACATATGCACCTCACCATATGTGACAACCATCCTTTCATCCCCTACCTAAAAAAAGTCAACTAATGCCACTTTACCACAACCTTTTCAACCACCCCAACTGCCTGTTCAACCGGTACCAAATCCTAATAATAAGGAGGTGTAATCGATCTGTTCTGTTGAATTGTCCCCTTCTCCTATTCATCAAACCTTTCTAGTTGGGATACATGAGATTCAATTGAGATCGGGAAGGGTAGTTAAACTAGAAAAACAAGAACAACCAATGGCGATCATTGAGGAGAAAATTAAGGAGGAAACTCCTGGTCATTCGTAAAACAATGACACCATTTAGCCCATTCCCGCACCATCAGAGTTACCATGTTCTTCAAACTAGCCTCCCTATCTAGAGAGGCTAGTTATGGAGAGGAGTGACCTTGAGTCTAGTCTGGATTCTGAGCTGAGGAATCTTTGCATAAAGGTACCTTTGATTGAGGCTATTAGAGAGATCCCCATCTACATGAATATCATTAGGGAACTCTATCTCAAAAATCCAGGGAGCAAGAGAGTCAAACCTCAGACCATTCAATTTGTCAGCCGAGCAGCCGATTTAATGATAGGATGTGCACAAATGGAAAAGTATATTGATCCTGGAAACCGGATTGTCTTTGTTCAGATAGGTGATATCCTTGTCCCAATGTGTTAAAAGACCTAGGTGTGGCCATCAAGGTCATGACTAGGAAAACCATGGATCAGCTTGGGTTGGTCCATATTCATCCTACCCCTACTATGCTTGAACTTTGAGATAAATAAAAAATCAATCCATAAGGTGTATTAGATGATGTGGTTGTCTCTATAGACTCTTGGGAATACCTGGTAGAATTTGTTGTCCTTCAGCCAAAAAATCCCATGGGTAGACATCCTTTGATTATGGGATGACCATGCCTTGCCACAACCATTGCTTACATTGGATGCCACTCTGGTGATATGTATATTTCAAATGGAGACTCTAAGAAGAAAGTCATCTTAGACTTGCCTACTAGACTTATTCAGGAGCTTAAGGACACCTTGTCATTAGATTACGACAATAGTGATGAGGAGACTCAACCTATTTATTTGATCCACCATCATACAGAGTCTACCAAGGAGGGTTAGTTACAATATTTCTTGAATAATTTTGACACAATGGCTAATTTTGACATGTTTCGTCAAATCTTTAGTCCAGATTTTGAAGAAAATTTTGATTCTCAACACTCCTCATCACCGGTCTTAGTAACATTTTCCTGCACTCTTGAGCTCAAGACTACTCTTGTTGAAATTAGTCCAGGAAAATCCTTACATATTAGTTCAAAACTGGACTCATCTCAATAAGAGCAACTTGTTGATTTGTTGCGTATCACCTTGATGCATTTGCATGGAGTTACGAGGAAATGAAAGGCATGCCTCTTGAAACCTGTACTCACAATATTTATATCCAGGAGGGAGTGTGATCTAATCGTCAACCCCAAAGGTGCATGAACCCTGCGCTAAGAGATGTTGTGAAAGAAGAATTACAAAAACTCTTAGATGCTAACTTTATATATCCTATATTTGATAGCCAGTGGGTCTCCCCATTGGTAATAGTCTTGAAAAAGGATGGGAGATGGTGCATCTGCATTGATTATCGAGAACTTAATAAATCCACTCTCAAGGATTACTTTCCCCTTCCTTTTATCAATCAGGTGCTAGATACCCTTGCTGGTAAAAAGTACTTTTCATTTTTAGATGGCTTCAATGGGTACAACCAAATTCAGATCACACCCACAGATCAAGATAAGACCACCTTTACATGTCCATGGGGTACATTTGCTTACCGAGTGCTTCCCTTTGGACTATGTAATGCCCCAACCACCTTTCAAAGGGTTGTGCTAGCCATTTTTGTTGATCTCGAGTGTGTTGAGATCTATATGGATGATTTTTCAATTTTTGGTAACTCATTCCAAGAAGCCCTCAAAAACCTAGAAAAAGTGATTTTATGTTGTCAAGAGGCTCACCTTGCTTTGAGTGATATAAATTGTAGATCAATGTGCAAAGCAGGAGTGGTCCTTGGACATTTCATTTCTAACAAAGGTATCCAGGTAGACTTGGCCAAAATAGAGGTTATCTTGCGTCTTCCTACACCCAAAACACAAAGAGAAGTAAGAGGATTCCTAGGACATGCAGGCTATTATAGGAGGTTCATTGAGAACTTTTCTAGGATAGCTACCTCCCTTTTTCGATTGTTAGCTAAGGATAGTGAGTTTTCTTGGTCTATAGCTTGCCAATAGTATTTTGAGACATTAAAGGAAAAGTTAGTGGAGGCACTAGTTTTGAGAGGTCCCAATTGGTCCCTTCCATTCCACATTTCCTTTGATGTCTCAAACACTGCCATTGGTGCAACTTTAGGACAAGAAGAAAACAAACAATCCTATGTTATTTACTTCATCAGTAAAAAAATTTCACCCTCTGAGTTGAACTATACAGTGACTGAGAAAGATTTTTTAGCCGTAATTTTTGTTATCAATAATTTCAGACACTACATCACAGGATATGAAGTCTTTGTGCATACTGATCATTCTGCAATAAAATATTTATTGAGTAAACCATTGACTAGCAGTAGAGTGACTAGGTGGTTACTTTTTTTTACAGGAATTTAATGTTACTATTGTTGATAGACCAATAAAATCTAATGTTGTTGTTGACTATCTTTGTAGATTGAATAAACTTGGTGAAGTAACTCTTGTTGATGAGGATTTCCCTGACGAACATATTTTTGTTGTGTCAACAATGTCTCCATGGTTTGCTGACATAGCTAACTATTTAGTCACTGGAAAGACACCTCCTCACTTATCCACTCGTGAAAAGCGGAATATCATATTAAAAAGTGCTGCATATTCTTGGATCCAAGGATACCTATTTTCCAATGGACCAGATCTTATCATTCATAGATGTGTAAGAGAGGAAGAAGTGTTTGATATACTGAAATCTGCCCATGATGAACCTTGTGGTGGTCACTTTGCTGATAAGAGAACTGCATATAAAATATTACATGTTGGATACTTTTGGCCTTCTTTGTTTAAGGATGCCAAACAGTATGTCAAGCGATGCGATAGCTGTCAGTGAATGGGTCAACCTGTTCAAGCCAATGAAATGCCTTTATGTCCTCAGATTATGATTGAACCCTTTGAAAAATGGGTTATCAATTTCGTAGGACCAATAAATCCAACATCTATGAATAAAAAGCATATATTGGTTTGCACTAATTTTGTTACAAAATGGGTAGAGGCTAAAGTTGTTTCTTTTGCTACAGAAAAAGTTGTTGTTGAATTTTTGTTTAGTGAATTTTTTACTAGATTTGGTGTTCCTAGAGAGATTGTTATTGACAATGGACCGTAGTTTATTTCTAATCTGGTACAGGAAGTCATGGATCAATATAAAATTCGGCATAAGAAGTCCACTCCGTATCACCTGCAAGAAAACGGCCAGGTGGAATCAAACAACAAGGTGATCGAATCCATCCTCACCAAAAAAATAAATCTACATAGGAAGGATTGGGCCATCCAGTTACCTAAAGCTAAGTAAAATTTTAAGGATGGAAAATCTTCTTGAAGTTTGAAAACATTGGCGAATCTCACTAATCCCTAATATGAAAACTATAAAATGTTTATTGATATATTTGTAAAATTATTCAAATTTATAATTATTTTATATATAGTCTCTATATAATTTTGGTGATTTTTAAGGTAAAATAATTTTGTATTTTAAAATTTGGGTGAAACATCTTTTATAAAAAATGTAAATTAGTGAATCTTTTTTGTGAAAAAATCATGGAAAATTAGCCCATTGGGCAAACATTAGCCCCTAAAATTTTCCATGCCTGAAGCCTTATGGGCTTATTGAACCACTTGGCGGAATAACACAGGACATACATAATATGATCTAGTATATGACAAACAAGTTCTTTTGCTGATAGAGTTCCAGATAAAAACTTTTCGAATAACAGTTCACTTGCAATTAGATCTCTCAGAAGCACAACAACAACGTCTATTACAGTTGAATGAGTTAGATGAATTTCAAAGAGCTGTTGTTCAACAAAATGTGTTAGTACAACAACAACACAAAAAGTGACATGACAAGTCTATCAGGAAGAAGCAATTCCAACCAGGTGATTGGGTACTTCTTTATGACTCTCGATTTAAACATTTGAAAGAAAAATTCCATACATGTTGGATGGGACCTTATGAAGTAGTCAAATTTTCGAGAATGGGGCTGTAAAGATCAAAACTATTGATGGGAAAAATTTAGTATTCCTTGTGAATGGGCGTAGAATCAAGGTATATTCCAACCCCTCACAAAGGAGGACTTCATGCAACAAGTGCAGTAGCAATCTGAACTAGAGATGGTAGGTGGCTATGCCAACCTATTATAGATCTGATTCTTTGTTTTCAAAAATAAAAAAATTATAAAAAGAAAATAATGAAAAATTAAAAAAAAAAATAAAAAAAATAATAATAATATTTTCCTGTGATTATGAAAATCAATTTGCTAACATGGTCACAGAAGGATCAGCCTGAAAACTAGCATGCTGGTAGGAAGATCGAAATTATAATAAAATGGGAATCTTGCTTGATCTTTATATGTGCTAACTGTCACCAATAAGAAACAGGTTTTTAACTACAGGAACGGAGCCCTTATCCAAGTTTTGGACAGCTGACACATAAATTTTTATGCAAGCAACACTCAATTCAAGCTACATTTACTTTTGGTTCGGCACTATTCAGGAAAAATTTTGAGGTGAAATTCTGCCCCTCTTCTATTTCCTTTTTTTGTAAATTCCCTTCTGTTTTTTTCTTCTTCTTCGTCCTATGAAAATGAACCTTCCCTTTCTTCTAAAGAAACTTTCCCTGTCCAATTTCGTTTTTCCCTCTTTTCCCCTGAAATTATTTTCCCTTTCCCTTTTTCCATATGCCCTCTTGGTGGTTTCACACTTGAACTCCCTATTGAATTTCCTTCCCATTCTAAAATTTACTCCTTTCCCACTTCTTTTCTCCCTCATGGATTGTATTGTAGGATCTGATCAAATTCATGGATTAGATCGAAAGGCATGTATCATTACCAAAAGACTAGGGAATTAAACATCCTTTGGAAATTTCACAAATATTTCAAGATTCAGCCCACAGATTGTATTTTTTTAGAAACCTTTTTCAAATTTTCCGCAACATCAGTTAGTGTAGGAATAGTGATGTCCCTTGGTACAAGAATGTATGTTCTAGTGCAAGAATGATAAATCTCAGGTGTAGGAATACGCAGTGCTGTGTGCCCCGAGCACAAGAACATGTGCCTAGTTCAGGAACAATAGTAGTCTTCAATGCAGGAATGTATGTTCAAAGTGTAGCAATGTATGTTCGAGTGCAGGAACTAACAATTCCTTCAGTGAAAGAATGTATGTTATGCTACAGGAATGTTTGGTGCAGAATCCACACATGAATCCAAAGTTTAGTCCACGGATAAAAAAGGATTTACTTTTATGGTACAATCGCGCTCAAGCACAACTGACTGCATTATTTTATGATGATGTCATGCAATGGTTTTCTCTCATAGATGATTAGACTTTGTTCATCATTTCTAATTATGAAAGATTATTTTAAGTACATCGAAATTTAATTATGAAAACCTATCTTTATTTAAGTTAACATGTGTGCCTTATATGAAATCATGAGTTGATCAAAGGATGTGTGCAAAAATCTCCCCAACTCCAACGTTCATTTTTGAAAAGCTTGCTAATAATTAAATGATGACCGCTCATATATACCACCTTGCATTTTTTCACATGACATCCTCCATTACTGCCTCCCACCTCCAATAATTATTACTGCATGCATGATTAGATTAGGCTGTATCATATCCTTTTCCAAGAACTGAGATTTTCATGAGTGTGGCCGTTAAAGAAAAGATTAATATAGCAATGTCCAGTTCATTTGGAAATTTTGAATTTCTCAGTCCTGAACCCCCTGCTAATTAACTCTCCCAATTCTGAGTAGTTGAGCGAATTCGAACAAGAAATGGTGCCTATCCAAATTGAACCATGGTCTATGAAGGAAGTAGAGAAATGATGGAGTACAAGAAAAAAATTTCCATGATGGAGGAAGCAGGATTTCTCCCATTCTTGCAAAAATTTGATGGTTTTCATTCGGCCATGGAATTAGAGTTTGCTTGAACCTTTGATGGATGTAGAGCCAAGGTGGGGTCTTTAGAGTTTGAAGTGACAGAGCAGATTATTTCACAGGCTACAGGGCTAGCGGCCACAGGCGAACAATGGTTTAAGAAAGGAGAGCTCGAAAAAGGGGCTTGGTATAGGTTTGTAGTCAATAAAAAGAAGAAAGTGGACTGGAAGCAAGGGTTGCAACAAACTACTATGATCGAGAAATGGAGGCACCTATTGTACATTCTGCAAAATTTTCTCACCTGTGAGGGATGATATTCCCTAGCCTTCCTATATCACATCCGCTTGTTGTTACACTTTGAGTCCAGTAAGTTGATTAATTTTCCTTACTTCTTGCTTAAAAGTTTGGAAAAAATGTCAAAGGGTGTTCAGAAAATTCAAAAGAGTCAGGTTGGGTTCAAGCTATATCATTACAGGTTCATCTCAATTCTGGTTAGGAAGGAATTAGAGAGTAAAAACATGACTTGGGAAGGGTTTTTGAAGGAATTACAAGGAGGAAACATACTAGAGTCACCCAGGAAGAAGAGTAAGACTAGGAAGGAATAATATGAGCAGTCAAATAAAACCCTCACCCCGCCAACTAGTAGGAAGAAAACCCTGCCTAAGGAACTAGTGTAGGAAGAGAAACAAGCATCCATAACTGACACCCCTCGCCCTTTGAAGAGAATAACTAGAAGTTCTGTTAAGAAGAGGTTTGCCTCTTTGAGAGAGGGCCATATTCAGTCAACCTCTCCAATAAATATAGATGACCCACAGCCTAGTTTGCTGAATGAGAACAATCTTTCACTCCTTGTGGATGTTGCGGTTCACAGAGTGTGTAGTGAAGGATACCTCGAAGAGGAATATTTTATTCCTCCATCAATGTAGTTGGAAATATGAAGAAGAGGTAGGCCTTTAAGACACCAGATGTCAATTCAAAGAAGAGTCCAACAGAGGATCAGGGTAATGAAGCGAAATGTAATACTGAAGAACTAGGAGATGAAACACAGTGTAATGATGAAATGAAGAATGACGAAACACCCTATGATGTTGAAATGCTAGATATTGATATACATGATGATATTGGTCTTGATGACACCAACACTTGCTTTAAGTCAATTGTTGAGAATATATTGATGCAGGATGAATTCATTAATGAGGACTCCACTCTTAATTTGAATAGTCAAATTGAGGAGCTGAAGCAATGCATTTATGGACTCGGAATTCTAAATCAGGCCATGAAAGAACAGGGTGTAGTGTTGAAGAATAAGAATGTTGAATTTGAAGGGGAAGTGCAAGAATGAAAATGACAAGAAAGAGTGTGGAAGTTCTTAGCTTCGAAATGTTATGCTTGACTCAGGAAATTAGTCAAATGGATCAAGAAGGCTCGAACTAAGAAGTAGAGGACATTGAAGACAAGAGTCAACATATGGATACAGGACTACAGGGATGGATCCATGTGTTTTTTGCAGAAGTAAGGGTGAGATTGTGTGAGGACACACAACAAGATAGGGATGGGAGGATGTTGGTGGCTAGAATTTTCCTACTTTTTGGTCTCTATCCTATCCCAAACATACCACCTTAATCCCTGTTTTAACCCAAAAGGCCTATCTATTCCTGTACTTTTTCCCAATTGCACATTCCTACACTCCTCTTATGTTTTTGGTATTCAAAGGTTATATATGTACTTAATCATTAAATTACAAGTTTTATATCATAAAATTTCTTTTTAACTAATATATTCCTTTCCTAAGTAATTCGATGGAACCAAAGTGTTAATCTATGTGGAAGATTGGGTTGGTGCAGGAATCGTGCTTGTACTGGTCAGCGTTCCTGCACTTTCGAGGCAGCTGTCAATTCCTTGTTCGACTCACTGTTTATGGATGAGACAGCTTAGTAGACCATGCGAATTTATTGCTAAGAGATCAATTTCTTTGTTGGGCTCGACGTTTAGAGAAGAAGGTGGGATATGAAGGTTGGACTTCAGCTGCAAAACCCTTGTTTAGAATTTTTGCGAACAACCGAAAGGCTTAATATGTCATGTTGTTATATTTCTTGTTGTAGCCAAGATCTGAAGTATGTATTTAATAGGGTTTCTCTGTAGATGTTAGGGAGCGACTCTGTATCAAACTTTTTCTACTATTCATAATTTTTTAGTATCGCCATTTCTAGGCTGGATTAGGGGATCCACAATGTGTATTTGCTACTTTTGAAATTTAATACAAAGGAACATGTCAGTTGTGAAGTTCTCTATTTCGATATCGTTGTCATGCTCCCTTTGAGCGCTTGAAGTTTCTATTTCATTATAGGGAAACGAGCTAGTTCGCTAGGGTCCAGCTAATCCAACTCATTCTCCCTTTGTTAAAGGTCTGTTAGATTTATTTTTATGCAAGGTTAATGAAGCAGATCATGTTTGGATTATTTATAGCTAATGAACTTTAATTTCTTGCAAGCTGTGTGATTTTGATCTAGGATTGTGCATGGTTCATCTTCACTCACTTTCATTTCATTACATTATTTCCTGCAAATGCGTGCTGCCCTTTTCTTTACAAAGAAAACATACATTTAAGCTTCCTACACTGGTGTGTTTTCGTTTCAGCAAGATTGAAAGTTTCCTTTATTCATTGCAGCCAATCATTCTTATTTTTGTAGGTCTATTATTATTTTGCGAATAGTGTTTGTGTTTTTAGTGAAGCATATTCTAATATTCAAGTTCAAATATAGATTTGATCAATGTCCATAAGATTTCACTAAAACACTGTTACATTATTTGGATTTGTACCTGCACTCGTTGCTAGATTTAATATTGGATGTATTAGAAGGATTCCCTGAGTTAAAACGATTGTTTGTATAATGTTGTAGATCTAATTTATTCAATAAATAGTCGTCTTAAGAAAGAGCTTGCTGATGTTTGAGTCAAAGTAGTTTCCAAGTAAAGTTGTTTCTTGATTTAATAGAAATTTCCTTTGGCTGTGAAATCAGTTTTCATTTCCAAGCATGTGATTAGGTAATGGTTCATTCTTCTTATAGAGGTTCACTTTACAAATTTGTTTGCCCCTTATATTTATTTTTGTAGTTAACACACTTTTACTTCTTGCAACTGATTTAGAAACTAAGTACAGGAACTTTGGTTTCCTAGTACATGAACCTCTGTTCTGGTACAGGAATCAACATTCCGAGTACAGGAACAAAGTTATAGAGTACAAAGGCTTAGAGCTCTTGTATGTAGGTCAAGGTCTTTAGTAAGGGCCCAATATACATATTTCCAGTATAGAAGCTTCACTCTAGTGTAGGAACAATGTTCCAGTACAGGAACCTTGTTACGGTACAGGAACTACAACTTGGTACGGGAAGGAAATCTTAAGGAAGACAGACATCCTGATTAGTTGGATAATTCTTCTGTCTTACAACCATAGTAAAGATAATCTCAAATAGTTATTTTATTGATTCATATTGCTTATGATGAATTGAGAGTTTCCTTTATTTTGAATTTATGCAAAGCACATTCTTTTCATTCAGCACTAGAGTTTTCTTGGTATTCATTGCCGTGTGATCTATCCTTTCGGTTATGAAATTTATAATTGAGGAATTAGGAATACAATTAAATAAGGTTCATATCATTTCTTGGCATTTCCTATTCTACACCTCGAAGTGTATGAAACCCTGGGTTGAAAAATTAAGTGTTGAAAGGAGTTTTCTTAACTGCAATTCTTGCACCCAACACATGGCCATATCATGGGAGCTTCCAGGTGTTAATTGGTCTAAAATCTCAGTGGGACCTATGGGATGGTTACCTAATAGGTTAGGATGGCTCTTAGGAGTTTTTTTGGTGATGTGGAAGGTTTGTATGGTGTTTTTTTTTATTCCACTTCCTTAAGGTCACCTAGGAGGTTGAATCCCATCGTAGTAGCCTCTCCTCACATGTTTACCCTGGTTGGTTGGTTACTTGGGTAGATGTGGGAGAAGGATGTTATAGTTTAGAAACCAGGCTAGTGTGTGGAAGTTGAATAATAAAGATCATGTGAAGTATCTCCATCACTGCATGCTTGTCAGGTTTGGAATTCAATGCAGTGTGTGTGTGAATAAATTACTAAAGATTACATGGAGCACCTCCACCACTAGATGCTTTATAGGTTTCTAAATTAATCTATTGCATGAGTAGAAGACTAAATATTTCATGGAGTGTGTCCATCACTGGATGTTTCCAGGTTTGGCGTCCATATTAGTGTGTACGGGTCAAAGGTTGCATGGAGGTATATGAGCACTACTGAGTGCTATCCAAGCTTGGAAAATTCCTCAATAAACATGGATTAAAGAAGAAAGAGAAAACCAAAGATAAGTACCAATTATTACATTTGATTTAATGAATTTCTAAATTATTTCCATGATTTAGTTTGATTTAACATTATGATTTATGATGATTTGGATTATGGACTAACTAGTTTTATTGTGATAGAAAGTAAAATAAAATTGCAAGGTTCACCTCATTGATATATCTACTAATTAGGTATATAAATTTATTTTGATTTCTTTTTTATGAGTCGCATGAGGAATTGTATGTTGTGATGTAGGAAGGAATTTGAATTGCCTGGTTTTGGGTGAAGGAAATAGATGAAAAGTTAAAAAGTGACGGTATGAGGATGGAAAATTGCATAACAAAAAATAGGCCATTGCAGTGACACAAGAACCCAATATTAACCTTTGATTTCCATGAAGCATTCCATGAAGGAAAATGGATTTTGTTGAGGCAAGAATATTCCTTGGTTATGAAACACTTCCGATGTGAGGAAACCATGCCAAGAGAAGGGGGTTCCTGAACTTGGAAGGTGAGTGACTATAAAGAAGAGGAACTAGATTGCTTGAGGGAGTGGTAATCAAAGAAGGGGATATCAAAACAAGAATTGGTTTTCAAATATAGTCATTTGCATGATGGATTTGGGTCAAGGTTACATTAAATGTGTCCTAGGTAGCAAGGAACAAAAAAATTTCTGAAGGAGCACTAAGTGTGGTGGAAAATAATGTTAGACATGGAGGTAGGCAATACTCTAGAAGGAAAGTGTTACACATCATTTTTTCATTGTCCCTGTACTCTCCATCGATGATCCTGGAGGACCTCTACAGTGAACCCTGTTAGAGCCTAGATTTGTCTCAGGCTAAAAAGACAAGGTTCTAGATCCACATCAAACCACGCTCAGCCTCGTAGCTAGCCCTACAAGAACAGGAGAGGGCTCTCTCTGGGTCAATCTCGGCAAAAGGTGATCAATGAGGCTCGAGATGACTAAATTGGCAATCGATCTTAGGCTAGGTATGAAGTACAAGGAGTTTGAGGTTAATTTTTGAGGTTTTTGTTGAATCAAAGGAAAAGGCAATTTTGGGTGCGGGGATGAGACACAGTTTTTGTAGAGGTCTACTTGGGGCGAGGTAGGCGATTGTCTTGATGCTTTAAAGATAATGAATGGCTGGATCTGCCTGGTGAGAAGCTAAGGAGAGTAAGAAACTTTCAAGGATTCTCCTTAAACAGACGAAAACATGGAAAATCAAACAAACTTAAAGGCAGAGCATAACAATCTATGGATTCTACCTAAACACTTCATTTGTTCAATTGCAGAAGATGAAAGAAGGAAAATGATACACATTAACAACTTACAATTACAGAAAGAAGCACACCATCAACACACAAAGCCACAAGGATCCCAAACAGTGCTGCAAAACCCTGGTCTTTCCTTTGCCAAAAATGCAGAAGTGGATGTACAATAGAGTGTTAAGATTTTCCCAAGAGTCCAACCCTTGCTACTAACTGAAAATTTACATAATATAGACCAAGCTAACCCATTCCCTAACCTCTAGGGGTCGAGCTCCTCCTTCTAGGAGCAGTTTCAACCAATTCTAAACAAGGAACTGAAATCTAGGTAGTCAAACAACTAACCCCTATATGCTAGGAAATTGATTCATTACATTAAATTTTTGCTATTTTGTGGATGAATCATCTAGAATAGGTAAATAAGTACTAAATTTACATTATGTACATTAAATTACATCGATATAGGTCAAAAATCACATCAATAGGTGAAACTGGTCATGACTGGCTGAAATTCTGAGCTAGAAAGTGAAAAATTGACCAAAAACCTCTATGCGTAACGCCCTGATCTCTATGCATAGTGCACCTTTCAGCCTGTTTTTGGGGCACTTCCCGACATCCAAATTGAGCTCATGATAGCTCGTTGGAAATCCCTGGATGTCTACTTTCCAGCCCAAGTGGAATTTTTCAATTTGGAGCTCATTTGCTCCTCCAAAACTGCATTCTTCCAGAAGTACTTCCTGCTGTTGCAAAAGGTGGCAGCGAGGTGGTTTTCATGGTGTTTTTAGGCCTTTTGATCATCCAGAACTTGATGAAATGCTTCGAAAATAACTGAGCATTCATAACTTACCATGAAAAACCCAAAAATACAAAGTTTCCCTCCAGAAAGTGTCCCAATCAAAAGTGAGTGCGTCGACGCGCTACTCGTAGAGCTGAAAAAACTGTTTTTGGGACCAAAAAAATTCAAAATGACAAAAATTTCTCCGAATTTGCTCAAATTCGGAGCAAAGACCCTCCATCATGTATCATGCATAGCCAATGAAGCCTCGGCCAAAACTCGACGTGGATCTAGCCTCTTTCGCCGTTTTAATGCTCTGCTCAACCTCCTTTTCAAAATCTTCATTTTTGCTTTGCCGACATGCATGCGAGCCCAATAGTGATGTTTCATGTGACAGAGCATGTCTTTGTCTCTATTGGCCTTCGCCAGCAACTTCTCTATATGGATGTTGACCCTCTCACGCCAAAACTCTCGGTTAGCCTCTACCTCCTGCTTATAAATTGAATCTGTGTCTGACATGGCTTTGAAAACAAGATGTCTGCAATATGTATGTTGATATAGGTGTAGTGAAATCAAAAGTTCAATGTATGCTCAAAACCTAAACATGTTACATGTGTACCAAAGCATCATAGGAAACAAGCCACAGTGGTAATAGCTCTGTTTAAGTAGATTGGCATAAAATAGTCACTGCTTTGATCACAAGGGAATTTGACAAATGAGCAAAAAGTGTAATGTGCACCCTTTGCAATGTTGGCTAAAACTTTACAAATGAGTATGGGACTGTATTTCACCAATGGAGAATGGGAAAATCTTCACCAAGCCACCCACATGTCTTTAAAAACCCTAAGGAATGATTTTGGTATGTGCATAGGGTTTCACTTTTCTACACCCAACACATCAAATTTCCCACCTTAAACACACTACAAACATTTTAAAATTGACTGAGCAGCCATGAAAAACCTACTTGCAAGCTTTGTTGTCGATTTGGCAAGATCTGGTCACATTAACAATTTTTTTTTTTTTTGGGGCTGTGACTGAGTGCATAGCGCCCGAACACAACGCGTAGCACACACCTGTATGCGTAGCGCGTTTGTTTTTTTACACTGGCCAGTGACGCCCAGTGCGTAGCGCACAGACCCAACATGTAGCGCATTTTGTAAGAGGCTTTTGGAGGCCTTCCCAGTGTCAAAATTGGGCACAGGATAGCTCGTTGGAAAGGTATCTGAGTCTACTTTCCACTACAGCAATAATTTTTCAATTTAAAATTCATTTTACTTGTCAAAAATCAAATCTCTAAAGACTGGTCAAAATGTGCAAAATGAGGTTGCCTCAAGGTAGAGTGCTATTGCAGTCAACTTTTGAATGCCTTCCTCAATTCCCAATTGAGCTCATGATAGCTAATTAGAAATATTTTTTTTTCTAGTTATCCTTTGACTTATCAAGAAAGTTATTTGGCGAACCAATCAAGGAGAAAAATTGATTTTCCCAAGGTCACTTCAGAGGTGCATCAATTCTCCCGAGGCGATTGTATTTTTGACATTTATCAAAAACCATTATACTTGTGTAAAAAGTGAAGGAGGTTTTTCTTCCTTGGCCTATTGTGGACAAAAACCTCTCTTTTTTTTTCCCAAATTCATCTTTGATTGCTCAGAAACATTATTTTAGTAAAACCTATCCCGATGTGTGAAACAAGGGATTTTGTCGAAATGAAGTGAAATGAAGGGGATAAGGGGCTTCTAAATTCTTGGGGAAATTTTTGGAAGTAGGGAGGGATGTTAGGAAGCAGGGGAAAGTGGAATCTCGGAGATCGAGTGAGGGGAAGGGGTCCAAAAGGGAAAAACACAGGCCCAACCTAGAAAATTGCCAAGTTGTAGCAAGAAACTAGGGTTTGTGGAAAAATGAGGAATTTGGGGAATCTCAGTGATGGGAAGTGTTTAATAAGGTACATGAAGGATAGGGGAATGTGTATGAACATCTGGATACAAGTTTTGCTAATGATTTGACCATCCAAGAGAAATTACCTCCAAAACCCTAGGAGAGGGAAATGGACCTTACCAAGGCACAACTGAAGCATGAATAAGCTGTAAAATGACCCAATGGAACTTGACATGATGATAGAAACCATATGAATGATGATAGACTCAGCTGAATAGTGACATAGACTGACATTTGGGAAACTTTGAAAAGAGTGAAAGCAAACCCTAGACCTAATGCCTAGTGACCAAATTTTGCTTGAAGACTCTTTGAAATGACAAAATTGACCTTGACACCTTAAAATCACTTTGTAAGAGCATATTTGATCACTGGAGGAAGGCTACAAAGGGTGACACTAACAAACCCTACATGTTTTCCCATCATGAAGAAAATCCCAGTATGTCCCTCTTCATGAGTAAAATAATTCCCCTTTGCATCATTTCCCAAGAATCTTCCTTTTACCCCCAATTTACAAGACCAGTTCTACTAACCAGTTTCTTCCTCACATTGATTTGTAGAGATTAAAACTAGAACTAGTGTCGTACAGAGCAACTAAGCTCTTTTCCAGTTGCATCGATCCTCTTTTGGCAAGTTTTTTAAATATGGAGTCAAAGCTTCCAGGTCTAGAAGCTTTGTAAGGGAAGTTTGGTAAATGGTTGGGCTGGATGGAGCCGAGGAAGTTAGTTTGGGTTCCTTTCCCCTATTAGGATGGAACAAACCCAAGAGATAAGGCCTCCCATGATAAGAGGAATCATCTCCCCTCCATCAAAGCTATATAAGCCCCTGGTTTCCCAAGATATACTAGTTTTTTTTGGAGGTAGTTTTCAGTCTTAGTTTTGGAGTGAGTTTGAATGATCAACAAGACATCTATAGCTTGTAGCTTTCTAGTGTATGTTTGAGGCAGAATAGTATTTTTTGGTTTGGTTTGAGACTAGAAGGAAGAGGCCTTAAAATTTCCATTTTCGGGGCTATCCATGAGATGCTAGCAGAAGTGTGGGAACCCGGATACGTCGGAGGAGAACAACAATGTCAAGGCATTGGTTGTAATCTCTTTCTTATTTATATGAATACAACTATTGATTGATTTCCTACATGAAGTATTATTTTAATGTTCCTTGACCTACTAAGTAGGCTTAATACAATATTGTATGTTATCACGTTTGTTGTTGTTGTTTGTTTGCTTGTTTCAGGTATTCGAAGGAAGGAAATGGAAGATAGCTGGAGTGAGGAAGAACGATCATCACCAAGCGGAATAGAGTTATAAGAGGTGGGCCCTCTTAATTTATTCTAGATTAAGGAGATTTTCCATAGATTGTTTTTTTGTGGCTAGACCTGCTCTCTCGGGCTGGAGGAATTGTTTGTGTACGCACTGAGAATTTAGCTGCACCACAAATTGGCAACTCCACTAAGGAGCCAATCCTTCTATTTGATTGATTGTCATTTTATGGTTTTGTGTGAGCTTTTCTAGTATCACCATTTCCCTTTAGTGTTATCTGCTTTTCTTGGTTTACTTCTCTGATCTCGAAATTTATAGTGGCAACTCTAGTTTTAGCCTTTGAATTTTTTTAGTTTTTTTCCTTGAATCCTCAGTCAGCATGTTTATTTTTCTGACAGTCGCTCCGACCAATGAAGGTTTCTCAAAAACAGTCACATCGATCCCCTTCTGGCACTTTTTGTCAGTTAGGAAGTCGCGCTGATTCTTGTAGGTGAAGATCAGGTTTTTCCCTAGCTAATAGCCAGTGTATCTTGCCCTTCTGATTTCTGTCTCTCAGCTTGTTTTGACTGTGTTCTCCCTTATTGGAAAGATCTTTTAGCTTGGTTTATATGCTTGTTTGATTTCCATTTTCTTCACTTGGTTTCTTGAGTTCTTCTATGGTGTGTAACCCTTAGAAGAACTCAAGAAACCCTTCCTTGACCTACTAAGTAGGCTTAATACAATATTGTATGTTATCACGTTTGTTGTTGTTGTTTGTTTGCTTGTTTCAGGTATTCGAAGGAAGGAAATGGAAGATAGCTGGAGTGAGGAAGAACGATCATCACCAAGCGGAATAGAGTTATAAGAGGTGGGCCCTCTTAATTTATTCTAGATTAAGGAGATTTTCCATAGATTGTTTTTTTGTGGCTAGACCCGCTCTCTCGGGCTGGAGGAATTGTTTGTGTACGCACTGAGAATTTAGCTGCACCACAAATTGGCAACTCCACTAAGGAGCCAATCCTTCTATTTGATTGATTGTCATTTTATGGTTTTGTGTGAACTTTTCTAGTATCACCATTTCCCTTTAGTGTTATCTGCTTTTCTTGGTTTACTTCTCTGATCTCGAAATTTATAGTGGCAACTCTAGTTTTAGCCTTTGAATTTTTTTAGTTTTTTTCCTTGAATCCTCAGTCAGCATGTTTATTTTTCTGACAGTCGCTCCGACCAATGAAGGTTTCTCAAAAACAGTCACGTCGATCCCCTTCTGGCACTTTTTGTCAGTTAGGAAGTCGCGCTGATTCTTGTAGGTGAAGATCAGGTTTTTCCCTAGCTAATAGCCAGTGTATCTTGCCCTTCTGATTTCTGTCTCTCAGCTTGTTTTGACTGTGTTCTCCCTGATTGGAAAGATCTTTTAGCTTGGTTTATATGCTTGTTTGATTTTCATTTTCTTCACTTGGTTTCTTGAGTTCTTCTATGGTGTGTAACCCTGGGGAATCTAGGTTTTCATCCATTCACATGTTTGTGTGCTCAGTGAGTCAAGTTGATAGTCCACTTGCTCCTTGCATTTCGTTTGTTAGTCCTTTTGTTGCTTTGGTTTCCATTTAACAAGTTTGAAAAGTTTCGTTTGTTGGTTGAATGTCTCTTTTTGGGCATAGATCACATTGCTCATGTTGTTTCTGGTTGAGTCTTTGCTTCATTAGTTTGAAAGGAATTATCTTTTGTTCTTTGCATTTGCATGTGATTGATTGTATTGGATGTTTCATTGAAGTGTGAAGTGTTTGTGAAAATCATTTTCTCATTTCATTAAAAAACACATAATTCTAGTTTGTTGAATCAATATGTTTCATTAGTTAGCATCATTGAAGACTAGAGTTGGATCCTCATTTGCATTGGAAAAGAAATGAATTCTCTTTACTAGTGAAAGGACTACTTGAAGTGCGTTTGATAGGAAAGATAGGAATTGGAAAGAGTTTTTCATCATTTAAAAAAAAAAAACGAAATAGTGAAAATGTCATTTTTTCTTTCGATTGCTTGTTTTGTTGCATTTGAGTGTGTTTCCTACTCTCATTAGTGTAGACATGTCATTGAACTGAAAGGGTTTTGTCTCATTTAGCTGCATATAGGTGTTTTTTCGAGTCACATTGATAAGGCATGAAAACTGAGACATAATTTCAAGATAAACTATAAAATGTATTCAATTAACATAAGGCACATTTGAAACCTAATGATCACATTTAGAAGGTCTAGGCTAGAGACGGGTTCCAAGTGTCTTTAAACCTAGCAGTTGTTATTCACTTCAGCATTAGACAACACTAGTATGGACTTGTGCTCCCCGTACTATCGTGTATATAAATGGAGACCCCACTAGGTTTCAATCCTTTATCCATAGGAAGCTGAGTTTGCCACCTTGTAAACGTGATACACCGAACACAGCATTTGGGGAGATTGCTTTCTCATACTTCTCGGTTCACTGAGAGGTATTATGCAGTTCATGATTACTTGGTAATCCTTTTCGCCTAGATCATCCTCTATATTCATTTTGATCTTTTTTACTCCATAAATATAAAATATCACTCAAGCGCTTGTCCTTTCGAGCTCATTTCAAACTGAAAGTGATAGAGACACCTTTGCTCTTTTCTCAATTCTTAAAACATGAAAGAGCACCAGTTTGTTTTTGCGTCTTAAAATTGTTGCCCACGATCTTATAACATTCTTGTTAGTCTTTTTCTAGACCACATCGTGAGTACACCTTTAAATACATTTTAAAGCCTCAAAATCAATCTCTCTTTTGGTTATTTGAGACAAAATCATCATGGTTGAGCCAACTGGTTCCCCTAGTTCCTCTTCCTCTCCTGAGTATGAAGGATTGTTTAAGGAGCTTTTTCCTGAATTGCCACAGTCATTTGAGGACCAAGGTTTTGAGCAGCAAACAATGCAGCCACAACTACAGTATGCATTACAATCCTCCCAACCTATTGTTATAGACATTTTTGTGCCTTACAGCATGAAGCATGAAATGTCCATAATCTAAGGGATCCAAAGTCCCTAAACATGTTGTTCCTACCCCTAGGGGAACAAGGTCAACAAACCACAGCAATCCAAACAAGTTCTCCACTGAAAATTACTCAAAAACAAGGCAATTCTGGATCATGTCAACTGCTCCACTGAGCATCTGCGCTGAATGTCAACTGCTCCATGGACCACCTGCGTTGAATGTCAACTCCAACAAAGGCTACCTGCGCTGAGCGAGTTTTGACATGTGGAAGTCTCATTCCTCAATGAGTCAACGCCCAGGAAGCTTCCAAAATGACACTTGGATCAAGGAATTCGACTGGTGATGAGTAAGAGGTTCTAGATCTCCAAGTGGAAGCAAGAACCTCCAAGTGGACTCAAGAACTGAAGAAGAACTGGAGTGGGAGAGGACACTAGTCACATCTCAGGCTGACTCATCCTCTCTACAAACTCCTATATATGGATCTCTCTCCCATGAGATCCAGAGGCTGGAATCTTGTGAATGTAAAGAATTGTTGTTGGTTTGAGTTTAGAACTATTGGTTGATTTGCTTTGAAGGAGGTGAAGAGGAGATTTCTTTCTGCTGGGAAGGTGATGCTGGATTGGGCCTTTTATGGTTGTATCACTTCCTGAACCTTACTTCTTCCATTAATAAAGCATTTGAGGTTCTTCTATATGCATGTGTCTCAATGGTGTATTGTTATACTTATGTATTTGATTTATTCTAATCCTTGAATCAATTATGAATGTATGCTTCTTGTAGTTTCCCTCTCTTGCCATTTTGCAGGATCTTGGTGTAGCTGGGTCAGTGAAAGAGCAAGGAGCTGGGGGCAAGCAGCAAGGAGAGAAGATTGGATCAACCATTAGCGAAAGACATCGGTTAGTGGATCTCTTTCTCCCCTCTTTTACATCTCATAAAGAAGTAATCTTAGATAGCTTTGCTTTGATTGTTGCTAAGGAACTATCACCCTTAGAGTGGGATAGGGTCATTCCGTATTGGATACTTTTCCCAACAACAAATTGGTGACTCCACTGGGGATCGTATCTTGTTGGTTGTTTGTGTTTTTGCTATTCATTTCCTAAACACAGGGAGTACCGAATCGAACTGCATTTGGATCTTTCAAATGCAAAGTAGAGGGCAGCTACTCTAGCTCAGTTTCTGGGCATGTTTATGATTTGAAGAGCTGATCCACAAGGACTCTGAACAGCTCTTAGTGATAGCTTTTCATCCTCCTTTGAATCATCCTTTAGTGTGTACTTGATTGGTAGCTTTGATTTGGCCTGAAACAGTGTATTTTTGAGCATTTTGTGACCCGGAAACCAAGAGAAACGAGAGTTTCTCTCTTCATTGCAGGCACTGTGAAGGCAGTCTGCATTTCAACGCAGGTCCCGAAGGGGCTACCTGCGCTGAATGTCAAACTGACAGTGTTCTACCTGCGCTGAACCAGTGTGGCCTTGTGCAGCTGGGGTTCTTTGTCCTTTATTGCCCTGTTTTGATCTCTATTTTTGCAGCCTGTTATCAGTCAATGTACCTATCTGAAACCACCTTTCTTTGCCACTATTCCGCCTCGGTTGTATAAAGAAACTGTATTTGTTCTTTGTGTATTTCTTACATCATTTGCAGTTTCCCATAATGAAAGTGAACTAGTCTTGCTGTGGCCTCTTAGATCTAGACCTGTGACAAGTGTCGTTCTGATCTTAAGAGTTAGTTTGTTTGCTGTTCATAGCTGATTGAGCTTTTGCTTTCATCATATGGTTTGAATTTATGTATTTCTAGTGTTGAAACAAGTAAATCTTAAGGTGTCTTTTGATTTTGGACAAAAGCTTGTTTGCTTTCACTTGAAATTGAATTCAAAGTTATACAACAGCTTTCTTTTTGTAGTACATCAACATTAAGAAAGAGAAAAGAAATACCTGCATTGTGCATGTGCATTTTGACAGCTTGCATGTTGATTTAGGAAAAAGTGCATTAGTGTGTGCTCTATGATCTGTGTGAAAAGATGATGTCTTTCTTTTCCCTCAGTAGTTAAGATTTTCATAAGTTGAAAAGATTGAAAAAGCTTGCTTCTCATCTTTAGACTGCATTTAGGAGTTGTACCATACATCTCGTGGTGATCCGTAAAGGCAAACTGCTAAACAAGATCAACCTAAAATAAATTGAATTTACATAACAACGCTTTGAAACATAACGCAAACACATAGAGGTCTAAGCTAGAGACGTGTTCCGGCGTCGTTAAACGTGATATCTTAGCGTTGAGTGGTTGGGTGATTCCTCCACGGTGAAGCGATAAGTATCAATACGGACTTGTGCTCCCATGTACCGTCGCGTATATATTGGGAGACCCCTATAGGAACAAAGCCTTTATCCATAGGAAGCTGTGTCGGCCACCCTACTGATCGCAATGCAGTGAACACAGCATTCACGAAGATCGACCACCCGTACCGTAAAACGTATTCTGTGGTTTTGCGAAAAGTTTGGCACACCCTCTGCCTAGAACTCCAGAGTAGTTTCTTTTGGCCTTTTTCAAACTCTATAACTGAAAAAGTCCATCCGAGCATTTGTCACTTCGGGCTCGTTAAAACATCGAAGGAGACTAGAGTCATCTTTAGCTTTTTCTCGACTCTTAAAAAGTAAAAAAGCAAGTTGTGTCTAAAGCGTCGTTATAAAATTTATTTTAAAAACGGAACATAATCACCTCCTATTCCTGCGTTGATCTGTAGGTTGAGAACATGGAACACACCAACCAAGGAATTCCCCATGATGGAAATCCTAGTCCTTTCTCCTCTTGGGGAGAAGTTGGTGCGCCCCACATGGCCACATTGTCGCTTCCAGGACTGACAATTGGCCTGCCAATCTGGCTATTCTCAACCAATGTAGTTCAGAACACCATGGTTCCTGAACAATCGAGTCAACAGTTAGATCAGTCTAGAGCTGCCCACTAGCCTTCTACTTCCTATAACTCTTCCTCCAATCCTTCATATTCGCAAGGTAGAGCCGGCAAAAGCCAAGCTCCCATGGAGAAGAAGGAGAAGAAGAAGAGAGAGAAGAAGAAGAAGGAGCCTAAGGCGACTGGGGGCAAGCAAAAGACATCTGACAAAAATCCACACACAGCACAGACCGGGCCTAAATCGCCATGTGTCATATGTAGAGGAGACCACTTCCATAGAGATTGTCCCTGTATTCCCTGGATACTAAGGGACTGGTCCCCTCGTTTGCACAGTTCGGGAGCATCAACCGCTGATAGCCATGTTGAATGCTTACCGTCAACCAGCGAAAGTGAAGGTTCAAGACAAAGAGGGGGAGCAAGATCCCCCTGCAGACTGTGTGAAGGCGATCACGCCATCCACCGTTGTCCCTTCTTAGACGAAGCGAAGAGAGTTTTAGAAGATCGTCCGGTTTCACCGTTGAGACTTCCTCCTGGATACAAAAAACTCGTGCCAAGTCCTTCGTTGGTTGAGAATACAGCTGGCCCGCTCAAGTGGTCAGCTGAAGCGTCAGTCATTAAAAATGAACCTACTGAATCCAGATCGGACGAAAGTCCAAAGGTCAAAATGGCAGTTGACCCGGTTCTCCCTTCAGAAGTTTCATCTTCAAATGACACCGTCACTGAAGATTCATCTTCAAATGACACCCTCACTGAAGAGAATAAGGATGACACCATCCAGATTCTTTTCATCAACACAGACTCTGACGAGCGTCAGGGCAAGGCGTCCATTCCTTTATCGCAGGAAGGAACATCGTCAGGGTCATATCCGGCCGTGTATTCGGTCCCACCACCAAGCAACCTGGTTGTGTCCTTTGATTGGAACCAACTAGGCAGACCCCGGTTGCCAGCCAGTATACCATTCAGAATCATAGTCCAAATATACAAAATGGTAATGGCTGGCACTATCATTGATGAAGGGGCATCTGTGAGTATCCTTTCCTCTGTTGCTTGGAAAGCACTGGGTTCCCCGACGCTTTTGCCTGAGATAAGAAATCTCTCGGGTTTCGATAAAGGAACCAGTCGACCATTAGGGATCCTCCCCAATGTGCCCATTACATTGAAAGGGAAGGCCGTTCAAATGAACGTGATGGTCGTTCAAGGACCCTTGGATTATAACCTACTCCTTGGACGAGACTATATATATTGCGTGGGAGCAATAGTCTCCTCACTCTTTATAGTAATGTGCTTTCCACACGAAGGAAGAATGGTCAAGCTCGTAGACCAACTTTCATTTCCAAGATCACGCATCGCAAATAGTCACATACCAACCCTGAATGGTCTATTCAATCAAGAAATGTTTCCACCCCCAGTCCTTCTTCCCGATGAGTGCGAGTGATTCGGAAAGATGGGACTGGAACCCAGGGGGCATGCGTCCTGGTCTGCTTCGGGCAGAGGAAACCTCAGGTATAGGGTAGGTTTCCGCGGGAGAATATGACTAGTCCGTACCCCGTCCGTCTAGGAAGAGGGGTTTTTCTGGAATAAGATTCTTTTTTCAAAGTCATGTGAGTTGGCGGTCGTCGTCGCTCACCTTTGGTAGACATTGCCGAAGAAGTGTTTCGTTTGAAAAATTAATAGAACAATCTTTGGGTGACCTGAAAGAGGTAAGCCTCTCTTGGTAAAACAAATGTTTTCTCTTTGAGTAGTGTTCTTCTCTTGTTGCAAGTAGCTGTTCTCTTGTTGCAAGTAGCTGTTCTCTTGCGATCTTGCAAAAATCTATTGAAGTTGGGCTAACGAGAAGGCAAGTAGCTGTTCTCTTGTGATCTCGTATAGATCCGCTAAGGCTGAACTAGCAAGACGACAAGTAGCTGTGAACATCCAAAGAAAAGCAGAGGTGGAATCGTAAGGCTAACCTTGAAATCTTATTTTATACCTGGGGGCATGCAACCCTTTTGGAGTGCAAGCAAAGAGCGGTTATTTATCTGTTTTTTGGATTAGCCGTTTCCGAACTTGCATAAAGAAAGGAGCGGAGCAAAGCTTAGTGAGATGAAGCTCCATAAAAAATAGAATCTTGAGGGGACATTTCTTATCTTATGACTGGTATAACGAGCAGTTTTAGCAAAGTTCATGCTCGTTAAAAAATAAACGCACAATTGAGCAGTTTTAGCAAGAGTTCATGCTCGTTAAAAAATAAATGCACCTGTGAGCAAGCTTCCCCCCAGAGTTCAAGCTCATCCAGAAAAAATGAACCGGTAAATAACCATTTGAGACCGTAAATTCATCAGCCATAAAAGCCTTGGTCGTGTTTGCACCGTCACCTCCACTTTTCATTTGGCCGATCATTCACCTCCACTTGATTGTTTACCTATTTTGAGGAACAGCTGCGAAGAGTGATTTCACCTAGCCATCCTTGTGACACTGCCGTGATTGGAAAATTCCAACCTGTACCTGGAATCTGCTGCTATCCCTGTTTATCACTCGTTCCTCAAAATATGAGTCTTCTTTGAGCTCTTTTCTTCTGACTCGTAAAATATGAAACGTTTGCCGAGTTTTGGCCTTCCAGCTCGTTAAAATGACCGGAAGAGCTATCCCTCCTCTAGATTTTAATCTTTTTGGACCTGAGGGATTATTGCACAAAAAGATCGAGCGCTTGTCTGGTTCGGCTCGATAAAACTATCAGACATTCATCCCTTCTGTATTGTTTTATGCTTTTTCGGACTTAAGGGATTAGATGACGAAAAAGGACCTTTGGAGTTAACTTTACGTACCTTTTCAGACTCTCTAAAAATGAAAAGGACCGAGTTGTCTTTGTCGCTAGACTCGTTAAAATGCAGTAAATAGCGACAAACTTGTCTTTAGACGAGAACGAGTTTTCCTATCGCTAGGCTCGTTAAAACATAGCGATGGGCTTGCCCGAAGGGCAGGTTATAGAACAAGCATATGTTATCCTCCTCAAGCTTGACAAAAATAAAGAGGTACTGGTCAGAAATGACTGGGGAAAAATTGGGAGAACCTCAAAGCTTTAATGGTAGCGAGTCGCTCTTGAACATGACACTTTTCCTCCGTACCACATCGGGTTGGGTTGTTTCATTCACCGGTCTCATCACCATGGTCTCGCCAAACCATCCACATTTGGGGTAATTCTACCGATCCATCGCATCAGTGTCGTTATATGTTCAAGAGATGTTCTTCAGAAAGAGTCAACCGTGTCCCATCCACTACCATACATCATCTTTCATCCTTTCATGACCGCCACCCTGAATCATATTTCACAGATCGTTTTCACCTTCATCACAATCATTAGCTCCGTTCCATGTCACTGATGTGGGATTCATTAAGGCCCTCCTTTGACGGATCGCTTCTTGTCGACTTCAGCTCATTATCCAAGAAGTTGATCTAGGAACACCCCCCTCAGTACTTTGAAGCTTGCATGCCTCAATGGCAAGTTTCTCACTTCCGGCGACAAGTATACATCAATGACCTTCGACCGAAAGATTTTGCGTGGTGTTCGACGCCAAGTCCTTTATTCACACCACGTGGATTGTACTGCCGTACCTTGAGGTTCATCATCATTATCGGTGATTCCTCTCGCGCTTGTTAACAGTTTACATCATTGACTGGTAATCAAGCGATGTCTTTCCATGTTCGACTCCAAGAAATTCTCACATGGATCGACTTGTACTTAGAGTGAAGATCGGACGAGTTTGAAGACCCCGGATCTAGTTTCATCCATCCGGGCTGCGATATATATTCAGGAAATAAAGACATTGACATGTGCAGCAGATGATCATCCTACTCAAAGGATGATAATTTCAACAGAGAATTATCAGTCTACCATCAGACGATTGTTTGTTCTATGTACAGGAAAATGTATTTATAAAGCTGAGCATGGGAATGCCCGCCTCAGCTAGATCATGAAAGCAGTATGAAAAATAATGTATTGTATTGTATCTTATTACAGGTCACCTCTCAGCGATTGAATGAACTTCGGATCCTCCTGATAAAGCATTTCACCCGATAAACGACCCCATACTTTAGGGGGCAACTGTTATAGACATTTTTGTGCCTTACAGAATGAAGCATGAAATGTCCATAATCTAAGGGATCCAAAGTCCATAAACATGCTATTCCTACCCCTAGGGGAACAAGGTCAGCAAACCACAGCAATCCAAACAAGTTATCCACTGAAAATTACTCAAAAACAAGGCAATTCTGGATCATGTCAACTGCTCCACTGAGCATCTGCGCTGAATGTCAACTGCTCCATGGACCACCTGCGTTGAATGTCAACTCCAACAAAGGCTACCTGCGCTGAGCGAGTTTTGACATGTGGAAGTCTCATTCCTCAATGAGTCAATGCCCAGGAAGCTTCCAAAATGACACTTGGATCAAGGAATTCGACTGGTGATGAGTAAGAGGTTCTAGATCTCCAAGTGGAAGCAAGAACCTCCAAGTGGACTCAAGAACTGAAGAAGAACTGGAGTGGGAGAGGACACTAGTCACATCTCAGGCTGACTCATCCTCTCTCCAAACTCCTATATATGGATCTCTCTCCCATGAGATCCAGAGGCTGGAATCTTGTGAATGTAAAGAATTGTTGTTGGTTTGAGTTTAGAACTATTGGGTGATTTGCTTTGAAGGAGGTGAAGAGGAGATTTCTTTCTGCTGGGAAGGTGATGCTGGATTGGGCCTTTTATGGTTGTATCACTTCCTGAACCTTACTTCTTCCATTAATAAAGCATTTGAGGTTCTTCTATATGCATGTGTCTCAATGGTGTATTGTTATACTTGTGTATTTGATTTATTCTAATCCTTGAATCAATTATGAATGTATGCTTCTTGTAGTTTCCCTCTCTTGCCATTTTGCAGGATCTTGGTGTAGCTGGGCCAGTGAAAGAGCAAGGAGTTGGGGGCAAGCAGCAAGGAGAGAAGATTGGATCAACCATTAGCGAAAGACATCGGTTAGTGGATCTCTTTCTCCCCTCTTTTACATCTCATAAAGAAGTAATCTTAGATAGCTTTGCTTTGATTGTTGCTAAGGAACTATCACCCTTAGAGTGGGATAGGGTCATTCCGTATTGGATACTTTTCCCAACAACACCTATGCCTTCGCAAGGTCAAGTTCTGCAGGTGCAGGGACAACCTTTACAACCGCAAGGTCAACCCTTGCAACAACAAGGTCAACCTGAACAGCAACAACCCTTATACTCATATCAACAGGTTCATCCCTTGCAAGAGTAAGGCCAGGGCCAAGTCCTGCAGTAGCAGGCATAAAATCCTTATGTCCAAGGGCAAAAGGTTTAGCCTCCTTTTGTCCAAGGACAGAAAGTCCAAAATCCTTATGTCCAAGGGCAGCAAGTGCAGAATCCTTATGTTCAAGGGCAGCAGGTCCAAAGCCCTTTTGTCTAGGGGCAGCAGGTCCAAAACCCTTATGCTTAGGGACATCAGGTGAAAATCCCATATGTCCAAGGCCAACAGGCTCAACAACTATTTAACCCATATGTTTCTTATCAACAACGTATGGTTGGATAGTTTCAAGGCTTTCAAGGTGTGAATCCTCCCTACAGGCAAGGTAACCTACAATAGGGGAAAAATCAAATGCCATATGGACAAAATCCTTACCAGCAGGGATGGGCCCCGCCAGTTGGGTCCCCTTATCAACCTCAAATGCCTTTTAATACCCAATTTCTGTTCTTAGCTACACTGGAATTGCCAAATGTGTCTAGACTCATGAATGACCCGATTCTTCATTCGCCATACTAGCCTCCAGTTCCATCCAAGATTTCAAGCGATTGTCCAAAGTTTGAAGGAAAAACAAGAGAGGATCCACAAGCCCACATGATGACATATCACCTCTGGTTCTCCTTGAATTCCTACGTTGATGATTGCATTCGTCTTCGACTTTTCCAACGAACTCTTATAGGTGTTGTAGCCAAATGGCATATCGAGTTACCTCGAAATACCTATCATGACTTTAACACTCTCGCCATGGCCTTTCTCACACATTTTCAGGTTCCAATTCGCTATGAAACTAGAACCCATCTTGTAACGTCGCTCAAGCAAGACACTACAACTCACATCTCTGATCACATCCATGAATGGAGACGTAGGTGCCATCTGATTAAGTTTGAGATTACTGATTAGTTGTTGACCGAGTGGTTCACAAAATAATTCGTCAACAAAATGTTTGAGTACATTGCTATGGGTGGATGCGTCAATGAGGAACAAGCCATCGCGCGTGCCCAGTAACTAGACCTCGTATATTCACAATCCAACACGTTATATGAAGTGTTACCCGATGCGCCCAAACCATCATCTCATCTCACGACATCCAAATATCTAGCTACCCCTCCTGTTGATGGAGTAATTCGTTCAGTGACTCAGACCCCTGTAAAATCTTCTTCCAAATAGAATTCGATCTCCAACACTACTCCCAATGATTCCTCTCGCAATTCATCCACCCTAGTAAAACCTTTGAGGTTCACACTGTCTAGTCTACCGCAGTAGATAAATCCTCTAAGGGTAAGAATAAAGGAAAAGGAAAGGGTAAAGTTGATGCCCTGAAATAGGGTCCTCCTAAGTCATCTTCCAGTGATGCTTCCCAACAGAAGCCCAAATATCCATGCCTCCTCTATGAGGAGGATCACTATACTAAGGGTTGTCCCAAATGGTCCGAAGTTTGTCATTTTCTCAAAGGGACCCCAGCTGTCCTGAAAGAGCCTTTTCCATCCCAACAAACCCAAATGATAGACCTGCCTTAGTCATCCACTTCCATAGGTTCACAAGTGTTCATGATGATTACACCAATTAATGTGGCTACGAGGTCAAAAATTATCAAACTCCTACCTTGATAGCAGGGAAAGAGAAATAAGGTACCCCTTATTCTTCTATCCCATCCAGTTCTAGTCCTCTCCATATAGAGAGACCTAATCCTGATTCTGCCATTTGACCACCTTCTTGAGGTGTGCTACGAAATTCCTCATACAATCCCAATGCTCAAGCTACTCAACATTATAACATTGTTGAAGATTTGGCTCAAGTGCCATCTGCTATGTCTGCTCTCGAGGTCCTTCAAAGCTTTCCTTCTCAGCGGAAATTGTTACTGTCGGCTATTGGGGGTATTGATCCAGTTGAATCTAATCTCATTTGTTTTGACCTACAAAACCACATTCTGCGTTTACGTCATCATATTGCATTTCTCATTCAGGTGATCATAAATGAGAAAACCATTCATAGGACCATCATCGATGAAGGTGCTTCTACCTACATCATGTATGTCGCTTATTAGAAGGAAATTGGTTCTCATACTCTGAACCAGTCCCCTAACACATTGGAAGCTTTTGATAGACGCGATTCGTGACCATTCAGTGTCCTTCCCAACCTTGCCATTACCTTGGACGGAAAGACAGTACACGTCGAAGTAGAGATCGTTGACGCTAATCTTAACTACAATCTTCTACTCGGACGGAGCTAGACCCATGCCATGCATGTTTTAGCCTCCTCCCTTTTCCGTGTGATTCATTTTCCCCATTAAAGGAAGATAGTAATAGTCGACCAACTACCCTTCTTTGCCTCTTCCTCTTCAGATGGAAATGTTCCGTATGTCAAGCACACTGCTCCTTATGAGAGTGTGGGGGTAGGACTCTTTAAAGATCTTGCTTTGATGGGTATTTTTCCGCTCCCACCTCCTCATGTTGCCTTTTTCAACATGATTTTGGTCAAGTCTGATCCTTGGGTCATTCCTTCACCGGATCTTGTTGATACACGGCGCGAGTTTATGCCACTAATCCCTACTAAAATTAATTATGTGGAAATTGTTTCAGCTTCACATTTAGTATCCTCTGATATCCAGTTTCGAGAACATCTCCCAATGCATATTCTCAATCCCTGTGGCTTGGTTCTTCGAAATCTCCCGATCCCTTAGCCGAGACTTTTCTTTCTGACAAGAGTATCATGGAAGTAATGTCTCTGGAGGAAGTACCTTGGAACGACACTCATCATCATTACTCATTCTTGTATGGCCCAAAAGTCATGTCTATGTGTCTTGCGAAGTTCTCTTCTTTGTCACCTAATGACATGTCGGTTTCTCTTGACATTGTCAAGATCTTTCAACTGGGGGAACCTTTATCTCTTCATAGATTCAGGTTTTTTCTCCCTACTCGAGTTTTTACCGATTGACCATTATTGCAATGGGGTTTTCATCTTATGACTCGTAACCCTCCCTCACCCAGGGGGCATGGGGTAACAGCCTTATATGAGTTCTACTCCATTATTTGGCTGAGTCAATGTGTACTCATCATGTCAACGGTAAAACTCTAATTTTCATCTTTGTTGATTGATTACTTGAGTCCGAGCATGGACTCTCTCAAAAAGAACTATGCTTTGGTCATCTTGCATGGTTACTTTTGTACAATAGTGTGTTATTCATTCATGTACAATGTGGTTTGGTGTGTTATTTTGCAAGCAACTTTCCTCTTTATTATGATTTTTCCTACTTTGTAGATGTCGGTGTTTCCTCACATCAGTTTCCCTGATGGTGCTTGCCGTAGTACCCAAAATCTATCATCCATGGCATGGACCATTTATGATCCCCATGGTTAGTGGATTGATCTTCAAGGTATTTATCTAGGTTGAACAACTAATAACATCGTTGAGTATAGCGTAGTTATCGAATTGTTGTCAGAAGCTATCACTCTTGGCATCTGAGAATTGTTTGCAACCTTGATTCACAACTTCTTGTTTTTAACTCAACGTGCAATATTCTGTCAGAAACCCTCAGATATTGAGAATGTATCTATGTATTCATCTACTGGAGAGAAATTTTGATTAAATTACATATCATCATATTCCTAGACACATGAATACATTAACAAATGCATTACCTAATAATGTGTTGGATAGGCATTTTGCAAAACATGTAAAAACTCAAAACACAAAAACATTTGTACCATAGTAAGAAAGGAAATATAACATATATATGTGTGTGTGTGTGTGTGTGTTGATAATGTTTTTCATACATCAAAACCCCAAAAGATAATATGTGTGTTCAAATACATCAATGGCTCGCAGGCCTTATACATTTGTGGGTTGCAGACCTAAAAAATGTGGAATGTTTGACCTATGCACTAATGATGATCGTGGTAACATGTAACTGCTCGTACTACACGAGTCAACAGTTGGTGGATCTGATCTAATAACCCCACTATATGCCTCTGATAGTGGCATGGGACATCACCCATCCGAGCATACTCTATGATACCATGGGTCAATTCCTCAACGTTCTGCGCGATATCCTCCTCATTGTTGCTTCCTTCCTGATAAGGAGTGACATCAAACTGCCAAGTAATGCACCTGGCAATCGGGGACATCCCAACAGAATGTTCTTCTCCAACATCTGAATTTATAAAATCGAAATGTCATGAACAAATATGTATCAAAAACAATAAAAAATTAAAAAATAAAATTGTTTGTTTTTTACCTCCATCATCATAATCCCCCCACTTTGGGAGCGGTATATCCGGATCACCGCGGAAGTCAGTACCACTGTAAGGCCAATCCTCCACTACGATCAGCTGTCATCATAGCCACGAGAAGAAGACAGGCTTATAGGACATCTGTTGGCTCTCGTAATCCTGGGCATCAATGGACTCCAACAGACCATCCATGGGTCTTGTGGCAATGGAGGTTCCACCTCAGCTAGCTAGTAGTGAAACAATGGAACCTACTCCAAGAAGGAGGTCACTAGAACAGACCCATAGCAGAACTACTTCAGGTTTCCTGCCTTAGCTTTTGATAGCTGGCACTTCATGTTGACCTTCATAGCTTCTACCTAGTTGAAGATAGTGGACACCGTACAATCGATAACATACTGAAACTTCAACTTGTTGGTCTCATGTTGCATTTGAGCCCCAACCACTCTGTTTATGGTCAATAGTAACACTCTCAGCACAAGGTCCCAAACAGTCATGATCTCGATCTTGCCACTTTTGATTTTGAGTGCTTTTAGGCAGTGTTCTGCAAGTAGCATGGTCACAGTTTCCCCAATAGGCCTTAACCCATATAGATTGATTGGCTCCCCTCTTCGGGACAATCCTGTGATGAAATAAATGTCTAAAGTTTCCAACTCGAGTTCTTGGTCGCAGATCATGAAAACTTCTTGATTCACGTCCCAGAGACTGATCAGATACCATAGCAATTTGGGTTGAGTCCGTAGACTTGGTGTAAGGAAGAATTTGAGGAGCCCACAGTTCCTCAGAGCATTCAAGCAATTTGGGTCTACCATTGCTTGAGTTTCAATGTCCTCGTGCTCATGTTCCTTCCAATCGACCATTTTTCATGATTTTTCTGTGCAAAAAACATATAATTAAGTCAATAAACATCTTTGGTTAGAGAAATTGGGATTCAATCAGAGAAATTGTGCAAAAATTGGAAAAACATTGTTCACAACATTGACGCTACTATTTTTAAAACAGTAGTACCGACTGCACACTTGAAAGTTTCAATAACCCTCATTCGGCGCGATTTTGTGCCTGGAAATCGTTCCGACCAAGGGCGAAATTGTTTTGACAAAAACTCCTCAAAAAATCCAAAAAATGGTTAAAAACAGGTAAAATAAGCATGAAAATGGAGCTTAAGGTTTTGGCTCTTACCTGCAACTGACATCTCGACAAATGGCCTCCTGGATCTCCCGCAATATGATCCTAAAAGACTAGGGCACAAGTGGGTAAAAAGCACTTCACACAAAGGTAAAATGGTAAATTGTAAAAAATAATTTCTTTTTCCTCCTTTTATTCATTTTTCATGAAATATTAGGGTTTTTAAAGTATGTTTTACCTATTTTTCCTTAGAAGCTAGATAATGCATTTACCTCTTGTGCAGCGACAGGTGACGATTATCAATGATGATACTGGAGTCACGTTTAAGCTCTTTTCTCGACTTGTAAAACTCAAATGAAAAGATCGCCGAGTATTTCTCCCTTTTTGACTCGTAAAAGAGAATAAAAATGGGGTCGGGTCCACTTTCAAGCTCTTTTTCGACTCTTTAAACACAAAAATGTTTCTGAGCTCTTGTCATTTTGAACTCATTAAAGGCTGCAAAACATTGTTCACCTAGTATACGTTTACCCCTTTTTCGGGTTGGGATGAACTATTTACGAAAAAGGTAATTGTTGACTGAAATGGTCAAGCGGTTCTCTCAAGTATCATTTTCTACCTTTTCGGGCTCGAGAGACACAAATATACGAAGAGAAACCATGTGGGTTTTTCTTTTCCATGTCTTTTTCAAACTCTCTAAACATGAAAACGATACCGATTTACACCTTTGTCGGACTCATTAAAACATTAAACAACATTGGATTCATCATCAGGATGGACATGAGCTTCTCCTTCCTAGGGCTCATTAAACTTACTAGGTCGGATTCATCCGAAGGATGAACTTACGATGCAAGCACATTCTATCCCCTTTAGGCTTGCGATAAAAAATGATTGGGGTACCTGCCAGAAATGGTGGGGGAAAATGGGAAATTCTATCAGTCATGTCGGTAGCTCACTATTGAACATTACACTTTCTGCTTCGTGTCATGTTGAGATATCCTCCTTTTCGTCATTGACGTTCCTGGGTTGGGCCACTCATTTTTTCCTTCCATTTGATCTCTGCCACATCATCATGACCACCGATCCTATGGATCCAAAAGCTTCCAAACTCTAGAGTCGTGTCGCCGATATGTTCAAGAGTTAGTCCTTTTGTAGTCACACTTACTCCTTATTCTCTGTATCATCTGAAATCATTTTCATCCCTTTGTATTGTGTCGATGATGTGGGATACTTCATGGCGCTCCTTTGACTCGATCGCCTCCTATCGAATTCAAGTCATTATCCAGGAAGTTGTCTGAGAGACTCCCTTCCAGTACCTTAGAGCTTACATGCCCTAATGACAACTTCTTCGCACTCAATGACAAGTTCACATCATTGGCTTTCGATTGGGTGATTTCATGGGTGTTCGACTTCAGTTCCTTTATTCACATTCTGTGAACTGTGTTGCTAGTACTTTTAGAGCCATTGTCATTATTAGTGGTTTCTCTCGCGCTTGTTAACGGTTCACATAATTGACTAGTAATCAAGCGACTTTCTAGCATGTTTGACTTCAACACATTCATTCACATGTTAGAATTTGTACTTTGGTCGGGTCATTGAGAGTGCAAGACCCTGGGCTCAGATTACACTAGTCCAAGTTGCAAGGCGATGTGACATGATCATGTTGATATACATGTCTCTTTCATATGGATGGTTGTGACCATACCATTAATTGTTATATGTGATCCTTCTCATTATTGGATGGATGCGACCATACCTTGGTTCGTTATGATCCTTTCTATTGGATGGCTGCGCCCATGCCTTGGATCCATTTACATGATCATTCTCTGGATGGTTGCATCCATATCACGATTCATGTATCATTTGTTAGATTTTTTAGTGATGTATATGTATCTATGCTTGCTTGTAGGTTTTCTGATGACGGACTCTGGTTCCCCACATCAACTTGTAAAACATTTCACCCCTCACTCTCGTTCGGCCTTCATGCTTTAGGGGGCATCTGTTACACAGTATTTTGTCACTGTCCCTGTACTCCCCATCTACGATCCTGGAGGACCTCTATAGTGAACCCTACATGCTTTCCCATCATGAAGAAACTCACAGTATGTCCCTCTTCATGAGCAGAATAATTCCCCTTTGCATCATTTCCCAAGAATCTTCCTTTTACCCCAGTTTATATGAATGACGCTACTGACCAGTTTCCTCCTCGCACTGATTTTCATATACTAAAACTAGCACTAGCACTGTATAGAGCGACTAAGCCCTTTTCGAGTCACATTGATCCTATTTTGGAAGGTTTTTTAAATATGGAGTCGAAGCTTCCAGGTCTAGAAGCTTTGTAACGGAAGTCTGGTAAATGGTTTGGCTAGATGGAGCTGAGGAAGTCAGTTTCAGTTCCCATATTAAGATGGAACAAACCCAAGAGATAAGGCCTCTCCCATGATAAGAGGAACCATCTCCCCTCCATCAAAGCTATATAAGCCCCTCCTTTCCCAAGCTAAACTAGTTTTTTTTGGAGGTAGTTTTCAGTCTTAGTTTTGGAGTGAGTTTGAATGATCAACAAGACATTTATAGCTTGTAGCTTTCTAATGTATGTTTGAGGGAGAATAGTGTCTTCTAGTTTGGCTTGATACTAGAGGGAAGAGGCCTTAAAACTTCCATTGTTGGGGCTATCCATGAGATTCTAGCAGGAGTGTGGGAACCCAGATATGCCAGAGGAGACCAGCAACGTCAAGGAATTGGTTGTAATCTCTTTCCAGTTTATATGAATATAACTATTGATTGATTTCCTACATGGTGTTATTTTACATCTTTATGGCTTAATGTTCCTTGACCTATTAAGTAGGTTGAATACAATATTGTTTGTTATCACGTTTGTTATTGTTATTTTTTTTCTTATTTCAGGTATTCAAAGGAAGGAAATAGAAGATAGATGGAGTGAGGAAGCAGGATCATCAGCAAACGGAATAGAATTCTAAGAGGTAGGCCCTCTTAATTGCTTCTAGCTTAAGGAGATTTTCCATAGATTTTTTGTTTGTGGCTAGACCCACTCTCTTGGGCTAGAGGAATTGTTTGTGTCCACATTGATAATTTACCTACACCACAAAAAGCTATCAAGATAGACAAGGCATGTTAAGAAGCATAAAGAGACACTAAAAATGGTTTATTTAGTGAATTTTTATGTCCATGGAGTTGTTGGGAAAGTAACTGTGTATGTAAAATATGATTGTAACTGATATGTATTTATAAAGTTCACAATGATTTGTGTTAGGTTAAGGATGTATTGTATTTATGTTCGATATTAGAACATTGAGGACGGTGTTCCTCCAAGTGGGTGGGGTTTGTGGTAACACTTTGGGAAAATCTCCCTCTTATAAACATTGTAATATTGTTGTAACTAAATATACACTGACTAAGGTATGGGACACAATTGTTAGATCCTGGGGAGGTGGTCACTCATGCAATTGGAGAAGGATTATTCATTTAGTGGAAGCATAAATTTCCATAATGGTGGTTGAAAATGAAAATTTAAAATAATGAAATGGAAAAACACTAGTAGGAGTGGTGAAAGAGTGGCATGGGGAGATGGCATGAATACTCAGCCGTAACCAAACACAATTGTAATTGGATGATTCAGAAGAAACAACATACCCACCATACAGTTGAAATTGTAATGATCGTGAGGGTTTCACCAAGATTCTTAAGAGCATGATTCCATGGCATGGGAGGAGCATAGGAAAAAGGAAGAGGAGGAAAGAAAACAAGAACATAGAGAGACCGAGCACAAAAAAGAACAATGGAGGAAACTCCTGGACTGCACACAATGATGAATTCCTTAGAAGAGAAATGAAATTTTCCTTAGGAGATAAAGAGCGTCACTACATAGGGGAACACAAAGGAAGAGGATGCATAGATAAAATACCTGGGGTAGAAGGCTATCACACTGGAAAAATGAGGCACACAACAGAAAGGAAAATGCCTGTAGGATGGAGCTGAGAACACATGATAATGTGGTGCCCATGAAGTGGAATGTGCTCATAGAGGGAGATCTCAGCCTCAAGGGACTGCACACAAAATACAATAAGAAAATTGCAGTGAAGGACCACAAAATCCAATTGTGACAAGCTTGTTACAATGATCAACTATCTAGGACATTGTTTCAATGTTATATAGTTTGTTTGTAGTCTTCCAACATCCACTAGGTTCTTGTTTTAGGGTAGAAACATTGGGTTATCAAGGTATTTGGTTGTTGGGTGGAGGTAGACAGATCTCTGAGCTCTTGGTGGTATTGACTATGTGAGTAGATCCTTTGTGCAACCATAATTTAACTCTGAAATCTAGCTCAGGGGTGGTTGGCTACAAGAAAGGTTGCAGTGCAAGCCAGTCTAAGCTTAGGTGGAGGGTTGAAGTACGAATCTTAGTTTCCAGACTTCTTATATAAAATAAGTGTTTATTTGAACCCCTATGTATGTGAACCCTTTTATAAATGTTCTAAATACTCGTTGTTTTATTAAAACTGTTAAACTGCCTGTTATATTGTGAGGAATGTATTTTCCTGTATAATTCTAAGGAATGTGGTAGTTCCTTTTGTAGAAATTATGATGTAGATTTGAAACTTCTCATGAAGTTTTAATCAAAATCACAAGACACAAACCTACTCTGCTACTATGTGAACATTAATTCACAATCTAGAACAAAAATTCTAGCTGCAATAAGAAATAACACACATGCAACAAGTATTTTTCCCAAGGAAATAAAACTGTTGGAAAGCCCAATTCTTGCTTGGATTAAATTAGAAGAATAGAGATGTATTACAATTTATTTTCTCAACCGAGCACACCCTAAAAGTGCATAACTGATGAGCCCCAAAAATGGACAATTATTTGGGCTCATTCAACCTCCTAATTTGACTTAATCCACCATTCTCATTAGTTTATTGCATGTTTTTTATTATATTTATGTTAATAGAGTGAATTTGGTTAGTCATTATGCCAACAAGTCTAATGGGTGCTCTGTGTAGCCTTTTTGGTCAACTTAGAGACAAAATTGAAGGTCTTAATGAGCACTTGGCAGCGAAATTCGTGGGAGAACAAGCTAGAGGATTTGTAGGAAGGTGTCCCCTTCATTTATGGGCCCTTACCTCGAATTCTCCACCATCAGCTAGGAGTTCAAGGGCCACCGAATCAATCAACACAAGGGCAGCCAAGCAAGTCAAGTAGGACTGCTGTTAACTCCAAGTTTTGGGCAGCCGAGTCCCTAAATTTTAGGAGGACTGTTGGGTCCTCAAATTGTATAAATAAGAAGGCTTAGGGCCTCATTTGGGTTAGCCAGTTAGCCAGGTTAGCCAGTGGATGTTAGCTAGTTAGCCAGTAGATAGTAGCTAGTGGTTAGTCATTTTGTAGCCATTGGTTAGCTAGTTTGTAGTTCGATTTTTATGCAATAGATTAGCTTTGCTTTCAGCTCATTTGCAAGTTATTCTTGTGGACAGTTTTGATGTAATTCTTCATTCTTGATTAATAAAGATGAATCCAGCTTTGCACCAGCTCTAAATCTCTCTTAGGAGGCTGTAGCTCTTGGGGTTGGGCCCATCTCAAGCACCCAAGACCTCCTTTGTTTACTATCATGTGTCTTTGCTGCGTTCTTAAAATAAAATCTTCTCTTTAAATTTAGATATCTCTTTGTTACTTAGATTTCTTTTGATGGTTAAAGTAGCCTTTTATGTTTAGAATAGGGTGTTTGGATTTAGTCATGCGTTTATATCTCTTTGATAATGTTCTGTTCACATGCTGTACGTGATTCTTGTCATGAATAAAGTTGTTGTTCACTGATTTCATTAAACTGTTAGATAGATCATCTGATATTTTGCTTGTATGCAAGACGTAGTTGGTTTGATCAGGTAAACACTATGCAGGGCACCTTCATCACCTCCTCGTTCATCTGAGCCTCGTCCAGATCAGCTCCTCCATCACCAAGTCTATTTCCTCATCTCCCATCTGCTCTTTTGCCAAGTAACCCTACCTTCTTGCTTTTCCATTGCCTAAACCTTCTTTGATACAAGCTAGACTTCCACACCCTCTCATCAACTCTATCCATCAGTCCTTGGGTCATTTCAGGCCCCTACCCTGCCTCCCTATCCATTCATGCACCTTACCTCACTCACCCATGCTCCAAAATTCCATTACAGAACATCTTGTAGAAATCCCAGAACATCCTGTAGAACCCCTGCAGACTTCCTGTAGAAGCTCATAAACATGGTTCCTTGGCGGCCAAACTTTGTGAGACTCTTTGGAAGGGTGTTAGGGACCCCTTAGACCCTCTTCGAGTCTTCCCAACCTTTTCCAAGCATTTCTCCTCCTTGATCCATCCCTGCACAGTGAAAAGCTAGTTAAAAGCACATGCATGATAATTCTAATAACTTAATCAAAAATACAAAAAGATGTTTTCTTCAGATAGTGATAACTTATACACATGCATTTTACCTTCCTAGAAGTAATGGCATCTCTTTCAGTAGTTTGCATGCTCTCCTTTGCGTCAGTAGGACTAGCTGGTAGAATTAGGGTTTGCTAGGGTTTGCGTTTGTTTTTGGCTTTCAGTTTCTTTTCGCAATTAGATTAGCTTCCTTCGAGTTAGCTTTCATCCATCAATTAAAAAGCTTATTCTAAGAGCTCATAGAAGTTGGCTTAAGCTCCTAGCGGACTTGTGCCCGCTGACCAAGTGACAGCTGCGGCAAGAGCTAGTACTTGTGCATACAGCACCATCGCTTCCAAGTTTGTTACGAACTACCGGGTTGATAAAATTAAAAGAAGGGAGTTCCAGGAGTTGTAGCATTATTTCTACAATACTGGGGCCCACCACCTTTTTGGCGCCGTTTCCAGGGAAGCGTCAGAGTATTGGTGATTGCCGCTTTTCTTCTATTTTCCACTACAATCTTCTGCTAAGTAGTTTATTTCATTTCCATTATGCAATTTCATTTATGCAAATGTAGATTAGCCTTTCCTGCTTTCATAGATTAGCATTTCAATTCCGCAATTTCATTTATGCAAAAGTAGATTAACATTTCAATTCCGCAAGCGTAGACTAGCATTTCATTCCTGCAATTTCATTTGAGAAAAATAGATTAGTCATTTCCTGCTTTCGTTTCAATTCCGCATTTTCATTTTAGCAAGATAGTTAGTTGCAGTTCAATCTATTTCAGTTTTGCAGGTAGAAGTAGAAAAAAGCAAAAATCAACCAAAAAGATTTCCTTTCATGCCTGGTAGGAGTAGAGATAAGTTAGAAAAATATTTTCACAACACCCCCCTTTGCTTCACACAGCCAACCTTCTCTCTTCTTCGATGGCTGTGACTAAGAAGAACCCCTGGGTGGACATTAAGGCATATTTAAAGAACCTCTAGGGGAGAAGAAGAAGAAAACATTCCTCTGAGCGAATGGCTACAAGCAGAAATGTTGGGAGCAGTCCCTTATCCAAAGATGAATTTGCAAATCAGATCAAAGATTTCAAGAGTGATATGAGGCAGTTTCTTGCCATGCAACTGGATACCTTGCGGATCCAAAAGAAGCAAGAAGAAGCCAAGAGGGCTTTGGTCATTTTTTGTCCTAGGTGCACTAGAAAGCATCCTAGGAATGAATGTCCATTGTACTCCATAGAAGTGTGTTTTGTCTGTGAAGAATACCATCCTACAGATCAGTGCCCTTCCTTACCCAGATTCAAAGCTGCATATCAGAGAGCCAAAGGAGCCACTGAATCACTCTATTACATGAACCAAAGTTGGCCGCATGGACCTAGATCTTACCAGCAGGAACTGCAAGGGACACCCGAGACCTATTATGACCCCTATCAAGCCACTTTCATGCCTTCTTGGGGCCCCCCTGCTCATCCTTCTTGGTTCACACCTCCTCCTTGTTCCTTCACAGATCCATATTATGCCCAACCAGCTGCTCATTCATTTCACTCTTATGCTCAGCCACAACCTCAGTGGAATGCACCTCATCAGGGGTGGAGGCCCCAGTACAACTCTCATCCCGCTCATTTTCCTCCACCACCTGCTCATCCACAACCATCGCCTCCTCCTCCACCAAGGCAACCCCAAATGCCTGCCCAACCACAATGCAATCCATCTCCATCTCAATTTCACACTTCACTCAGCTACCCATACCACCATTTCCAAATCCACACATTGGAGTAGCTCAAATCCATTACAATGCTGAGGCACAACATATCCAAATGACTCCTCTTGAGCTCAATGATCTTCACCATAGCTCAGGAAAAGCATTGCAAAAAAGAGATCATCTTGAAAGCATTGAAGGACCAAAGGAAAAAGAAGGTTCCAAAGAGGAGATCAAAGAACCATGGGCTGCACTTGATGAAGAGAAGAGATCTAAATCAGAGATCGAGAGAGTTCCCTCATGGTTATCATCAAATCCTCCATGTACTCAAGAGAAAGATCAACAAAAAGAGGAAGATCAGAAGGTCATGATAGAAGGTGACATGAAGAATGATCCAAATCAACAAGACGACCAAGGATATCAAAGCTATAGTGAGATATGGTTTCAGAAGGTCACTAAGTTGCAGCGGTACTTTCTTCCTCAGTTATGTTTGATCCCTTCAAAGCCAGATCATTTGGTCTCTGAGATCCGGATACCTGTCAAAGCATGCATTTTGAGCCTTCACATCATTTTGTCTCTAATCTCGATGTGCACATGGCTCCATTGGAAGTATTCTTATACTTGAGAATGATTTTGTTTTTCAAGTAGGGTAGGGTAGAAAAAAGAAAAAAAAAAAGAAAAAAAAGAGAAAAAAAGAAAAAAAAAAAATGAAAAAAAGAGGAAAATAGAAATATAAGGTGAAAACCTCCTCGGAGGCGCCTTAGATTGGCTCATTGATTGAAAACCTCCATGAGGCGGTCAATGGGTTGAAAAAAAAAAGAGAAAAAAAAGAATAAGATCTTTGGGTGAAAACCTCCCTTGGAGGCGGCCAAGGCAGGCAATTAGGGTGAAAACCTCCATGAGGCGCCCTAGTTGTTTTTCAAAAAAACGAAAGAAGAGAAAAAGAAAAAGAAAAATAAAGCTAATCTCCATTGAATAATTTCATGTTGCAGCAATGACATTGCAGGTTGCAAGAAGGACGTTTCATGACAGGAGGAGCACTCAAATCAAGGTCAAAGGAATTTTTTTTTTGCCTTCTACAGGAAGCTCTGTATTTCTACAGGAAACATCCTGTAGAACCTTTGGACGAGCCAAATCCAATTTCAAAAGTGAATCTAATGGTGGGAATCTGTTGATTAGGCCTACAAGCACTTGTGTGTCCATCCCTTGCCTTTATCCATCATTTTTTTCCACCTCCTTGTGCTTCTCATTGTGCTTCTACAGGAACTTCCTGTAGAAATTGTGAGAAACTACACATGGATTTCAAAAAGTGGTTTGGCAAACATGGTAGCTTCCTCAAGGGTTCAGAAGTCCTCATTCAATCTTCCAACTCCTCCTCCATCATCTCCATACCTGCATCACAGCCCAAGCTCAGTTTTCCCTTCCATGCAAACACATGCAAAGTGCCTTGAAGCAAAAATCCATAGGACAAAATTTGTTTTTGCCATAACTTGAAAACCATGCATCCATTTGACAAACCGTTTTATGGGGAATTGTACAAGGGTGATGGCAACATTCTTGAGCAGTTTCAGCCAATTCCGGTGCACGGTTTCCAAGAAATCAGCCTCCATCACCATCAGCAATTTTTGCATTTTCTCCATAACCGTGCATCCGTTTCAAAACCTGTTTCATGGGGATATGCATATGAGTGATGGTAACCTACCCAAGTAGTTTCAGCCGATTCTGATGCACGGTTTCCGAGAAATCGATCTCTGAAATCTTCAGCCATTTTCCATTTTTCTCGAAATCCGTGCATCCATTGATCACGATTTTGCTATGGGAGATGCATCATGATGATAGAAACATGCTCAGCAAGTTTCAGATCAATCCGCTCTACCGTTTGGGAGAAATGGCGAAAACAAGTTCTGGTTCTGTGACATTGCAGCAACAGTAGCTTGAAAGTGCAAATCTGAACGTGGAAACAATTGCATGCAACTCAGATCCAGCCAGAGGATACCTGCACAAGGAAAAGCAATCAAAAATCATCAGCCAAGCCCTCATGCAATCAAAGGATCCAAGCATGCAGCAGCAGAATCAGAGCATGCAACAGCAAAAAGCTTCACAAGCAGCCGTTTGACTTAAGGTACGTGACTAAACCTTGTTCATCTATTGCATGAATCTAGTCTAAGCATTGCATGAACGAATGGAATGGTGAAATTAAGCCATGAATGTAGCAAGGCACCCAGTTCTCTAGCACTCACGAGCAAGTCACGCAGCATGCATGGGTCAGTCATGCACGTGAAAAATAAAAAAAAAATGGACAGTGTGGGCAGTCTAACTCCAGTGTAATTGATGGATGAGATTACAGGCAGAGAACACACAGTTAACCACTGCAGTTCATGATACCACAACAGTTGCATGGGCCAGCACCCGTCTGTGCCACCTCACTCCAAAAATCACGCAGAAATCTGAGCACTCAGCTGAAACTCATAGACTACTGTTAACTTGCACTTGCATCATGTCCAACTCGAAGTATACATCCTCTGCTTCCACAATCGGCTTAACCTATCGTCCTCCGCTGAGTTTCCTACCTGTTCTCGAATTTCACTCGTGCATTGGGCTCACTCAAAGGCAGAATCACATTCTACAGGAAACAGGTGGGGTCTTCTACAGGAAAGTGCAGCAGAGTCTTCCAGAGCAGAGAAGCCTAAGGTTCTTCATCTAGTTTGAAGCTTGAAGAAAGCTCTGAGATCCGACACCATTGTGGAATAAATCCAGTAGCAATAACAGGCCATGGAGTCAGAAACAAAAACTCCAGAGTTCACTGGTGGTCAGGAGATTGCAACTTTTCTTGTCTCATATGGACTACTGCCCAAGGTTTGGGAAGAGTCTCTTCATGCAAGCAATTCAGAGGGCTTTACTGTGAATGAACATGAAGATTTCGTATGTGTCGCTTTCGCTTCAAAGAGTAGAAGATTTCATTGTCAACCAGAGTAAACGTGGAGAGGACAATATAAAAACTGTTCAAAAGGTCTCCTCTGAATGCCTCAAGGGTGATGATGGTGAACCAGCCTTCATTCATCCAGGAGCTCTTATGTTGTTTCTCCATATAATCAAGAAAACAGATTTCCAAGCAAAGTTGCAGATTTACACGGACTTCAAACAAAAGAAACTCAAGCCCATCATATTTGTGGGTCACTCCATAGGAGGGGCAGTTGCAACCTTGGCCACATTATGGGTTCTGGGAAAAGGCTAAGGCAAAGCTCTCCCTTTTGTATCACGTTTGGTTGCCCTCTGGTCGGACATGAAAGGCTTGGTGAAGCAGTTGGCCGTAAAAACTGGGGAGGAAACTTTTGTCACGTGGTTTCCAAGCATGATATTGTTCCTCGGATGCTCTTTGCACTGATTGAGTCCATTGCTAACTCCTTGACTACCATTTTTCCTTATTGGCAGGGCACAAATGTGCCTGATTCTTTAATTCAAGATGCTTGTAGGACTCTTCTGAAACAGATCTTTGTTTCTCCAAGCAGCCCATACAGACCTTTTGGCACTTACATGCTTTTCTCAGGCAATGGTGTAGCTTGTATTCAAAACGCTCAGACGGTTTTGGAAATGCTTAGTTTGACTGTGCGAAGCCAACAAACTTCTTTTGATGAGATTGTATAGGCCTGTCTTTCAGAGCACACAAGGTATGATTCTGTTTTGGAGGAGGTTTTTCAAAACTCCATAAGAGGGATACGATCAATAGAGAATTCCAATTCAGAATCCCCTTACGAGATGGGTATTTTATTGCAGCTTGAAGCTATTGACGTTGGAGCTCAGAATGATCATGCACAGCTGGCCCTACGAAAAGCTGGAGAAACTGAAAAAGGGTATAACACAAATGTCGACAAGCTAGCTATTGAATTAAGCGTAAAACAAAGTAGCATGGCAGAGCTTGAATGGTATAAAGAGAGATGGAAGAAGGTTCAGTTGCATGGCGAACATATCATAGTCCAAGGCCTCAAGTACTAGCCTCTACACCACCACCAATTTGTTTCTCAGCATATCCATCAGGCCTATCAGCATATTGATGAGCCTCGTCATTGAGTTTTTGGGAGAAAATCATGGCAATTTTGGCTAATTAAGAGCGGAAACTTGAATGAGACAAGGAGGAGAGATTATAGGAGATAGATCCTCTTCATTAAATCCTCACTCATTCAAATATTACTTAATCAAATCACACTAGCTCAGAGTCGCAAGCAGCAGGCAGTGAGGAAGAAGAGCAGAAAGGAGGAGAAGATGAAGGCTGCCACAGCCCAGCTGGCAAGATACAGTGGTGCTGTCTGTTTCTACAGGAAGACAGAGAACTGTTAGCAGACTGTTTCTACAGGAAGTTAGCAGACTATTTCTACAGGAAGACAGAGAACTGTTTCTACAGGAAGTTTGAAAAGAGGGAAGCCAAAGGAGAAATCAGTCGAGATGTTAGCCAAAGAAGCCACCAGGGCCATCAAAGATGAGGAGAGAGATTGGTTGCTCAGAGGATGAGCAACACTTTCAGTAGGGGGGTGATGATGAGCCCCAAAAATGGACAATTATTTGGGCTCATTCAACCTCCTAATTTGACTTAATCCACCATTCTCATTAGTTTATTGCATGTTTTTGATTATATTTATGTTAATAGAGTGAATTTGGTTAGTCATTATGCCAACAAGTCTAATGGGTGCTTTGTGTAGCCTTTTTGGTCAACTTGGAGACAAAATTGAAGGTCTTAATGAGCACTTGGCAGCCAAATTCATGGGAGAACAAGCTAGAGGATTTGTAGAAAGGTGTCCCCTTCATTTATGGGCCCTTACCTCGAATTCTCCACCATCAGCTCGGAGTTCAAGGGCAACCGAATCAATCAACACAAGGGCAGCCAAGCAAGGCAAGTAGGACTGCTGTTAACTCCAAGTTTTGGGCAGCCGAGTCCCTAAATTTTAGGAGGACTGTTGGGTCCTCAAATTGTATAAATAAGAAGGCTTAGGGCCTCATTTGGGTTAGCCAGTTAGCCAGGTTAGCCAGTGGATGTTAGCTAGTTAGCCAGTAGATAGTAGCTAGTGGTTAGTCATTTTGTAGCCATTGGTTAGCTAGTTTGTAGTTCGATTTTTATGCAATAGATTAGCTTTGCTTTCAGCTCATTTGCAAGTTATTCTTGTGGACAGTTTTGATGTAATTCTTCATTCTTGATTAATAAAGATGAATCCAGCTTTGCACCAGCTCTAAATCTCTCTTAGGAGGCTGTAGCTCTTGGGGTTGGGCCCATCTCAAGCGCCCAGGACCTCCTTTGTTTACTATCATGTATCTTTGCTGCGTTCTTAAAATAAAATCTGCTCTTTAAATTTAGATATCTCTTTGTTACTTAGATTTCTTTTGATGGTTAAAGTAGCCTTTTATGTTTAGAATAGGGTGTTTGGATTTAGTCATGCGTTTATATCTCTTTGATAATGTTCTGTTCACATGCTGTACGTGATTCTTGTCATGAATAAAGTTGCTGTTCACTGATTTCATTAAACTGTTAGATAGATCATCTGATATTTTTCTTGTATGCAAGACGTAGTTGGTTTGATCAGGTAAACACTATGCGGGGCACCTTCATCACCTCCTCGTTCATCTGAGCCTCGTCCAGATCAGCTCCTCCATCACCAAGTCTGTTTCCTCATCTCCCATCTGCTCTTTTGCTAAGTAACCCTACCTTCCTGCTTTTCCATTGCCTAAACCTTCTTTGATGCAAGCTAGACTTCCACACCCTCTCATCAACTCTATCCATCAGTCCTTGGGTCATTTCAGGCCCCTACCCTGCCTCCCTATCCATTCATGCACCTTACCTCACTCACCCATGCTTTGAAATTCCATTACAGAACATCTTGTAGAAATCCCAGAACATCCTGTAGAACCCCTGCAGACTTCCTGTAGAAGCTCATAAACACGGTTCCTTGGCGGCCAAACTTTGTGAGACTCTTTGGAAGGGTGTTAGGGACCCCTTAGACCCTCTTCGAGTCTTCCCAACCTTTTCCAAGCATTTCTCCTCCTTGATCCATCCCTGCACAGTGAAAAGCTAGTTAAAAGCACATGCATGATAATTCTAATAACTTAATCAAAAATACAAAAAGATGTTTTCTTCAGATAGTGATAACTTAGACACATGCATTTTACCTTCCTAGAAGTAATGGCATCTCTTTCAGTAGTTTGCATGCTCTCCTTTGCGTCAGTAGGACTAGCTGGTAGAATTAGGGTTTGCTAGGGTTTGCGTTTGTTTTTGGCTTTCAGTTTCTTTTCACAATTAGATTAGCTTCCTTCGAGTTAGCTTTCATCCATCAATTAAAAAGCTTCTTCTAAGAGCTCATAGAAGTTGGCTTAAGCTCCTAGCGGACTTGTGCCAGCTGACCAAGTGACAGCTGTGGCAAGAGCTAGTACTTGTGCATACAGCACCGTCGCTTCCAATTTTTTTACGAACTACCGGGTTGATAAAATTAAAGAAGGGAGTTCCAGGAGTTGTAGCATTATTGCTACAATACTGGGGCCCACCAATAACCTATCTCTCTGCTGAATGGAAGGATCTAACCCAGACTTAGTCATTTTTTTCCTACGCTTGAGCTCTTATTTCCTTGCACCATTCGTTGAGAAATCAGGCCCCTATTATTTATGAAATTCATCAAATTTATTGTGAAATTACTTTAGGTTTATCCTCTCACTACATGCAACACCTGTACACTCATGACTAGTCTACAACTGATGTTACACTGCCTTGGAATCTCCACCTCAACTGGGTAACTCAAATTATCTGCATGCACTAGTTATTTTGGGTGGATTGATTAGTTAACTGTATGATCACTGAGTTTGAATGAAGTCCCACTTATTAACTAACCTTCCACTAGTTCCTCCAAAAGTTGGAACTAGTTTCACTGAAAACAACTTGAGATAATTGACCTTGATTTCTACAAATTAGCAATCACACATGCTTAACTGAACTCTAACTCCTCCAACTTGAATTTATCGAGTAAAATGGGTGACAGAAGCCATGTCATACAATTTAACATCATCCAAGTTGTCTGTTGATGTGGAAATTTTAATTTTCTCAATTTAATCAAGCCAAAATCAAATTGAGATATTTTTTGTTGCATTTTTCAACACTCCCTCTATGCAAGAAAGGGATTATCAACCACCCCTATCATTCCCCTATGGAACTCAAACTTCCATCTTAACAAGGCCTTTGTAAAAATGTTAGCATCTTGTTCCTCTATTAGAATGTACTACAACAACATTATCTGCCTCTACACACATTCTCATAAATGGTGATACCAGATATCTATCTGCTTGGATTGATCATGAAAAATAGGGTTCTAAGATATCTTGATGAAACTCTAATTATCACAGTAGATCATAGTTGGATCCATCATCTGACCAAACAATCCAACAAGTATCTTTCTAATATAGATCCCCTCACATTTTTCTTGACTTGCAACCATATGTTCTTCTTCTAACGAGATGAGCGCCATAAATATTCGCTTCATGTTGTACCAGGAAACGGTTGTAGACCCAACAATAAACATTTCACCTAATCTACTCTTTCAGTCTAATGGAATTCCTATCCAATCTGCATCTATGAATCCACACACCTTCAATCCCTCTATCTATATGTACCATAGTACAAACTAGGTAGTTCCTCTGAGGTACTGTAGAACATGCTTAGCTACCCTCCAAAATAATTTGGTTGACCTAACCATAACTTGGCTCAGTTGGTTGACTACATAGAACATATCTGGTCATATGTTCATAAGGTACATCAGTGAACCCACTAGATGTTGATAAATGTTAGCATCCAATTCCTCACCTGAAGTGGCACCCCCCTTCCTCAAGTTGGTTGCTAGAGGTGTCTCCATGGGTTTTCAACTCTCTATGTAGAATCTATGTAGTATCTCATTTGCATACTTTCATTGAGATATAAATATTTCCCCATCACGTTTCCATACTTCCAACCCGAGGAAGTAGTGCATGAGACCTATGTCCTTCATTTCAAACTCCCTCGCAAGGTCCTCTTTGCAACATCTAATCACCTGCTCATCACCAGTTAAAATCAAGTCATCAACATATAAGACAATAATGAGAAATTTAACTTCTACCAAGATATGATAAAGGTTTTCATCTTCCTCACTTTTGGTGATGCTCAAACTCATGAGATAAATATCGATCTTGGTGTACCAAAAACGAGGTACTTACTTGAGACCATACATTTCTTTCTTGAGTCTGCACACATAAGACTCCTGATCAAAAGTATTAAATCCTTTTGGTTGCTCGATGTACACCTACTCCTCAATAAATCCATTGAGGAATGTTGTTTTTACATCCATCTGGTGGATCTTCCACCCCATCTGCACAACCAGAGAAAGAATTGATCTAATGTATGAGTTCCTTGCTACAGGAGCAAAGGTATCCTCATAGTCAATCCCTTCAAGTTGATAGCACCCCTTGGCCACAAGTTTGGCCTTGTACTTCTCTATGATTTCATCTACTTCCTTATTTAACTTGAAGATCCATCTCGAACCCACAACTGATTTATCTGATGGTCTTGGGACCTGTTAACACCCAGGTTGTTCCCTATGACTCCCAAGGGAATACGGCCGGGGTAACCACTAACCAATCTTTGGATCACTGTTTCTAGCCAAACTGTGATCAGAGAGGGCTCTCTCTTTATGATTTGTAACTGTTTATGATAGGGTTTTAGGCTAGCTATTATGCACAGGTTTTGTTTATGTTTTGGTTGAAGAATATCCTTCAGATCTCTTGTGATGTGATTTTCAGAGAGTCAAGTATCATTGGGCAATGGAGTCTGCGGCTGTAGGTGTCTAGAAACTTTGAGATGAACTGGTGAAACTTACAGGGCCATTTGGATGTTTCATAGAACAAATTTTGATTAATAACAGGAAACAGGTAAGACAAACAATGAAAGCATTCAAGAATTTTCACTCGTTGTTAACTGTTTCCACCAAACTGGTTATGAGAAAAGACAGATGTCACAGGGGCAAACTTGAATCCCTGGGAATGTCTATCACAGTGAAAGATATAGATTCAAAGTGCAGCAACTAAGAATTACTCTTCTGTTACTATATCTGAGGAAAACATAGATAATAGCTCAGTTTGAGTTCAGGGTAATCATGGATTAAGTCCTGAACTATTCTTCTACTTTGCTATTAAGTGTAAAATATCTGAACGATAAAAGAGAACAAAAGACTTGAAAACATGTAATACAGAGATTTGAGAAGACTTATTGTTTTATGAAACAACTGGAATCCTGCAACATTCACCATTCACCACAACGCACCAAATACACCACGCTTTGGAAATTCCATTCTCCTTTTCTATTATTTCTCTCTGGGAATTTTTACAACGAGCGAGAGCTCTTCCAAGGAAAATTACAACAACCCTTTCCTCTATCATGCGCCGGGGTTTATATAGAAATAAGCATACAAAATATCTCAGGCATTGAGTCATCTGAGAGGGAGAAAATATCTTCGGTAGTGTTCAGAAAGTACGCAGGGAGTTATTGCAACATTAAATGTGGAGTAGATGCCCATTATGTCTGTCAGATGACTGTTTTTGACTTTAAGGAGTCACTGAGTCGGTTACATTTACTATGTACCGATCTGTAGGTACGCATTTACTTTTGCCTGCGCAATGAATTTCTCGGCTTTGTCAGCTGCGTTAGTCTTTTGCCTGCTTTGTTGGCTGCTCCATCTGCTGAGTTGGCTCAGCTTCCTCTTTATGATGCCTGCTGGTTTTGCTGACTGTTCTTTCCATCAGAATTTATAGAAAAAACAGAAATTAATGGATGGCTTAATGTTTACAAAATTCTCTGGATGGCATCTGTCCACCATTCTTGTGTAGGGAGCTGATGCTTGAGGATGGCCTGCATTGTTTCTTCAGCTTCTGTATATTTGAAAAAATTGGGGGCTACATCAAATAGATGATTCATTTCATTCATTATAAAAAGTAGATGTTCTATCTTACCATAGAAAATCTGTCCTGTGATAGGCCCTGTATCTTCTGAGGTGCTGGCTTTCTCATTTACCTGTGATGAGGCAAAAACATTCACTCTCTTCGCATATTCTTCATGGGTGAATAATCTACCTCCATTGTTCAGCAAGCTAGGGAGTCCTTTGCTTTCCAATACCCGAAACTTCTCAAAGAATCTGTTTACCTCAGTTTTCATATCCTGGGTTCTTCTGTCTAAGGTCTGCATCAGACTCCTAAGAGTAGTAACCCTCTTGATCATTTGGATAGTATCAGTTCTGTTTGCTATTCCCATGGTTGTCAACTGAGAACTGGTCTTATGATTGAGCACATTGATCAATTTTGTTGCAATTTCAGGCATGTTTCCCAACAAGGCCCTTGCTGTTCTGATTTCCCTCTGTGCTTTAGGAATGAGCTCCAGTTGCTCATGGATTGTCTCAATGTATGACCACTGGTTATTGATGGACTTACCAATATTGGACCATATCATTGCTCTGATTTCGGCTATGATTTTATCTAGCTGTAGCTCTTTCTCAAGCTCCTTGATTTTGTCTTTAAGAGCTTTGATTTCTTGGGCCTTCTCTCCTACTTCTCTTTTTGTTTTGTCATGCCTTTCATTCACCTTGGCCAGCTGCTCCTTAGTTTCATTTAGCTGCATCATTTGTGCTTCTAAAGCTTGTATTTCGCTTTTTAGCTTTTGCATGTCTAAGCTCTGATCTGTGCTGGTGGGTGCTGCTGAAATAGATGTGACTGGTTGTTCAACGTGCTGAGGTGGAGGTGCAGTAGTAGGAGCAGTCTCCTCAAGATTAATGACCTGTGGAGGGGCTGAGATGTTTGCCCCTCTTGTGCTTGTGTTGATGATCCTTTCAGAGGTGCTTGTGAGGCCTCATATTGCCCCAATTTTTCTTGTGCTTGCAAAAGTTCTTTGTAAACAGAAATTAATAGAGCAGTGGAATCCTGCTCATACCTTTGTTTTGCCACTTCATCGGTCTGTGGATGGATAGTGGCTGGAAGTTTAATCTTCTTCCTTAGTGCAGCCATATCAGCATCTCTGATTTTTAAGATCTCTTGTATCCCTTTAATATCATTGGGATTGTGCCCAATCTCTATGATGATTTCTTCCAGGGTTTTGATCCTGTTATCTTTGGCCTGAGAAGAGGCTCTCTCTAGCTCCAGCTGGGAAGCCGTGGCATTCAGACTGCTTGTTAACTTGTAGTTGTCCAAGGTCTTATCGGCCAATGAAGCATACACCATTTCCCCTGTTTGTTTATGCAACTCAATTTTGTCCATGGGGTGTATGTCTTTGGCAAGGACCTCTAAATTGGTCCTGAGATAATCAGCAGAAGACTGTGGCTTGAGTGCTGTAGGCATAAAATGACTCAAGGTCAGTTTGCCCTCTCCTACATCGAAAGCAGACATGAGTCTCTGCTGATTGGAAGGAGCCATGTTAAGTAGGTGATTGTATAATTGAACTTTGATTGGGTCACTCCTTCTCTTGATGTCTATGAACTGCTGCTTTATGCTCACTCTTTCTTCTTTCTGCTGGCTGGAGGAGGTGACTTCCCCTCCCATTGTCCTGTCTGGTTCCTGCTGGGAGGAACTTGCTGAAATATCTTGACTTGGTGGGCCCATGCCTGATGCTTCTCGGATGGCTATATCCTCTTCTGGAAAATCGTTGAGTCTTTGCCTTTTCTCTCCTTGATTGATAGAGGATGTCAAGGGAGTTTCTCTTTCCCTTTTCCTCAAGATAAATGTGTCCTCCTTTTGAGGGGTTTGTAGGACCGAGGCATCGAATGTAGAGTCTTGCCTTGTAGGCATGACTTGTTCAGTGGTCTGAGGAGTATCCACTGTTTCCTTTTGCTGGGCAGGTGGCTCCTGCCCTTGTTTTTCTTGCTGCTGTTCCTCTTGTTCTTCTATGTCTTCCTGCTGCTGTTCCTGCTGTTGCTCTTGCTCTGTCTCCATTTCCTTTTCCTTTCCTTTTTCTGAGACTTTTCCAGCAACCTTTGTAGTTTGCTGTGGAGTAGTTGAAGAGGAGGCTGCTGCTCCAATTTGTGTGCTTGGCAGTGAGGGGACCTGTGCATAAAACTCAAGGTCAGCCATCTTCTTTTGATTGTTCAGAGCTCTTTGATCAAGCTCTTTTTGAGTTATATCTTCTTCTAGAGTTCCCCTTTTCCACTTGTTCTGATTGGCATATTTTTCAATTTTGGGGAGGCTATGATGACCATAAGCAGACAGTTTATATTTGAGTCTCCTCATTGTGATGAAGTTGTTGGGGTCATAGGGTTTCCATGTAAAACTGTGCTTCAAACCAAAACCCCCCAGTATTCTATCTGCCTCCTTCCACCCTTCATCCCTTTCATTGTAGACTAAATGGCCAAGTTGGCTCTTGATTTTCAGCTGTGCTTTCTTGCCTCTGCCTGAGAAGTGGAACATATCCACATAGCCAAACTGCCTGAAGTATTCTAAGGCAAATAGCCTCATGGGCACAAATTTGGGTAGTCTAAATGGGGGTAACTCACACCCATATATTCTGATAACGGTGTGGTGTTGGTAAAGATACCAGTCCCCAATACTGTATACTTTTGACAAATGTAGGCACCTTTTCATGTCCTCTGTCAGTCTGGGAGGAGGTGAACCAATCAGTAGAGTCAAGGCTGGATGGATGAAGAGATCAATAAACTCACAGTAGGTATATGGAGAGTAGCATGATACATGGAAAACGGATGTCCAATATACTACTGATCTCAGATTGCCCTGTGCATCTAGTCTCTTTATTGGGAAAGAAAATTTATCATGCTGGAAGTATATGAGCAGATGATATAGGTAGGAGGTGTACCTAAACACTCTTTCTCTTGGCAAATTCATCAACTGTTCATGCATTTTGTCTGATATGTATGTTGCATAATCATAGTGGATTGGTTTCCTTCCTGGGGAGAACATAAGCATCATTTGTATAACTGTTTCATCAATATGTTCTATTGAATCATATCCCAGGATGGGACTGATCATGTCGACCAGGTCTTGGCCCAATTGATTGAGGTACACACAGTTGATGGGAGGAATCTGCAAAGTGTCAGCTTTGATGAAGAGCTGGTTGACCTTAGTGATTTGGGCCTCTGTGGTTCTGGCTCCCTGTATTATCAAATCAGCTAGTGTCAGAGGGACCAACTTATGCTCTGTTTGGAATTGCAACATCTCCCTGATGGCTTCAGGGGTAATGAGGAACAGGATTGAACCTTCAGCATCTAGCACTGCTCTCTGGGATGCATCATAGTGTTCAGCAACTATGTGCACAAGCTCAGGGAATTGATTAACCTGAGGAAGTTTGAATATTGGGAGGAATGACTCCCAAATTCCCAAGATGTCTGTCCCCCTCTCATGTTGGATCTTTATCTCGTTTAATATTTGCAGATGGAACCTGCTTCTGCTCATCATTTCCTCTGTAATCTTGTAGTCCAGGTCTGCCAATGCTCTGGTGTCAAATGTTCTATTAGGGACATTCAGGGGAGCCACATTGAGGGCTATGGGAGCTATAGGGGGGTCCATGCTTTTCCTTTGCAAATTTTACTCTTACTCAGGGGCTGTGTTACTATGCAGAGTAACAACAGCACAGTTTCTTTGTAGAGGGATGGAAATGCAAGTGGGAGGTAAATGCCGGGTGTGCAGCAGTTGAAATGCTGTTTTTGTAATTAAGAGCGAAGCTTAGCCCTGTTTCGGCACCTTTCAATGTTAAAAATTGGTTTCAAATGCGCCTGCCACGATTGCGCAGACAGGGCCTGGTTTCTTAGCAAAATGCCACTGGGAAAGGCTCGGCCGGTGTTTTTCGAAGTGATAATTGGAACTTTGAGGCTTTGCTGAGGAATTCAGTGGTGAATTTTTGATTTTCGGCTTTCATTAAGCTCTCTAAGGCGTTAAACAGATAATTGCAGGCGCACAGAGGATGAATGATGAGGAATACCTGGTGAAACAATGCGCAAAGGTCGTGACCGCAGGTAAACTGGTGCGCTGGAGGCCTTCTGGTCAATTTAGCAAGCTGGTAGACAATTTGGACGTTGTTTGCATGCAGAACAGATTAACGATGAATACGCGAAATGAGCAAAAAACATGAAATTTTGGGTAAAATAGACCTTTTTATGCTTTTGGCGCGAATATGTGCTGACGTCAACATGACGTCATAGGGTGGGGTCAAGGTCGGATGACGTCATGCTGACGTCATCGGGTGACGTGGCGCTGTATGGTTGGTACACGGTGGCGGTGACATGGCAGGACAGGTGGACCAATGGCGGGGACAGAGAGGTCGACGGGGCAGCGTAGCGGGGTGACGGGGCGGTGACGCATTGCTGACGCGGGTAGGCGGGATGAGGGAATCCGGAAACCAGCAGTGGTTTCATATCGCACCGCCTTCTGTACGGGGCGGTATCGGACAGTAGTACCTCCGACGTAAGGTAGTGAGGGCACGTAGCAGAGGCATGACGTCCTCCAAATACGGACGTCGGGAGATATCTATCGGTCATCGGATGGGCTCCGACGTCACCATGATCGTTAGATCTACGGACTTTGATCGGACGGCGGACGCGAGGCAGATGTGACGGGAGGTTAGTACGGCTATCGTTCAGACGTCGGAAGGATTCCAATGCGATCAGGGCCGTCGGATCTGTAGGCCCTTGATCTAATGGTGGTCGGGGAGATGACATATGTGGAGTATACGGATGAGGGCGGAAACAAATAAACCTGTTTTGTGCGCTTTTCCAATGTATTTTGATAAAAAGAGTTATATGCGCCAACCTTGGCTAACGGGCGGAAAGTGGGTTTTATGCTGCTTTGGCCCTTTGAAGCGGGTAAGGTGGGGTTTAGGGCCCATTTTAAAGGTTTTATGTGCAAAAAAAAGGGGGTAGAGGTAGAGGAAGTGGCTTATGAGGAGAAGGGGTATTTGGCATAGGTTTATCAACATGACCTGATGTCATTTGATCCCTGACTTGTAACTTTATTGGCTATAATGCCAAGGGGGTGGGTATTTATAAGAGTTGGGGATTTATACACCTTGGTGTTAGTAATATTAGGGGAATGGGAAAAATAGGGGAGCTATATAGTAAAATTAGAGGTTAATATGAATGAAGGGGCAAATGAAAGGGATTTTACTGAGTTTATCTGAAATTGACTTGGTTTTGAGAGTAGATCAAAATGAAAAGATCTTAGACAAGAAATGTGGATTCTGAATGAACTAGAACCACCATAAAACCATGATCTCTCTTCATAAATCTCAGCTGAAAGGAAGGGAATGTTAGTGATGAAATGAAGGGGGAGAGGGAGGTTAGTCATGCTCCTGCTGTAGTCTTTTACTTTGCTGCCCATCATCACCATTCTTGCAATGATAGGACTCACTTTCTGCGACCCCAACTACCTACCCAGCTGCTTGCCTAGCATTTTTTTTGTTTCTCCTTGGAGGGTGCACTTGGACTTGCAAACCCTTACTTGCCTTTTCTTTTCTTTGGCTTTTTCTTTATTCTTTTCTCTATCTATTTCTACCCTTATCTCTTCCAAGGTCCCAGATTAAACTGTTGGGAACCTTTGCTTCTCTACCTAAACTATTTGTCTGCCAAGATTAGGCTGTTTGGACAGACTTCTTTCTCTATTCTAAAACTCAAAATTGAACACATGGCATGATCCAGATTAGACTGTTGAATCATCCACAAAATTGAAATAAGGTCCTCAATACTTGAAACACTTTACCCAGCTCTTGCTTTCTAGGAAATATGGGATCTTTGGGATACCAGAGCAGAGCATATTTGGTTTTTCTCTTGCCAATCATGAAATATGAAACCTATTGGTATAGGTATCCAACAGGACCACTTTCCAAACACTATTATTTATAATGAATTCATATTCCTCCACCATTGCATAAGCCCATACACGTTTCTCTATTGATTCCTTGAAATAGGATGGCTCAGTATATACGAGCTCAATCATTAGAGCCATGTAGTTAGTGTATCGATATGGTGATCTTCTCCTCCTATGTTGATTTGAAGTAGCACCCACATTTTCCCTCACTTGGCACAAGTCTCTCATCTTCCCTGGTATTTTTTCTGCCTTCTCTGGATGGTTCTACTTGAGTGGTTGTATCCACTCTCTGCTCCTAAATTTGTAGCTACTCCACAACTTCTTAAGGTTTCTCCTTTGGAGCTAAAATCTCCTCTTCTAGTGGGATCCGAAGCTCCCTCTCAAGAGAGCACTGCATTGCTTTCTCCTCATAAAATTTTACATCCCTTCACACAAATGTCATTCTAAGGGATGGAAAGTACACATGGTAGTTGTGGGGAGTTTTTATGTAACCCAAAAATACCCTCAATTTTGTTGTCAGCTTTACCTTCTTCCTTGATTCTTTGGAGACATGGCAGTAAATAGAGGCTCCAAAAATCGTGAAGTGCGACACATCCGACTTTCTCCCTGAGAAAGCCTCCTCTGGTGCAATCATGCCCATAATTCGATGAGGACTCTATTTCTACAAATAGACTATTGCATTGTGTTGTTTAGCCCACAAATGTAGAGGTAGGACTTGTTCATGCAACATCGTCCTCACTTCTCCCAAAATACTATGGTTCTTTCTCTCAGCCACCCCATTCTATTGTGAGTTTTAGGGGCGAATGTTCGCCCTTTGGCGAAATTAAGGGGTTTTAAATTTTTAGTGGGCTAATATTTTGTATCATAGTACATTTTTACAAATCACCTCAAATAGCCCACCTTATTTTAAGGGAGAGGGTAAAAAAGGTAAATTTAGCCCTTGAAATTAGGACTTACAACCTTCCATTCGCCCATTTTCAAGAATAGGTTTTATTTAAGTGAATCCATTCACCCATTTTCAAGAATAGGTTTTATTTAAGTGAATCCTATGGGCCAAATACCATATTAATAAAAGAGGTATGGTAAATTAATAAAAATATAAATAAATGAGAGGTATGGTAAATAAATAAAACATTTTTTATATTTACTCCATAAGTCACCTTATATACCTGTAAGGGTGTAAAAAAATAAAAATATAAGTAAAGTGGAGGTATGGTAAATAAATAAAACGTCTTTTTATACTTACTCAAAAGGTATGGTAAATAAATAAAAATATAAATAAACTAGTCGTATTGTAAATAAATAAAACCTCTTTTTATATTTAGTCCATAACCCTCGTTCTATTTATGAAGGCTCAAGAAAGAGGTTTTATTTAAGTGAATCCTATGGGCCAAATACCATATTTGTAAAAGAGGTATGGTAAATTAATAAAAATATAAATAAACGAGAGGTATGGTAAACAAATAAAACATTTTTTTATATTTACTCCATAAGTCACCTTATATTTACGAACACTCAAAAAATGGGTTATATTTAGGTGAAACCTATGGCCAAAATACTATGGGACAAATACCATGGACTAGATTGTTATTAATACCATGCAAAAAACCATTATTAACCCTAATTTTAGAATTAATAAAAATAAAAATGGCACATGGTATTGACCCATGGTATTCACCAAAATGGCACATGGTATTGACCCATGGTATTCACCTGGAATATAGCCTATTTAAATGGGGGAATTAAACGAGCATGTAGCCTATGCTAAGATTCACTAGGACTTTACAAAGTTTTATTATTTAGTGAAAGACTCGCCAAGATCTTACAAGATTTTATAATTGAGTGTGGTGAGAGATTCGCCAAAAAATTATATATACATATTATATTATTGATAAAATCGCCTTCCATTTTTCCTATATACCATGGAGATTTGCCCATTTATTATATTTATAAATTTAGGGGGGGTTCTTAAAATTTTCCCTGTTGTCGACTCTCATCGAATGCCCTTTTTTCCACAAAAAAATTTAAATTCATTCAACATGTACTCACCTATATTATCTCTCTTGAGAGTCTTCACCTTCTTGTAGGTTTATTTCTCAACCAGTGCCTTGAATTCCACAAAATTGGAGAATGTCTCATCTTTCTTCCACATGAAGAAGATCCAACACTTCCATGAGAAGTCATCAATAAAAATGACAAAATGTTTGTGCTTGATAGTGGAGGTTGTCGAGAAAGGTCCACAAACATAATAGTGGATCCTTTCAAGGACCTCATGTTCTTTGTTGTCCTTATCATGGAGTATGGATTTTGTGTGCTTCCCCAAGGTACATCCTTTCCAAATATCCTACTACTCAAGTGCTCCATTGAGGAAGCATGTGGTTATCTATTGGATGATCTTCAGGGCACCATGATGAAAACAGCCAAGTCTTTTGTGCCAAAGTTCACTGACATCACGACACTGCACCTTCTTCCCTTTTTGCTTAATGCAACACAATCTTCCACATTAAAATTATACAAGTTCTTCACAAGAACTGCAATCTTCTTCACCTATCCTATGGTTATGTGTCTCGAGAATTATTTTCCTTCGTTGAAGATCACATCATAACCACGATCTTCCAAAACTTGAATAGAGATGGAATTTTTCATTAGGACTGGAATAAACATGACATCCTTGAGCCTTAGGGGGTAGCTCGACTCCCTATGAAAGGTGACTGTACCAATCTTGATCATGTTACACCTTCCATCATCCTCCATCACGATGTGCATATGCATATATTTTTCTTCCAAGTCATTGAAAAAATATCTCCACCCAATCATGTGGAACAATGCACCTGAGTCCAAGTACCACACGCTCACCATCATTATGTTGGCCATGCATGAAATTAAGGTAAATTCAATCTTGAACTGTCAAGCAAAGGATTCATTTGTTTCTCCTCCTGAGGACTTCTTGCTTGCCTTCTTGTGCGGAGACTTCATGGCATAGTGCACAAATTCATGACAATGGAAGCATTTAATTTTGGACAAATATTTCTTCCTGCCCCGTTGACTCGATTTTGGTTTGGATTGAGATTTCTTCCCTTTTAGCTTATTTTCCATTATAGCCAAAGAAAATTTTCTTCATCCTCACCCTTAGATGAATTCCCATCTATGGTATTCCACCTTATTGTTTCTTGTACCAAATCAAACCATGCATGTTCCCAATTCGACAGTTTCTCCCTCCCATCTAATGAATCTTCATAGCCATGCCAACTCTTGGGAAGGACCAGAAGAGCTAGGATTACCGTGTCTTCTTCAAGGATAGTAACACCGAACCCACCAAGTTCATCATGACATAGTGTAAACTTTCTCAGATACTACGACATTGTGTCATTCTTATTCATCTTGATACTTCAAAGGTTATCCTTGAGAGCCAACTTCCTGTGGTCACTATTATTCTTGAACAATTTTTTCAGTGCTTTCCACATTGCAAATGAAGTTTCTTTTCCATGGAAATTTGAGACAATGTGATCCCATACTCCCTCCAAGATTATACTCCTCGTCTTGGCTACATAAATATTCCACTTAGGAAGGTTCTAGGCTTCAGATGCTTGTGGTTTTGCAACATCTGACTTTATGTATTCTAGAAATCTATTTTCATCCAATACCATCTCCATGCGATCCTTCCTTGCAAAATAATTAGAGGTGCCTTCCAAGTCATACTCTAGGCTTAGTCCATTGAAGGCCATCTTCTCAACTCTAAAGGAATCTCGGTGCACTGAACTCCAAATTCAAATGTCTTGAGAAACAACTTCGAAATTTATGCTCTAGTGTGAATCTTGCTCTGATACCATGTATAAATTATGATGTATATTTCTAAATTATCATAAATTTTTAATCAAAATCATAAGACACATACCTACTCTACTTCTCTGCAGACATTAATTCACAATATAGAACAAAAATTTTAGACATTCAATAAGAAATAACACACATGCAACAAGTATTTTTCCCAGGGAAATCAAACTGCTAAAAACACCAATGCATGCTTGCATTAAATCATAAGAATAGATTTGTGTTACAATTGCTTTGCTCAACTGAGCACACCCTGCAAGTCCATAACCTATGTGTCTACTCATTGAAATGATCTAACCTAGACTTAGTCAAAGTTTCTTTTGTTTGAGCTATTATTTCCTTGCAATTTTCCTTGAGAAATTAGGCTCCTATTATTTAGGAAATTCGTCAAATTGATTTCACAATTCCTTTAGGTTGATCCTCTCACTGCATGCAAAAATTTTACATTGAAGACTATTCTACAGCTAATGTTATAATACCTTGGAATATCCATCTCAACTGGGTAACTTGAATTCCCTGCATGCACTATATATTTTTGGTTGATTGATCAGTTAACTGGGTGACCACTAAGTTTGAATGAAGTCCCACTGCTTAACTGACATTCCATTAGTTCCTCCAAAAGTTGGAACTAGTTTAACTCAAAACAACCTGAGATAACTAACCTTGATTGCTGCAAATTAGCACTCACACATGTTGAACTAAACTCTAACTCCTCCAAGTCGAATTTTCTCAGTAAACTGGGTGACACAAGCCATGTCATAGAAGTTAACATCATCCAAGTTGTCTGTTGATGTGGAATGTCAGATTTTATCAATTTAATCAAGGGAAAATTAAATTGAGAATTTCTTGCTACATTTTTCAACACCTGTGTGATTAATGAAGAATGGATATTTTATGTGTTTGTTTCTAGACTTAAATTCTATCCAATTCCCTAAGTATAATATATGAGTGAATATATATTTTTTGGTTAATCTCTTGCATTAAAATGATGCTTGATAATAGGCCTTGTGCTAAGGGATTTCTTGTGGGAAGCATGCATTCTCTCTTATTTACGCAATTATTTATATATGTTTGTGTGATTATAATGGACATAGTGGTTAGCATGGGTTGAAATCACATAAAAGTTTAGGATAGGTAGCATCATTGTCATATGTTAAAGATAGGGGTCTTGGAGTCTAACTTTTTAAGTTCAGGCGAGATAGGCTAGTATGGTCGGGAGCTGAAGGTGTCCCTGTCCATATAGTCATGTATATGTATGGGAATCTCAGGAGGAATATGCTTGGGCCAAGCACTAAGATCCCTCAACAAAAACCATTTAATGATAAGAAGGTGGATGTAAGCTTAGGAAGGATAGCCTATTGACTAAGTGTCACAACACCCTCATAACACATATACCTCTCTCTTTCTCTCTATCTCTACACACACGCACAAATATCTATATATATATATATATATATATGTATGTATGTATGTATGTATATGTTGTGAGTGGGGAATTATTCGACTAAGTATCGAAGGAAGTGAGGAGGAAAGATGGGAATGATCTCCCAACAATTGATGGAAAAGAGAGTTCTATCTTGGGATCTTGGAACACCCTGGGTACATATATAATGAAGCACATGGAAATATATGTGGAAGCTATTTGAGAACCCATAAAATCAATTATAAAGGGAAAAATATGTTTTGTACCAAAGAGTTGGGGCCATTGGGACCTAGGCTAGGTGGAAACATGACCTGAACCTAGGTTGACATGGTGAGCAATGTGTGAGATGGATTTGGCTATTTCAGAGGGGAAATGGGCCCAAAAATGAGTGACAAATGGAACTCTCGGAGGATCCCATGTGGACAAGATGAAATTAGAGTGAAATCGTCTCTAGTTGATGTCATCTCAAGATCTTGACAATGAATGAGTGAGGTGCAATGGAAAAGTAAGGCGAGATTTTCATCCTGAGACAGAGGATATATTTAGAGCTTAATGAATAAATTTCAGACCTTGAGACTTTTTCAATGTATGCGGTATGGAGATAGGGCGAGAGATAGAGGTCGAGTTGATAAATATTCCCATCGTTTGACATGGACATGATTTTGTCTCGTCTTAGAACTCATGAATTGTGCCATGCATGGTGGGCCGAGGGGACATGTGGATATTTTTTATAGAGGGGGATATGAATCTCCCAAGCACTTGATGGAATTATTGACATATTGGCCATTAGAACCTCAGAATGAAGAAAGGTGTGCCGGGTGAAAAGAGGTCAAGATTGATGACCAAGGTAAATGGGGATATTACTGACATATGACACAAAATGTGTTTCATCTCAAGACTTCTAGGGTGTAAGCAATTTGAAAAATATACAATATGGGTTAAGGGTCAAGGGGAAATACACATGGAGATTTCATAGAGTAGGTGAAAAGGGGACCTTGAAAGGGTGATGATGTGGCCATGCCAAATGCATAGACACAATGATGTGGACCTCCCCTGGAGGGTGGAGGATTTCCACGTGGGGTCCATGTCAATGTCACGTAGCAGCATAATGCTGACATTGAAAGGTTGATGGGGCCAAACTTCGAATGGCCATACCTTTTGATCTAAGAGTCAATTTTTGGTAAATTTTATATAATGAGAAATTTCTCGTTGTGTTATGCTCTTGACCTGCGAGAAATTCTAGAATACCAAATATGCAAAGAAATTCAACCCATAACGTAGAACAAAATGAGAAAAACAACAAGTATTTTATTATTTAGAGATGAAAGTAATGTTCACTTGCCTCTTGGAGGGGGAAACCTCCAGCAGATGAGAACTTAATTACAAAATAAGACATGATATTCCTCAATGGGGAGTCTCTATCCTTTATATAGGATTCATACATACAATACCATGGGTCATTACCATGGTTCTCTCAATACCAGCTATCTAATACCATGACCCGTTTGCAACTAACTGTGGTCCCTTTCTTAAATGTGGGTCAACCACTTACAATTATTAATATAGGATTTATTGACTCTTTAACTAAATATAACTATGAATCGACCCTATTACATAAATAAACGGGTTAGGGTTGGACCCTAACATGCCCTCCCCCATAAAAAGCAACCATGTCCTCAAGGCTAAAGCTGTGGAAACTGCTGAAGAATAGTAGATGGTTCCTATGTCACATCTTCTAGAGAGGTGTCTTTCCAATTGACGAGGACTTCCTTGATCGTGCGGCTGCACAGATGTCATTCTCGTGTATCGAGGACCTGTTCAGGTTGGAGCCAAAGTGAAACTTCTTCATCCAATTCAGGTAGACTGGTTTTAATTCTGCAATTGTTCCCCACCACTTTCTTGAGGCATGATACATGGAAGACTGGATGGATTTTTGAAGTTGGTGGCAAGGCTAGCTTGTAGGCTACTGCTCCAATGCGCTGAAGTATTTGATAAGGTCCGTAGAATTTTGGAGCTAATTTTTGGCAGCCCTTTTCTTTGAGTGATGTTTTCTTATATGGTTGCAGCCATAGGAATACTTGATCCCCTTCTTGAAATGTGCACTCTGAACAATGTTGGTCTGCCTGTTGCTTCATGCGATTCTGAGCTTGATGGAGATTATCTTTGAGACAGGTTAGCATGGCTACATGGTTATGTAGGAATTGATCCACTGCTTGCACCTTAGAGCATCCAAGGATATAAGAAGTAGGTGAAGGTGGGAGTTGACCATACACTGCTTCATATGGAGTCATCTTGGTGGCTGCATGATAGTTAGTATTATACCACCATTTAGCTAGAGGTAGCCACTGTACCCATTGATGTTTCTTTTCTGAAGTGAAGCACCTTAGGTATGTCTCCAAACATTTGTTGACTGCTTCAGTTTGACCATCAGTTTGGGGATGATAGTAAGTAATTTGTTGGAGTTGGGTACCTTGTAGCTTGAAAAGTTCTTGCCAAAAGTTACTGGTGAAAGTCGAGTCACGATCAGACACAATGGAAGTGGGCATGCCATGCAGTTTGAAGATCTGGTCCATGAAAGCTTGAGCCACCAAAGTGGGGGTAAATGGGTGGGGTAGAGTGCAAAAATGAGCATATTTAGAAAGTCTGTGCACAACTACCATGATCAATGACTTGTTGCCTGACTTCGAAAGACCAATAATGAAATCCATAGAAACATCCATCCAGATTGAGGCAGGGATGGGCAATGGCTGTAAGGTTCCTGGTGACTTGATTGTTTCTCCTTTGTGGCGTTGACACACATCAAATTCAGCTACAAAAGTAAGAATGTCAGTTTTCATGCCTGTCCAAAACAAAGAACGATGAGTGCAAGCATAAGTCTTCTGAAAGCCTACATGGTTTGCAGTGGGAGATGAGTGCAACTCTGCCAAAATGCACATTTTGAGGGTGGATGTCAGCAATATAACTACTCTATCCTTGTAGCAAAGAATTTCATCCTTCAAAGAGTAGCAAACTGAGGAATGAGGATCTGCTCTCAAGTTATTAATGAGTTGGGAGAAAGAGGGATGTGAAAACCATTCCTTGTGGGCTTCTGCAATCCAATCTGGTATGGGAAGAGAGATTGATAGCAAGGTGCTTTCATCCTCAAATTGGCATGATAAATCATCCACTATTACATTGTCATGCCCTTTCTTGTAAATTATCTCATAATCATATCCCAGCATTTTGGCCAACCATTTATTTTGTTGGGGCGAGGATAGATGTTGCTTCAAAAAATATTTGAGGCTTTGATGGTCTGTGCGGATTTGGAAACGCCACCCCAATAAGTATGGTCGCCAGGTATCTACAGCATGTAAGATGGTTAGCATATCCTTCTCATATGTAGATTGTCCCAAATGTTTCCCACACAGTTGTTCACTGGTGAAAGCCAAGGGTTGGCCTTCCTGCATTAAGACAACACCAATACCAGTACGTGAAGCATCACATTCAATCACAAAAGACTTGGTGAAGTTAGGGAGTGCCAATACCATAGTGGAACACATGGCCTGTTTGAGAGCCATAAACGCTTGTTGTGCTACATTAGTCTAGAGGAATGAATTTTTCTTGAGAATGTTAGTGAGGGGTTGTTGGGGAAATTATATGTGTTATAATTCCAACATTAAATTATCAATCCGGGATTTGTAAGATTCGAGGCACAAGCACATGTAACGCAGGATCAAAATATCTAATCTAAAATAGAAATGAAATCAATTTACTATTTAAGTACATATTTTCTATTTCTAATTGAAATTAATCAATTAAGGAAAACACGCTCAAACAATATGAATAAGAAATTCTAATTAATGTGCAAATGAAACTAACTCTAATTAATCATAAACCAAGCAATACAAATTATCATTCGAATGATTTCAATCTTAATCTAAGTAATGGAAATATTAAATCAAACACTAAGATCTATTTAATCTAAATGCAAGAATCTTAAATCAATCGAGACTAACTCAAAAAGGCATCAAGATTATGCTAATTTCAATTCAAACAAAACTAATTATAATCCAAATGATTTAAGCTAAGGAAATAAACAATCCAAACAATACTGCGACTAATCTAATTCCCGGGATCACACAAAGATATACTACTTTACTTAATCATCAAAATACTAAATTACTGTAATGACCATTTCAAGACTAAATTACTTCAATTGCAATGCCAATTCAAACCTAGACTACTCCTAATTGAAATCAAAATACTTTAACTACAAGATTCAGATTGCATCTAATGGAAAACAAAATCATTCAAATTGAAATCAAAATGTTGAACTATAAGATTCAGATTGCATCTAATGGAAAACAAAATTACTCTAATCGAAATCGAAATGTTGAACTATAAGATTCGGATTGAACCCATGAAAACATTCATTAATGAAAATCACTCTGCAAATCTAATCCCTATGATTGGAATGAAATACAGAACTTGCTTCCAGGTGGTGGTGGGCCCTTTCCACTCATGGAGCAAGTTAGATTAAATCAATGGAAATAAAATTCAAAACACAGCCGTAATACTTACAAAGGATTTAGAGATAAAGCAAAATTCAATTAAGATGCAATTATTATTACAAAAGAGCTTCAATCCATCATTTATTCCTTCCTTGTTTCTCTTCCTTTTACAAACTTCAAAAGCTTCCAATAAAAACCATGGCCGAGCCATTTATAAGATTTACAAGGCGAATTAGTCATTTTCCTCAATTATGGATAACTGAACAATTTTAACCAACTGATCCCAGAGATATTGACATATCTTCCCAATCATGGTGAATTTTGGAAAGTTGTTTGTAGGGAACCTAAATTGTTATATTTTCAAAAAAAAAAATCTCTTATATTTGTCTCATTCAAATCCATCTCCTTGTAAATCGTGCCCAAAGTTGGGTTTCTGGCTCTTTTTGCAAGATTCTAGAACTCTAGAAAAACAATCATTTTTTATAAAACTACCTCCAAGAACCACTTATAACATTTAGAAAAAATTGAATCCGGAGAAATGGTTTTGGATATAGATAATTGGTTATATGGTTAACAAACCCATTTTCTCATATTTTCTAGATTCACCTCCAACTACATGAAAATTGAGGTCAAACTTGGCAGTTTGGAAACTATGCACATTTTGAGTAGATTTGTTAATTAGCTCCTAGGGACCCAAATGTGCGACCTGGTTGCAATCCAACACATGGAAATGTATTAAAACATTATTTTGGACAATAAACTCCCTTGGTTTTCCTCGGAAGTGTGCCGAAATGTCAAAACCCCAAATTGGATATTCTCGTACTCTACTTGTACCAACTAGTTCAACTGACTTGTGAAGAATTTTGACGATGGAACCCTGTGAAAAATAAACTTAACAAAACCATCATTAGTAAATCATGACAAAATCATATTTAATCATAGAAAATATAAGAAAACTAATGATAATCAACCATGAGGCGTAAGACATGAATTGGCGATAAGTGATGGAATTATGGTGTGAAATGAGTGTAATAGTACATGAATATAAGTTATGAATGGTGGTATTGAATGATGAAAACATGGGCATATTTTAGGCCTAATAGGAGTCTAGTAATGTGACCTAATTGCCGACAAATTTGCAGTAGTATCCTGTGAGACCCAAGAATCCCCTCAAACTCTTCAAGGTTTTTAGTTGGGGCCAATCTTGCATTGCCTGTATCTTTTTGGGATCCACCCACACACCTTCACGACCCACAATGTGACCCAAATTCTCGACTTCTTCCATGCCAAAAGAGAACTTGGACAATTTGACAAATAATTTATGATTCCGGAGTAGTTGCAAGAGCAGGTCTACATGCTAAAGATGTTTTTCCTAGGTGAGGCTGTAGATGAGAATGCCATCAAAGAAAATGAGGACAAATTTTTGGAGATATGGTTTCAGCAGGTGATTCATGAGGCTTTGAAAATTGGATGGGGCATTACAAAGACCAAATGGCATGACCAAGAATTCATAATGGCCTTCATGAGTTCAGAAAATAGCCTTGGGAATGTCTACTTCTTTCATACGTATTTGGTGATAGCCAAAGCGAATATCTAGCTTAGTAAAGAATTGAGCACCATGTAGTTCATCCAGAAAATCATCAACAACCGGGATAGGGAATTTGTCTTTGACAATGAGCTTGTTGAGGGCCGTAAAGTCTAGACACATGCACCATTCCCCATCTTTCTTGAGCACCATGACCACTGGTGATGAATAAGGACTGACGCTAGGACGAATGACACTGACTTCAAGGAGTTCCTTGATGATTTTTTAATTTCATTATTTTGGACGAAAGGAAATCGATATGGCCACACATTCGGCGATTGTGCCCCTGGGACAAAAGTGATGCTATGATGATTTTCCCCTCTATAGGATGGAAGCTCTTTAGGTTTTTCAAATATCTGTTGGTGTCGATTCATGACCTGTTGCATTTCAAGATGAATATGAAGAGTAGTGGGCTCGATGGCTTGGATGGCATTAAACTGGGCGATAAATCCATGATGGCCTTTTTTCAACAACTTTTCCATCTGATGCGATCTGATGATAGAAGGAGCACCTGGCTGGAGTCCACGGAGGGTATGCATGTGGTCATTCTACTTAAAGCTCATATATAATTCCTAGAAGTCCATGGTGATTGGGCCTAGTGTGCGAAGCCATTCAGTACCCAATATAATGTCACAACCACCCATTTTAATAGAAAACATGTGGGTCTTTAGGTGGTAATCTCCCATTTGAAGTTTGATATTTTCGCAACGGCCTTCACATTTCATTTCCCCCCCATCAACAATATGGACCTGGAAATTAGAGACTACCTTGACAAAACAATGAATAGCTTTGGTGACTCATTGATGGATAAAGTTACGAGTGTTGCCACTATCAATCAATACTACTACAGGGTGATGTTTAATAAAGCCTCATATTTTGAGAGTTTGGGGTGCAAATATGCCCGCCAACGCATGTAGCGAGATAATTGGTTCCTCTAGCATAGCTAGGAGTTCATTGTCCTAATGGGTTTCCTCAACTTCATCCTTTGGTCCCTTAAGGGGCGGGGCTTCCTCAGATGAGCTACACGATCAGTAACATCAATTTGAAAGAATTTGGGTTCCTTGCATTTATGCCCAGGGGAGTATTTGTCATCGTATTAGTAGCACAATCCTTTTTTTCTTCTTTCAACCATTTTTGCTGGAGACACCTTTTGAACCTTAAGTGTTTGGGTAGGGCCCTGAGCATGGGTGGGACATCCATTGACTATGAAATTTGGACGAGGAGACTGCACAGCTAAAGCACGCTCCACTTCAATAGCCTTGTTGCAAGCATTGATCCATGTAGGTGGGTGGTGCATCTAGACATGTGCTTGGATGACTTCATTGAGGTCACTTATAAAACATTCCAAGTAGAATTCATCTCCTAAACCGTCTATGCGAAAGGCCAATGTCTGAAAGGCGACAATGTATTCTTTTACTATGCCTGTTTGTCGGAGCTTAGTAAGACGACCCAAAAAATTAGATTCTTTGTCAAAGCGATTACAAAGAGATTTTGAGAACACTTGCCAAGTTATGTTCTCGGGATAGAATTTTTTATGTCACTGCCACCATTTCCATCTCTCTTGGTCCAAGCAAGGGGCTCCCATACGCAGTTTAGTTTGATCATCTTGGATATCATTCATAATGAAATATTGTTCCATTTGTGCCACCCATAATGCTCGATTAGAGACATCAAATTTATACATGTCTAGCTTGGGTGGCCAAGGGTGGGAATGTTGGTGATTTCCATGGAAGTGAATATGATGGCTAGATTCTCCTTCCAGGTCTTCATCACTACCATGCTCGGTTTGAATTGGTCCATGAATTTCTGCATCTGGTCCATTAGGCCCTAGAATTTATCCAACTTTTGTTCAAGGCACTCGATCTTCTCGTTGGCCATGACTTGAGCTCTGGTTTCTACCATACACAGATCTTGGTCACTTGTCGTCACTTTGAAAAAATTTGGGACCGCTTGAAAATTGAAGTTGACAAGTGAATGGTACCACTACGATCAACTCGCGTCCTGATTCTTATGGGATAAGTCTCTTATGAGTGTCCTAGGAAAGCCCAGACATTTTTTTTACTCCGAATGGAATTTTACTCCCTGCTTATCAATACTGCAGTGGCTAAATTCTAGAAAACTTGATCCTGCCCAATGTCCTATGAGAATTGCCCTAAGCTATAGGAGCCACAAGCATCACTATGCAAATGGTCTGATCTGCCTACAAAACCCCCAACTTTTGAATGTGAGTTGTACTACAGCGGTGACCAAACCCCAGCTACTAGATCTGAATCTTACTGTGGTAGTAGACCCTCAACTAGTGGATTTGATTGTTGTGGTGGTGACAAAACCCCAATTACTAGATCTGATCTGGAAAATAAGATAATGGCCAATCTTCAAAGAGTTGATGGAACTATGGTCTCAAAGGAGTTTCAAGTGCTACTGATCACAATACACATAAGGGTCCAACAATAGTACTTGGCCCAATCTTTCAGGGCACTAACTAAGGAGGATCAACTTTACTCTTAGCCGTACTACCCAACTACCCTATTGTATGTGCGAGTAATCTCCTCGAGTGTTATTCTCGATGTACTGTAGCAGCAATACGACCGATGGTTTATCTAAGGCGATCTTTCTAGTGAGCCTAGGGGGGCTTCCGATATACCCAGAGGGTACGTGGAAGGTAGTTCATGCGCAGTTTTGTCTAATGCGCTACTACTCGAAGGGTTACCCACATGGGTTACAATGGAGTCCAACAAGTGTGACGACCTCTTGTATTTCTTGTGTGCATGCCTCCCCAAATCTGCAGGTTTATGAGCTCAATGACAGATCCCGTGGTTTAAAGACACCAGAACACGTCTCTAGCCTAATTCTTTTTTTTGCCAAAAATAGAGGTACCACCAGCGCTGGAAAGTGCTCTGATACCACTTGTTATGCTCTTGACCTGTGAAAAATTCTAGAATACCAAATATGCGAAGAAATGCAACCCAGAACACAAAACAAAATGAGAAAAACAGAAAGTATTTTATTATTCAGAGATGAAAGCAATGTTCACTTGCCTCTTCGAGGGGGCAACCTTCAGCAGAGAAGAGCTCGATTACAAAATAAGACATGATATTCCTCAATGGGGAGTCTCTATCCTTTATATAGGATTCATGCCTACAATACCATAGGTCATTACCATGGTTCTCTCAATACCATCTATCTAATGCCATGGTCTGTTTGCAACTAACTGTGGTCCCTTTCTTAAATGTGGGTCAACCACTTAGAATTATTAATATAGGCTTTATTAACTCTTTAACTAACTATAACTATGACTCAACCCTATTACATAAATAAAGCGGTTAGGGTTGGACCCTAACACGTCAAGTTAGACGCAATGATGGTGCTAGATTTTAGTTTCAAGGAATTTAAAAAATGACAAAATTTTAAGACCCCATTTCCATAATAGGACTTTGGAGGTTGGGTCAATTATAGTAATGCCTTCTTCTACCCTTAGAATGGACTATGTGGTGGAAGGGGGTTGTTACAGTAGATGAACCATTTCTTCAACTCTTTTAGTTTCACCTGCAACTCTTTCGACACCGATGTGCTCATTTTGTAGGGATATTGGATATTTGGGAAGCTTTAGGAATCAACTCAATAGATAAGTGAGTGTCTCTCTTTGGTGGTAATCCTAGCAATTCTCCAAAAACATCATCATGCTCTTTTGTAGCTAGATATTCTTCAAGGTTTGGTTCATCCTTGTTTGTCTCTCTCATATGTCTTGTGTATATCTAGCATGCTTTTCTAAAGCTTCTTTCTAGCTACAATGTTGAATTACTTTCCTTATCAAGGCATGTGAAAGCCTTGTTGTAGTAATTCAGGATATAATGATGCTTATACAACCAATCCATGCCAATTAACAAATCATATGACCCAACTGGTATGATGTCAAATTATACCTTATCTCCATCTACATTGATGCGCACCAAGCAATATTTGTCAAGCTCATTGCTTTTTCTCTTAGTCACACTGACTATCTAAATGAACTAAGACTTTTCATGCTTGAATGTTTATATTTTAAATACTTCAATAAGATTAGAATTAATATAGCTTTGACTAGCTCCACAACCAATTAAGATAATTGTTGGTTGATTATCTGTCTTACCTTCTACCTCAAACATGTTGGATTGACAGTCTTCTACTTTCCTATTATTTAGGGTTCCATAAAGCCTTAGCATGCTCCTAGTACCCAAATCTTCCATTGTATTCACTTCTTTCATTTTATGTATAGTTCTTATCATATCCCCCTGTGAAGACTATATTTATACATGTGATCTTCTTTACTCGCCAATAATTTATGTGATGGTATTTTGGCCTCTTCCATAAGGAATATTTCATTTTAGATTCACTTTATCTTGGTTTCCCTTATTTATATACTTGGACATTTTTTCTAACAAAAAGAGGCTTGAATCCTTTCATGCTTTCATCCATGCTTCCTTTCCTTTTATCATCTTAGGCTCTTCAAAAATTTGGCCTCCCTTTGTTATACTCATAAAAACATTTGGCCCACCTCATGGATTTCTCCAAAGCCTTTGATTCATCAAATTGGCTTTTGTTCTTATAGAATGATGGTATCCCACTCAAGAAACTCTAAATTTTCTCCTTTTCATCCTTCATGAAATCCATATGTCTTAAAATATCCATAAATTTGATCTCATACAATTCCACAATCATTGTTCGTAACTCAAGCTCAAATAATTGTTGCATATTCTTGTCATAATATTGTTTTGGCAATTTTTCCTATGAGAAGCACTTCTCTAATTACTTCAAAGAAATTGCTTTTTCTTCGATTTGATTGAACTATTATAGTTGGACCCATTCCATGAAAGCTTTCCCCTTAATATGATATATGAAGATTCTTATTTCTATATTTGATGAATAATTGTGTAGTTGAAAATATTTTCTCATCTCCAACAACTAGGCTTCAACATATTCACCATTCCTATTCTCCATATTAAAATTTGGTTATTTGAGATTCTTGAGATCTCCTTGCAAAATATCAATGATATCTCTTCTCCATGGGTGTTTGACATGGGACACACCTAGGTTACTCTTTGATTTTGATAATGTATGTGCTCTTCTAATTGAATGTTTGGGTGAATGATGATTCCCATTAACAATTAATTACTATCAAGCTCCCCTATAGTCATCCCTCCTATCATGATATTTATATGCTACTTCATGTCTTGCATTCACTACATGTTTGTGTAAGAATCCATACTAATTTTCCTTTACAACTTATTAAAACAATTTAGTAGTTGAATATTGATATGGCGATGTTCTTGTTATTATCTTATCAAGATTTCATAATTTTCATGGTAGCTTAACACTTATTTTATGAAAATATTCACAACTTTTACTAGATCCTTAAACTCCATCCTACTTCTATGTCCACTAGACTTGGTTTCTACCTTTCCCGCATTGATATGTTATCCTATGATTTCATCTTCATGGATGTTAGATCCTTTCACATCATCCATATCTCTAGTATTCATTTTCAAATTGGGTGTATTTTTCATGTAGCTCTATTTCTACAAAAATGTGCATGGAACAAGTACAATTAAAATTATTCATATTGTGAGAATGTTAATTAATTAGGCCACAAATTTTATTTTATTTAGGAAGAATACCAATGGGGTAATCAAAGTTCTAAACCTTTGGATATAATTAATATGATTCTTATTTCTAATAGCTATGATTATAGTTGTGCCACATTCCAAGATTTGAGCTAAATGTTATGGCTTTTTTAATCTACCCTATATATATATATATATATATATATATATATATATATATATATATATATATATATATATATATATAGATATACATACATATACATACATATACATATACATATACATATACATATACATATATATATATATATATATATATATAGATATACATACATATACATACATATACATATACATATACATATACATATACATATATTCAATTTTTCCCTTTCATAATGGTGTAATTTGGTAGGCCAACAACTACCACACATAGAAGAAAATTTGGCCTAGAAAAACATTATATTTGGTGTTGAGAGTATTCTTGATGTTAGTACACACAGATTCTAGATTTGTCAATTGTTGATCCCTTTAAATTCTACATCAATTTGGATTTCTTAGTTTTGTCCCTTCTGCATTTTCTTTATAGTTGGAAAATTTAGAAAAACCTTATTTCTCCCAAATGTAGTGAAATTAGGAAAACCTTGGTAAGACAAAATCATCTAGATTGTTGAGTATGTAAAATGTTGACTAAATAAACTTTTCTATATTTGTGATCTAGGGTCCCTTCCCTAAGATCTCAAAAGTCCATAACAAGTGGCCTAGAGTAGTGGATTTTTCCAAATTTTGCCATGTCCACTCAAATTTTTTTAGAATTTGGCCAAAAATCCCTTTTATATATCATTGTGTTTGCTTCTGAAAATCGCTATAATTTTTTTATCAAGAACAAGACCCCTATCAAACATTATCACCCTGTTTTTAAAAATCCTCTAATTTGTAATTTCTGAAAATTGAAGTAGAATTGGCTAGCGACCCTCATTAGAATTTATATAGAACTTGATACTACGTAAGTAACCCTACGTTTTTATTTTTATTTGATTTAGTTGTCTCCTCGTAATACCAAAACCATGTTTTTGGTAGCAAAATATCTTTTTAATATTCATTCCAGTTTTAATTTCCTTTCTCCTCTTCTCTTGTTTTATCCTATTTTGGCAATGTGCCACACAAGGATTATGTTTTCCTTTAAGCATAGTAGGGGTCTCATGCCCTTCTATTTTTTCAGCTTTGAAAAACCTTATGGCATCTTCATCTTTTTCTTCCATGGTGTATTACATAGGTTCAAAAATTTTCTTCTTGTGGCATTTGACTTCTTTGTATTTATTTTCTTGTGACAAGGGATATATTTTCCTTTCATTTCTCTACTTTATTGTGTCAATATCTTTTATGTAGTGTATTTCACCTAAAAATTATATTGGTGTAATATATCACACCACAAGAAAATATTTGCTTACAATGCAAAGAAAATTCTTAGGTTTCTCAAAATATTCTCAATAGTCCTTTTTTATGTCATTTGCCTCTTTAAAATTCTCTAAATCTTTTCCCTTCTTTACTTGGTTCCTCATTACAACTTATCACAACTTAAGATATAGTTTCTTTTTGCTATGTCATGTGGGTTATTTCTCTAGTCTGACACATCACCCCTTAAAATAATCTTCCCTTACAATATAACATTGCAACCAAACTTATTTCCTCATGATAGAGAGAGTTCTTCCACTTTTTCACATTTCAATCTTTTTTTTGTGGTGTATCATACTAGAAATTTTTTCTGTATCGCACACCACACCACAAGAAATTTTTTATTGTGATATACTATAACTCCTTAAATTTTCCTCCTAAATTCCCTAAGTCTTCCACCTTTTTTCTCTTTCCGCTTCTCCCTTTATTGTATCTCAAAACTATCATTTGTGAAATGTGTCATACCACTACATTTTCTTTTAATGGGCTATATCACACCAAAAAAAATACCTTACTGTTGTACATTCCACTGAAAGAAAATATTTACTTGCAATATCATTCATCTTATTCCTTTATCAAATCATACTGCAAGACAGTTCCTTAATGTAATAATTGAAAGTTCCTTAACTTGTGAAATGTAATAATTGACAGTTCCTTAACTTGTGAAACTGACAAATTTAAATCTAATAGACAAATTCAACTATTTAATAGCAAAATCAACCCAAAATTTTTCTATAGATATTTTTATTTACTCTAAATCTTTTATTTTTATTTTTATGTTTTTATATTCTTTATATTTATTTTACAGCTTTCCCTTCAAACAACTTAGCTAAACATTATTTTCTTACTATATTATATTTTCATTTAATTTATAATATTGAACACCTTTCTTGTAAATAAAACTATACTTAACTAATTTATTTCCACGTAATACTTTCCTTTAATTAATAATATTGGATACCTTTCTGGTAAGAAACCTTGTACTTAAATAATTTATCACCATGTTATACTTTCATTTAATTTATAATATTGGATACCCTTCGTGTAAGATACCCTATACTTAACTAATTTATCATTTTAAAAAGAAAAATTGCAAAATTACGAGCATAATGGTCGAATCGAAATGATTACCTAAAGGCATAATAGTTGAGACCAAGTCGTAAAGAAAGATACCATGGTCCAAAATGCGATTATGAGGTGGGTGCCCATTGAAGATTCAAATAATGTTCAATTATGATGACTCCAGGACCATTGCAGAAAAGTTTGGACAGTTTAAAATTACAAGTCGAAAGACCATTGGTTAGACTTAAAGTGTGAAAGATTTTAATTTTTCGAGATTTTCTCTTTAAAAATAAAGCAAAACTTAGAACCATCTATCTGGATTTGACCATTAGTTTTGAATTTCAATCATGCTGGTTGAATTAAAATACATTGACATTGGTTAAATTAAGAAATGGTATAATGAAAACTAAGTAATTTCAAAGTACAATATTGTCATTTATCATCAATTGACTTGAAATCTAACAATCGAATTCTAATTTTAATAAATTCTTATCGAATGAAATTTCAAGCAAAATTGATAGTTTTAAGTAAAATTGAATTTTAGCAAAATTCGGATTTTAAAGTAAATTTCAAAGAAAAATATAGCTGCAGAAAATATCAAAACATAAAACAGATAAATTAAGGTTGGAATAATTATGTGTAATTTATTGTATAATTAATTATGGTGTGGGATTATTATTTTAATATATAATTAAGTGTTTTTTTTTATGTAATTATGGTTTGTGTAATTGTGGTTTCTGTCATTTCTGTGAGAATATGAATATTGAGGATGAAAATCACTTCCTCTTGAATCACTTCTTCTTAGAGTGTGCCCCTACAATCACATTAGATCTTAGTTTCAAAATCTCTATCGCAACACTAAACTTCCTAGCCTTTTAGGCTGTCAAAATTACAGTGAGCTCAGAAGGCTTCTCTCCAAGCTTTTTCAATATAGGAATAAAATCTTAAATCAAACTAAATAAATTGTTTCTTTAGGTCCGATAGACCAAAGTTTGGTGTCAGTGGACCTTAACCATCATCATCATTATTTTAATATATATTTAAGTTTTTTATGTTTTTTGGTTTGTTAAGTTGTTTGAGTTTTGAGATGACTACAATAACTATAAGTTTAATTTTTGGATTGAACATTTAATTTTTTAAAATCACCAAGGATCATATGTGGCTAAGTTACATTAAGAGGTTTAACATGACTAAGTTTTTGTCCCTAGAATTATAAATGAATGTCTTTCCTATCACAAAACTACTTAACAATACATCTTATCAGTGTCTATTCTAAGCCCCTTAGACAAAACATAATTAAGATTCTATTATGCAGATTAATTAAGGTTTTGTTATGCAAGATTTTTATAGTTTATGATATTGAATAAAATGTTTTTAAAGTAATATTGTGTTAAGAGTTTTGAAGTGTTCACTACTTAAGGTAGAATTGACACTTAACCCGTCCAAGGTTTAAAAAAGAATAGACACTTCACCCATAGTTAAGAAAAAGCTAAAAAGCTTAATGCTGATTAAAAGAGTTTGAAAATATATAATTAAGATTTCACAATCCACTGTATCCTACCATTGATTTAGATTTTGTAACTGTACGTGCGCTTTACAGATGCATCCGTTTAGCTGTTTACAATCGGTCAAATCTGTTCTCTCTCAATTGTCCACAAACGACCCCGACCAGCTTGATATCGACATTACCGACAGGGTTGGCCAGGTTGGAAATATTCTCTTGTTCAACGATAGTACCAGTGGTCTAATCCCTCCAACTATCCTCTATGCTACCCATTTATCCTACAACTTCTGTCAACTTTCTCTGAAAAAACTTTTCTGTCAACTATTTGAATGGAAAAAATTCAGTTGAACTGGGTTGCCCTACAAATTAGACTACTGTCTAAAAAAATTGGAGAAATGTTTTTTTTTTCTCTATATCTGTGGCAAATTGCTCTTCTTAAAAGTCTCTAGGCTGTGGTCCTAGAAGTCAGTCCCTACAAATCCCACTGTTAATTACTAAAGCCACCATGGACGTTTGTTGAGTTTAACGAGTTTAACTCCAGGCGCCAATTTCCCAACAGATCAAATGCGGCTCTGAAAAAAAAAAATTGCCCTTCTTATGTATTTAGATTTGGCGACAACTGATTTTTACCAGCTGGAAAGTTGTGAGAAAACTTAGTGGAGTTTCGATTTATGGCCTAGGTGATATCCATGCTAAAATTCTAGACTCTCTCATTTAAAAGTGTAAATTGCAGTGATTTTGTATTGTTGGAAAAGTTTTTTTAAATAAATTCAAGATAGAACAAATGTTACATAGTTGTTAGTGATTCTTGCAGCTTAATTTAAATATAATTAAACTAAAATAAAAGTATTAAATTTATATAGTTTTACAAAAATAATAATGGTTTATTAGTCTTTGCATGAGGTATAAAAATTGGTTTTCATGAATTATAATAATTGGTTTTCATGAATTATAATTGATTTTTAAAAACATATTAGATTTTTTATAATCTGTTATGTTGTTTTGTAAAATTAAATAATTATGAGAATATTGTAGTTGTTTTTTTCTTCAAGAAAATTTGTGTAATACCTGCCATGACAGACATAATAACAATATATGAATCTTTCTATATATAGTCTTGAAATACTTCTATTAAGACTTCTATATAATCTTGGAATACCATATTTGATCTTAGTAGATACTAATCAATATAATCATTTTGCTAGCATATTTGTGATTCGGAGAACTATCATATAATTTACAAAACCACAATTTAAAAACATCCTTCTATATATAATCATGAAATACTCATGTTAATACTTTTATATAATCTTGGAATAACATATTTGATCTTAGTAGATACTAATCAATATAATCATTTTGCTAGCATATTTGTGATTAAAAAAACTATCATATAATTTACAAAACCACAATTTAAAAACATATCAACGTAACAAAATTTGACAAAAACTTTTATATATATATATATATATATATACACCAACTATATGAAAATTTAGTGAATTATTATATTAAATCTTAATTAATTAATGAATTATTATAATAAATTTTAATTAATTATATAAATTAATATTTATAAGTAGAGTCATTTATAACATTAATACTAAAATAGTTATGATTTTTAGAGTGTCAACACTTTAATTAGAATTTCAAAGTTAGAGTTGTATTTAAAACAAATATAGATCCATCTTAAATACGAATTTAAAATGAGCTGACAGGGATTCAATTTCTTCACGTGCAATTTTTTTTTGAGCTGATATTATTTAAATGTTTTGTATAATTATTTATTTATTTTTATTTTAGATTTTTTGAAATTTTTATTTTAGATCTAATTTCAACTTTGATGATGGATTGTGGTTACACGTCATATTGGGCTGTAGAATGAGCCACACATCCTACTACACTGTAGAGTCTCTCAACTCAAACATAAATTATAGTCTAAAAATATTATAATCGTTCTTATATGATAATTTTCACATGACATTAATGTGAAAAGTGCTCATTTAAAATAGACAAACAAATTTTAATTAATAATAAAAATATATATTATCATAATACTTAAAAATAAAAAATGTTTGAAATTAGAAAATACTTGCAATTGAGTTAATTTTGATGAAAATCAGAACAAAAAATTTAATATATTAATTACAAATCTTGAGTAAGATAGCTCAGATAATATTATGAGACGAAGGCCATAATCACGGGATACTAAGCCTAGATGATACAACCAAAATCATAAATATTATACCAGAAAAATCACATCTTACAAAACCAGACTCAATAACATCTTTAAATTTACAACCAATAACATTTAACATAAATACTAATAACAAATAAAATAAAATAAAAAATAATATATAATATTTCACTTTATTGAATTGAAAAGCATTTAACCTATTTAACCAAATTAATACATGGCATAATACAGCTGATAGCCAGCATAATAATTCATAGCCAGCATAATAATTCAGCTAACAAGAGCAGCCATATTTAATTATGTATTAAATGGCATCCATCCATAATGGGCAATTTCATGCGGATTAAATTTTACCATTTAATTTTTTCTGGATATGAAGTTGCGATTGGTATTAATAAAAAAAAGCAGAAAGCATCTTATTAATTATTAAATTTAATAAAAAATATTGAAATAATGAAAAAAATAATATAATAATATTATAATATATATATATATATATATATATATATATATATATATATAAAATTTTATTTAATTGATTTATAATAATTTAATTAATGGTAAATTTTGTATGTAATAATATATTAGTTTATTAACCTTTGAATTGATGGTGAGTAGGAATAATGTTAAAACTCACCGGACGTACAAAATTAATATTATATGATAAAGTCAATAATTAAATATGAAATTTATATGTATTTAGTAATTTATTTTGGTATTTAAAAATTTGTTTTTTGAGAATTTATTTATTAATATTTTAGGTTTATTAGTTTTAAATTATAAATGGTAGTTGGATATAGTTATTAAATTTATTTTTATTTAAATTTAAATAGTTGAAAAGTTGTTAATTAGGTTTAATTTCCATAGATTTTAAAAAAATATTAATTTTCCTATTTATATTTAAAAATTAAAAATATAAATAAAAATATTAAGAAAAAACAAATGAAAAGATTATATAATTATTAAGTAATAAAATATATTTGGATATGCTTATGGTATCTTATAGGTATTTTTTTTAAAGATGTCTATTAAGAGTGGGTTAAAATCACAAGGGTGATATTTGCAAAGCAACATAGTTTTTACTTCTACTACTAATTAGTCAATTATGGCTATGTTTTTTTCGGGGGCTCGTATTTTCTAGTTATTCGAGAATGCCAACATTTTAGCAATTTGTTGTTATTTACGCATTCGCGTAGGTGAGAGAAGTGCGCAGTGTGGAGAGACATTAAACATTTTAATTGTGCGCAATTCAGAAGGGAAATTAATGTTTTTATTGTGCGGAGTGTGGAAGTGGAGTCGAAAATTTTATTGTACGAATCCCTTCTCCAAATTTTCTTATCTCTTACACATAGCTTTTGTCCACACCTCTGCACTTCGTACATGTGGTTGTCCAACAATGTGTCTTAGAATTATAATGGAATATCAAGACTTTTTAATACATTGTACGAAATGTGGAGGTGCGGATTTATAGTTTTTCTAAATTCATACATTGCACTCAACATGGTTAATAGTTACACATTAAAAAAATGCTTTTATTGTGCAGAGTGTGGAAGTGAAGTAGAAAATTTTATTGTGCAAAGCCCTTCTCTGAATTCTCTTATCTCTTACACATAGCTTTTGTCCACACCTCTGCACTTCGTACATGTGGTTTTCCAACAATGTGTCTTAGAATTATAATGGAATATCAAGACTTTTTAATATATTGTACGAAATGTGGAGGTGTGGATTTATAATTTTTGCAAATTCATACATTGCACTCAACATGGTTAATAGTTACACATTAAAAAAATACTTCATTTAATATTAGATACCAAGTTTCTGTTTAAAGTTAAAATAATTTCATAGCTCTATGCAGAGGAAGGAAAAAATGTGTGCATAAAGTTTGGAGTGCATAGGGGTGGTCAATGTTTTCATTTTATGGAGTGCAGAGATGTAGGCAAAGCTTTTAAATTTGTGGGTAATGCAGAGGGGTGGTGAACAATTTTATTGTGCGAAGTGTTGAGGTGGAGTCAAAGGTTTTAATGAGCACTAGAAATAGCTATGATAGTGTGAATGTCAATGTTAGTGTTCTGAAAGCTTTTTCCACACCTCCACACTCATCGTTACCACTTCTTCGCACCTTAGACACATGTGGTCGCCCAATAATGTTTCTTAGGATTTCATTGTGCAGAGTCGAGAAACTAATATTGAGCAAATACGAACCAATATTATATATTAGTTAATTTATCTAGAGTTTGTATATTGTTCAGTTATCCCTCTGTTCAATTTCCGAAGAAGCTTTCATTATGCGGAATATAGAGACAAGGGAGGGGCACAATGCAGAGGAAGGAGAAAAGGTGAGTAAAAGTGTGGAGTGCAGAAGGGCAATGAAAATTTTCATTGTGTAGATTGTGGAGGGATACTGAACGTTTTCATTGTACGTATTTCCAAGGGGCAACGAATGTTTACGTTATGTAGAGTGCACAGTGACAGTGAACGGTTTAATTGTGCATAGTTCCTTATCTTCGCACATACCCCTTTAGCTTAGATCTTGATTATAGGACACAAACAAGTGTATCTTATTTACCATTTGTGTTTGATTTTTCAGTTGAAGTATGTTCATGAAGATAAATCTGATTCAATAGGTGAGTCTAAAGTAATTAGGCTGTTGCTCTATTTAAAAAATCGTTGCCCAAGAGATCTCTAGTGCACAAATATATGGATTCTTTAAAGAAAATAGAAAGAAATACTCAAAATGTATTGGGGGGTGGCATGAAGATATATGCAGAGGAAGGAGAGAGGGTGTGCAGAAAGTGTGGAGTGCGGAGGGGCAGTGAAAAATGAAAGCCTTTCCCGGCACTTCGTCATTTCACACAAATTAAAAAGACTAAAACATTCAACATTATTTGAGATTCATAGAAAATATAACTACTATATTTTAAAACCTCTTAACTACATTTCTATTATGTATTATTACTATATGTATGTATGGAATAATATAGGAGTTGAAAGCATAAGTCTCGAACATTAAGTAAAACAAATACAATATCAAGAACTGTATCGAGATTCCAATTTCAATCATCATAGATAATATTAAAAGAAATACTATACACATAACATATGTCTAGAATCTAAAATTGTTTTCGACTATTCATTTTCTTTGTGATCAGTAACAAAAGATTAGATATAATATGAAATTTAAAAGCATATCCTTGAAAATTTATGCTCTATTACTATTTTTGAGCAATGTCACAAAATTCAAATCCATATAAGATCTTATGCAAATCATTAAGAACTATGATTTTCAGCAGAAGTCACTTACATCGGTAATGAAAATGCCTAACAACTTAGCTCATCAACTCATTCAGTATGATATTTGGCATCTTCTCTTTAGCTATCTACTCCTACATTCCAAGGAAAATGAGTAGACAAAATAAACTACAATTTATTTATAACAAAAAATGATATTTGGTAAGAGGAAAGCACATGCATATGGAAGAGATTGTGTAATTGAACCTACATTTATGTTTGATGCCTAAAGCAGTCATCAAAATCCTGCTACCTAATATTAAAAGTAAATGTGTACATCCCATTGGAGACAAATTGGTGTCCCATGAACCATAATATGGAAAAAGGAAACCACAAAAGAAGACAAGGAATTTCATCGAGCAATTAGTTTAGGTGACGTTAACACAATTACCAAATTTCAATAATTAATTACTAGTAAATAGAAAAACGAATGTGCCAAGATTTAAGGACAATTACAATATGTGAAATGATATATGATAATTGTTTGACTATCAATTATCCTTCAGATTCATAATGTCTTGAATGAATCTCTCCAACATAGCTTTAATAAAAAATTTCATTGGACTGATTGTAATCTCTAGCTCAACATGTCGATTGAATATTTGCTTGTCGATCTCCATAGCCTATTTTTGTAATTGAGCACTTAAGGTAGACTTCACTTCATTAATACTAATAAAAGTAGTTAGCCATTTGCTAATTTCTTCTATAGTAAAATCAATTATATCATCCAACTCTTTTTCCATTGACTCTTACAGCCTTTCCAATTGGACTATTAGCATATCTTTTGTTATTAATTTAGAATTGTGTACGATTATTTAAATCTTCAACAAATTGCACCATCTTAAAAACACATCACGTGTTATATTCTTTATGCTTTCACATTCACAAATAATGCTTTCTAGTGTGTTGATTCTTTTAGACCATCCAACCTTGATCTACTTCATTTGATTACAATTTGGGAGTTCTCTACTTTTTTTTTATCTTCAAATCAAAGAACAAACCAAGCCTTTGACTAAAAATAAGTAAGTCATTGTTATCAAAATATTTATCTTTGTTAACATTACTTTTAACCAAATTAGCAAATGAGTTAATTCCCTGTGCTAAACGTAGTAGATCAGAAGCCTCTTTCCATGCATGTTCAATGATTTCTAATATTTGGCATATATTAGTGATAATATGATATTTTTCTACATTAAATAGTTTCAAAGCTTTATTACGTCCACGGGATGTGATGCGAGTATAAATTGTAGATGGTAGTGTCCATATTTAGTGGATTCATTAACAAAGGATCCATATTTAGAGAATCTTCTAACTCTTTTATTCTTGCTTTCAATATCATGTTCTCTACTTCCTCTTGGCTAATAAACACTACAAATGTGTTACTAGTAGCTAGATGGAATCCCATGAGTCTGATAGCTGAAATTCCATACACTCAACATTTGTTTCTACTTTATTAATCATTTTTTTTTTTATTATGGACCTTTAATTTTTCAATTTTCAATTTTTTAATGTCCTTGTCATAGTTTACATATTGAAAAGTGACAGGGAGATCATCCAAAGTAGTATATTGTTTGGCAATTTCCTCCAATATTTTTTGATTTTTTGCTAAACAAGTATTGACCCAATTAGGTAGCATAGTGCTTTCAATTTCTACATTCATAGCTTGTTCAATGTTTCCTATTTTTGGGGGACTTTTGGATTTGGTTAATTCAGTGATGTGCATTTTTTCTCGAATGAATAGCGAAGGAGGCTCTTCACCATCCTTGCTATTTGATAGTTGACAATGAATCAATTTTGTGCTTGCAATATTCTTTCTATTGCTTTGATTGGAAGATGAAGTCTGACCTGTACTAGATGATCAAGGTAAAGATTGTTGTAGAGTATTTTTGCCTCTTTTCTTTTACTTTATTTCTATGTTGATGCTCACTTCTTTAGCAATTTATCTAGTACTCATTACTAGTTCTTGAATGTTTCTTAGAGCACTGTGGCTCTCTTCACTTTTCTCTACAACTCTTGTAAACAAGTTCCCATATTTAATAACACCTAGGTGTGCAAAAAACAAGCCTTATAGCTCAAAGCCTCGTCAAGCTTCAACTTCTTTTAAATTAAAACTTTGTAATCTCTACAACATGAGCCACATTCTTCGCAATGACCTATCCAATAGTAAATAGTGAAGAAAAAGTTATTTTTTCTTGTTATGTTCAAATATAAGTAGTCAATCATGGTATTGTCTGCATACTTTGACAAAAAATACATATCTATAGCACTTATTAGAAGCAACAATGGTTTACTTTTAAATCCATAAATTCAAATAACCGTTTTATTTTCTCTTTCTTCATGTGCCCATTTTCCCTGTAGGAAAACTTGGGCTTGGGTAGATATGTGATGGAGTTCTTCTCCAACTATCATGTAAATGATCTACTTTACAAATACATATTGGATTAGACAAAAAATTAAAGAAACTTCCTACTTCCACTGTATGGGATACCAAAAATCCATCGGTTATTCGTTAGAATTGATTTTAGATTTAAATGGGGTAAGTCATGAAAGACATTAGACAAGATGACGCCATCATGAAGAGGCTTTTTCTTTTGGACAAATTCATTAACTAAAAAACTAATTCATTTGAAATATGATCAAGCTAGTCAAATAAAAAATATTTTTTATATGAATAATATAGAAGATAGAAAATTGATTTTGGGGCATTGGTTGTAGTTTCTTGGCCCATCAAACATGCACAAATCCAACATAAGTATCTAAAAATTTGTATAAACAAATAAATATCTAGAATTGAAATATCAAGAGTTACCTCAGAAGTTGGTGAAATTAATTCTTGAATTATGTTCATGCCCTCTTCTTGTGACTCAGAAAACTATTTTCTTTCGACATATGTAAGCATATATCAAGTTTATTTAGCATGAATATGCATATAAGTGATTTCAGAGTAAAAGGAATAAGATAATTATTCGCTACTAGCATACTTGTTCTCATGTTTGAATAAAAATTCTTTGCACAAAAATAAACGATTTCTCTAAAACCAAACACTTTTGGAACGTGTGCAACATTCGCTAATCCAATAGACCAAATCTTATTGTTATTTTTCTCTTACATTGATAGATTCACATATCGTTGATATACAATTGACCACTAAAAGCCCTCACCAATAAGGTAAAGTGATTTAATTTTATCAAGATAAAATAACCTATTTTCTTCCTCTACAATCTATTTCTACTTTGTACTTTTAAAATATTCCCTCAATCAGTAAAGTTTTCAATGCCATTTAAGTATAGATTTCTCATTATGAAAAATAATCACCATCTATTACTATTTTGCATGTGAAATATATTATGCAAGAAATTCTCAGTAAATAGTAATTCAAGATAACAAAGTCGACATTTATGGGAAGTAGTGGAAATAAATCTTGAAATTCCAAAAACATCTACTCCATTTACTTCACAATTTGTTGTAGTTTTAATATCATCAATATATGTATCCTAAGTTTCAGAAGTTCACAAACCAAATTAAATGTGAATTCTTTAAGATAATGAAAACTAGCTTATAGGTTGTTAGTGATAAGTCTAAGTCGAAGGAGTGCAAGGACAATTACAGAGAAATATTGTGCAGAAACTTGGTCATTTATCTCTTTTACAAAATGAGTTCATAGTTCGATTGGAACTCACTACTATGTTGATGTCATTAGGCTCTATTTGATAGAAACATTTTTTTGTACATGATAGCACTTACTATTCTTGATTACATGTTGATTCACTCATTCATTTAAAGAATGTTGCAACATATTAGTATTGAGCTAATGTGATTATGAAAAAGATGAAAATGTGGAAAGCATGCTTTGCAAAATGAAATATTTTTTGATTGTACATGACTCTAATCTATAAATTTGTGCTTTTTTCATTTTCATTTTGCTTCTTCTACACTCATTACATGGACTCTACTTTTTGCATTGTGTGTTGTGCGTTGTGCTTAGTATTCCCTTATGGACAAATAAATTGATATATAATATTGCTCAATATTTTATCAATATAAATTACCATATTTTGCACAATGCATGAATTTACACCCTCGTACTTCAAACAATGTATAAAAAATTCCAAGACATATTGTTGATTGGCCACATGTGTGAAAAGTGGAGGTGTGGAGAAAATTGTTCAAGGTTTCCTTTCATTGTGCACAGTACAGAAGTGAAAACGTGACAATAACAACATATAACTGAAATGATTTCTGAAATGAAGAATTCTTGAATAATGACAAAATGCATATTAGTGCATTAAATATTTATTATTATCATGCAATATTAAATTATGTGTCTTTTTAATACATGTGAATAAGTAATTTTCTGTGAGAGAATGAGTGTGTGTAGAAAGGAATAAGCACTTTATTCCACATTGTTTTGGTCCTCCTTCCACAGATTTCTCTCCTACATGACAATATATATTATTAATCATTTAATAATGTGGCATGGTGTTGCAGAGGGAAAGGGAAATTTATTCTATATATATGAAATTATTAAAATTTTAAGCAGAAACTTAGCATTTAATTTTAAATGAAGTGTCTTTTTGATGTGTGTGAGAAACACATATTATACAAAAGAATAAATGTGCAAAGCAAGGAATAGAAACTTTAATTCATAATGTGACAAAAGATTTCATTCATAATGTTTCTATCCTCCACATAAATTTCTCGTAGGAAAATTTCCTTCACACACTCATTGTACCAGATGCTTTCAAATAATATATGCATTTGTGATACTAAATTTGTGAATTAAATACTCATTATTGAATATTCAATTAAGTATCTGTTTAATGTGTGTGAGAAAGAAGTGTTTTGCGGCATAATTAGTATGCAAAGAAAGGAACAAATACTTTTTCCACGTAATGTTTCGTATTTTCATCTGCATTAAATATTATTGAGTTTCATAGCATGTGGATGCTGTTATAGGTGAAGATTGGAAAACTAAAAACATTAGTTATTTTTAACAAATCTATAAACATTTTATATGATGCATTTGGCATTGAATGTCCAAGTATTATTTTCAGTAAGTGTAAACTGCAGAAATTAAAAGCAATGTTGATTTAATTATTGAAGTTTCCAAATGGTAAGCTTTATTTCAAATAAAATTGAATTATGAAAAAATCTTGTGGTTTTTTATTAAAGAAAAGACCAATATGAATGTGAAACACATATAGATAGAAATGATGATAATGATCACTATGATGAAGAGCCACTTGAAAAAACTCTATAACATTAATTTATCGATTTGTATAGTATTTATGATCTTTACTAATTTTTTATTTGCATCGGAGAACAAGTGTGCACAATAACAAACACAATCTTTATGTCACGTTCCACACTTTTGCATGAATTATCCCTTCCAAAAATTATCTCACACACCTTCCTTCTTCCAATATTATTTATAAACAATCATAGCTACTTAATATTAATTACTTTGCACAATGTATCGACAAATAGTTACCATACAAAGTGCGAAGAAGTGGAGGAAGCTATGCAAAGTACGGATGTGTGAAAAGATCTTCCATTGTGCTTCTTTCATAGTTGTGCACAACCACACCTATTCCTTGCTCCACAAATCCACCCTCCTATACTATCATAATGTGATCAACCTATTACCACAATTTGACATATCATTAGTGTAAAATTTTCTTCACTTTTATTTTGTGGACATGGAAAAAATAAAATGTGGAATGTGAAGAGACCTTCGTAATCTACAAAATCAATCCCAGGGAAACTTCCAGGCTAACGAGAAACAAGATGGATGAATCAATGATTGAATTTTGTTGCCCAACATATCAAGATTATATAAAATATATATCATGAGCAATAAAAAATATATTTCTTCGAAGTGTGAAGATGCAAAAGAATCTTTTATTTTGTTTCTTCTACACATCGACATTTTGCACTTCGCATAATGAAAGTTTCTTTTGTATGTCATGGTGAAATTGATGTACTATTTTTGTTGGGACTTAAATTTATGAACACAAGCTTTAACAATTTCAATAATCAAAAGTAGAAATGAAGCTCAAGAAATCAATAAGAATTTCAATCTGAGCTTTTAGCATTGGTGAACACTTTGTACTTTTCTATAAATTTTCTAATGCTAAATACATCTCACTTTATTAGTATCCATAGATTTGAAGGTCATTCAATTCTAAACCTATTTGGTTCTCTACAAATATTAATCGTGAGTAAATACCATAATTTCTTGGTCGTGTCTTGAATAATTATTGACTTATCAAATGAGTGCAGAGACTTGGGTAAAAAAAGCTTCTTCCACACTCTGCACAATGTATCAACATTATCGAGATTATTCCTCTGCACTCTATTCAACTCTCCACCCCTTCATTTCTTCCTTTGACTTCCGCACTCTGCATAGTTCCTTTGACTTCCGCACTCTGCATAGTTATGAATATTGTATATGAGCTTCTTCCACACCCTGCACAACGAAATATATTTCCACAGAATAAAAGTACTTGTCGCATTTTAGGACATTGAACAATGATCATTATACAATGCAACAAAACAAATGCTATTACGCACTTGAAAAACATCTTGATTACGCCTTGATTAAACCTAAATTAATTTTAAAATAAATGATAGTTCCCACCACAAAAGTTGATTAAGTGTATGTGACATTTCACATATGTCAAATACAATGGGAATTGAATCGTTTGAGGAATCCATAGAAAATAAGAAAAATAACTTGCTTAGATTAGATTTCAATCGATATAGGTGCTCTGAAAAATTCTATGAAGAGAAGAATGTATCCAAATATGCAGTAGTGAGTATGTACATATATGTAACCAGCTAAACTTTATGAAAAAATAAACTTTGTGCACTGGTAAAGAATATGCTGAATTAAAGGAATAATTATCATTTGAATCCTTGCATAATTGACGAAGAATAGAGTAATTTAGTCTTACACGAAATTGTTTCATGCAACACATAGATCAAAAACTAGTAAATTTGAAAATAAAAACAACACTAGATATCATATAAAAGATAAAAGTATATCCTTGTAAAATTTTTCAAAAACATTATCCTAGAGTTCTACAAAAAACTGGTAAACAAACTCAGAACTAGAACAAAGTAACCAGTGTTTGTGTTTGACAAGCCCTCATCAGTAACAAAAAAGTTACAATAACAACAATTGTATTCTAATTCAAACTTCAATCACCATTTCCATGATTAAAATAAAAATTACATATGGTATAGATATTTGAGAATGAAAATTCTTGCTAAACGTTCATTTTTTTTGTCATCAAATACGGGAAATTACATGCAATATAGAATCTCAAAAGAATATGCTCAGCAACTTATGGTCAATAAATGTTCTTGAAAAATGCTATAGAGTCTAGATCTATACAAGTTCATGTGCAAAACATTATTTAAGAATTCTTGACAAAATTGGTAAATAGTCTCAGTATTAGTACAGAGTAATCAAAAATTCATTTTCATTATCATCAACTATAAAAGAAAATAGAAAATATATGAAATTTCAAAGAAAATACTGGGGAAGATATTTTCAATTAATTTTTTTGCACAACATCACAGAATTCAAACATATAAAACATCTCATATAAAACATTATCTCATAATTCTTTACATAATTTGTAAACAGACTGAGAATTAAAACATATAATAATCAAACTTGAAACAAGGATTGATTATAGAGTCATGGTCCAGATAATAATATTTGTTGCATAAATAAATTATCAAAATCCCAATACTTAGATCCCAAAAGTGAAGAAAATTGTTCCAATTGGGACAAGGATTGGGCTCCGGTGAACCATAATGTCAGAAAGGCACCTGCAATGAAAAACAAGAAACTGCATGTAGGAATTAGGTTAGTTCATGGTAACATACCCAATAAATTTGAAGAACTAAACACTCTAACATAAAAATGAATGTTCCAATATTTTAAAACTCTTATAATATGCAACAACATAGTCCGACATTGTTTGACTGATAGTTGTCTTTCAGAATCACGATTTGTCCAAGGAATTCCTTCATTTCATATTTAATGAAATATTTCATCAAAGTGATAGTAATATCATGTTTCACACACTTTGAATATCTTTCCTCAATCTCCTTAGCTTCCTCTTGCAATTACGAAGTGAAGGCAAAGTACTCTTTGTTAACACTAACAAAAGTAAAAAAATAAGTTATATCATAGATCTCTATTTCCTTCTTTTTTTAACATCTCCAAATCAACCATCAATATATCCTTTGAAATTAATTCAGACTCATATGTAATGCAACCATCAATATATCCTTTGAAATTAATTCAGACTCATATGTAATGCACATACCATTTGAATTCAAATTAATTGCTACCACATGAAAATACACATCAACTCGTCTACTTTTTATGCTTCCACATTTAGAAATAATATACTATAATGTTCGAATTCTCTCACACCATGCAACCGCTAATTTTCTTCATTCGATCAAAATTCAAGAGTTCTTGTTGCACTTTCTCTAAATCAAATAATAAATCAAGATTGTAACTAAAAGCTAATAAGTCGTTGTCTACGAATTCTATGCCTTCCTCGAGCTCAATTTTGACCCATCTGACAGATGACTTAATTCTCTGCAAAAAATGCCAAAGATTGAAATATGCTTGTCATGCATACTCAATAATTTACAATCTTTTGGATATATTACTAATAATATATGATTTAACTGCATTAAGGAGGTTGAATATTTTATCAAATCTATGAGATGTTCTTGGGGTATAAATTTTCAATGGTGGTGCACATATTGCAATTGGAGCCATCAAAAAAGGACCTGGGTTTAGAGCATCCTATAACTCTTTTATTCTTTCTTTTAATTTCATATTTTCTTCTTCTCGTTCCCTAATAGACATTGCAAGAACTTTACTAGTATCTTAATGCAATTTCATGAGCCCCGTCATTCCAACCATTGAGGGATCAACATCCATTTCAATTCAATCAATAATTTTTTTGTTGCAAACTTGTACGCTTTCAGTCCTCAACCTTTTACTACAATGTAGATGGTGCTGGAAATCCACCAACAAAGGGGTCTCCCTGGTATGAAGTCCTAATTATAGCTCACAATGTTTTGAGTAGGAGACCCAAACAAATAATAATGATGGTTTCCATAATCTTAGGAATTTTCCTTGGCTTCAATTATCAACATAAGAGATTATACAAGTAATATTCAAAAATAGCAAGTAAGTTGACACTGTGAGGCATACAACTATAATGTATATAAGGTACTTTCATGGAAAAGAAAGAGAGAGTGAGCCTCTAGAAGAAAATTAATAGTATTATGCTAAAAGAGACACACAAGAGCATGGAAAGAATTGTTAGTTAACCTACAAAATAGTCCACAAGTTAACAATGATCATCAAATAAAGTAACAATGCACATGCAACAAGATGCATACCAAAGCCCACGAAATAGTTCATTTTCATTAGTATGTGTTAACATAAACATACACCAAAAATAATGAAATAATAGTCTCACAATTATTCATGACATATGCATGAAAGTGAATCGGCTTTGAGAGCTTCATATATTAAGTGAATGTACCTAGATACACAATTACAATGTTGCTACACTAGCCCCAATAGTGGAACATTAAGTCACCAATTTCTCCTCCAAAGAAATATCTTCTCTCCTATGCCAAGCTAGAGAAGCCAAGCTGGAAAGTCCAAATTCCCCTCTCTTGAGTTGTGAGGGTATATTTAGAACAAATGAGTTGAATCTCCACCTCACGTGTGACTCTTGACCTCCCTCATTACTCTTGAGCTTCTACTAGCAATTTTGAACTTCCTATATGACCTTTGAGCTTCTACACGACTTTGGAACTTACTAGTGACTTTTCACATTCCATTTGTAACCCTTGGGCTTCCACACTCTTTATATTTTCTCATTTTGGAAAATTACATAAATACATTCCATAAATGACATCGAAAATTACATTGACACATATGAATTTTGTGATGACACTTTGAGAAGCCATGACTTGGTGATGGTGACATGAGACTTCATTGTATGAATGTCAAGGTATTTTCTTTTTTGTTGTGACTTTAAATTCTTCATGATAGATATTTTCTTGTAATTAATATTTACCATCCAAAAGGTCTATATCGTTGTTGGAACTTTCCAAGTCAACATGAGTTACCACCTCCTTGTCTTGGTCCAAGATTCCTCCATGTTATTCATGATGGTTCCTCATTTTGTTTCTTCTTCACAAGTTCATTCTTATAACCTATCTTTGGTAACTTCCCTTGAGCATCACCTTGCCATGTTGAAATGATAACATCTATAGATGAATTCCACTCATGATAAGCCAACATCATTTTGGAAACCACCTATTCTACATTTGCTTTCTCATGGAAGATGTTGATAGTGATGAGGCAACTATAAAGGGTTTTGGGAGGAAGAGATTGAGAAATACATAGTTGAGAATTGTAAGGGCTAAGGGATGACTCAAATATTATCTAGAAATATGAAATGAATAATTAGGGAAGGCTTCTTAGGGTCCAGTGTAGTGGGAAAGTCCAAGAGACAAGGGTGATGAGCTTGCTGACTGAAGAGGCAAAATGTGCATTGCTTAGGAAGAGGAGACAAAGATTGCACATTTTAGCATCAAGGGGATGAGGGATGACCTCCATGTCCATTGGAACTATGAAATTCATAGTAGGATGCAATATAGGTCAAGGTACTACACAATAATGGGTTTCATTCAGCAAGAGGGACAAAACGAGCCACTATAACTGTGCAATGCACAATGATTAATTGGAAAACTTTAAGGACTGCACAATTGAGGATCTCATTGATCTATAAGTGACCCACTATTCACTAGAACTATTCAATGTGTATCAGGAGTCTCCCTTGATGAAGGAACTACATAATTGAGAAAGTTAGGGAGATAAGGATGTAGGTTAAGGCATTGAAACTGTGCAATGCGTAGTAGTTGAAAAGGAGGCTTAAGAGATCACGCAATTAGGCAAGTTAGTGGCATAGGAAGGCTTGCCTATCCACTTTTAACTATGCAATGCATAATCCATTGTAGGAGGAGCTTTTAATTGCATGATTAACAAGGGTAAGTAGCCAGATTAATAGCCTAGACTCCAAGGCTACTCAATGTGTAGCTGGAGAAGGAGTCTGTCATCTAGGAGTATGTAATGCGTAGTTTCAAGAGGCATATGATAATTCAATATGTGCATAATGTGAAATTCTAAGAGGGAGGAAGGTTAGAAATTTGTAGACAGTGAAATCTTCGAGAATGACTATGGGATCAGTGAAACAAGAGAGAACAAGGCATGAAAACAAGTCCTAAAATAATGATATCATAACGTATAACATCAAAAAAAGCCAAGAAAATGCACAGTACTCAAAATCTGCATGCGTACCTTGAAATGATAGCAAAGCATTACTTATTTTGGAGTGAAATAGTTGAAACATAGTTTTGCAACACTTAGAATACTAGTTACAACACAAGTGTCGACTGCAGCCACGAAGTGCACTAAGTTGTAGGAGAGTGTCTAACGCATATTCATATGTTGTATATGATCAACTAGTGTAGAATAGTGTGCTAGAGATGCCTATGGTGGTGTGTCATAGTGAAACACATGTAGGAGTGAAAACAATCAAAAGTGACACTTGTGACTGTGACTAAAAGTGAAAACAACACTTGCAAAAGATAAAGAAAGTGGAAACAACACTTGAAAAAACTAAAGAAAGTGAAAATGACACATGCCAGAGTGAAGAGAAACCAAAAGTGACACTTGTTAAAGTGAAAGAAAGAAAAAAATATAGTCAAAAAAGTGAAAGTGACACTTCTGAAAGAAAAATCACATAAAAGGAACAGTTGAGAAAACTCACCTGAATGATAGTACAATTTCAACTAAGAAAAATTGTCAACTAAAGTTGCACACTTGTTGTTAACGAGGATTGCATGATGCACTACCTTTATGGACTGCGTATTCATTAACAATAGTGGTTTCACAAGCACTGTAACTAAACTTTGGACAAGCACTATTCCTAGAGACTGCGCAAGACTTAATCTCCAGAACTGTGTAATGCCTATCTTCAAGGATATTCATTGGCTATTGAGATTTCTATGAAGATGTGTGCTTATGAATGTATCAAAGGATATACATGTATAAAAAAGTGACTTTGATAGTTATAATCTCATAAGAAGAGTTAAAGAATTATCAAAACATCAATCAATCATAAAGTGACCATGAATAAGTTGAGATGAAATGAGATCATAAGATCACAAGGAGGCTCCAAAATTCAACTATAGGACAAATTTTGGAGGATGTTTGTCACAACAACAAAATTCCTCTTTCATAATTTTCATTTTGCAATTTGACAGGGCGGTCATCGAAGGTATTGACATATTCAATAATTTTCTCCATAATTTTCCAATTTTCTTGCAAACAAATACTAACCCAATAAGATAGTATAACACTATCAAATTCCACATCCACAACCTCTTCATTGTTCCCTACTTTTCGCGGACTCTTGGATCTGGCTAATTCAACAATGTGCGCTCTTTTTGGATTGGATTTATGAGGAGGATCTTCATCATCCCTGCCATATGATAGTCCACCATGAAGTAATCTTTAACTTGTTGTAGGTTTTCTCCTATTTTGACCTATAGATGAACTCAGACCAATACCACATGTGAAAGTTTGAGATTTCCCCATAGGATTTGTGCCTCTTTGCTTATATATTTGTCTCATTTCCATTCTCTCTTCTTCAATGATTTATTTGGCATCTTTTAGAAATTCTTGATTTTTTTTTGGTGCACTATGACTTTCCTCACTCTTCTCTCTAGCTCTTGGACGCAAGTTCTCATATCTAATAGACTCTAGGCGTCCTTTGAAAAAACCTTTTGGATCAACTGCTTTAATGAATTCAACTTTACTTAGGTTAACATGATCTAAATACTTTGCAATATCGATAACATGAGCCATATTCTTCAAAGTGACTTCTCCAACAATAAACAAAAAATAAATAACTTTTTGTTTCTTTTTTTGTTAAAATATGACTAGCTAATGACAATGTTTCCTATAGACTTCAGTAACAAAATACCTATCTAAATTTTTTTTAGCAACTTAATGACTTATCTTCAAAACTATAAGTTTTAATTACGCTATTATTTTATGTTTCTTCATGCCCCCCTTTGATAGATAGGAAAACTTGAGCCTATGCAGATATTCGAGGAGGCTCTTACCCAGTTGTCATGTAATAGACTTGCTTTACAAAGATATCTTGAATTAAACAAAAAAATAAAGAACTTATATGCTTCCATAGTATAAGATACCAAAACTGCATTTTTTCCTCACTAAAATTCAATTTAGGATTATAGGGTAAGTGATCAAACACATGGTTTGACATGAGAGTTGTTATTAGATATGATATCATAAAGAATCTATTGCTCTTGGAAAAATTAACTAACTGGAAAGCTAGTTCATTGGATATGACATCAACCTAGTCGAATATATAATTTTTTTGTATGAATGACAAAGTGGATATAAAATGAATTTTTAAAAATTTGCTATAGTTTCTCAACCCATCACATGGGAGTAGAGCCAATAAAATTTCCTAAACAATAGTCTAAACAAAGAAATATCTAACAGAGAAAGATAGTGAGGAACTTGACAAGTTGGGGAAATGAACTCTCGAATAATGTCAACCCCACTTGCTTCCAACTTCATGAAACTATCTGCATCAAACATTATTAAACACTTATTTAGTTTCTGTAACTTGAGTAACCATGTGAAGGCATTGGGATTCAGAGGAATCTTCTTCCTTCCTAGCATAATTGTTCTTGTTCTTGAATTGAAATTGTTTGGGCACAGATAAATAATTTCTCTTAAATCAAACACTTCTATACCATGCCCATCTTTCACTAATATGCTACTCCAAATCTTGTTTATTTTTTCCTCTTCCATTGGAATATTCACATACCTCTCATATGCCATCGACCAATGAACTTTCTTGTCGATATGAGAACGTGAGTTAATCATATTACTGCAGATAGCCTCTTTCCTTCTTCTACTACCCATTTTCGCTTTGCACTAAAAAATAATTTTTTAATGAATAACATTCTAAAATCCAATTTAAATTTACAATTCTCATCTCTCTTCATAATCACTAGTTGTTAATAGTACTCATGTGAAAAATATTACGCACGAAACTCTTAATAAATAACAATTAAAGATACTAAAGCCAACATTTACAGTAAGTAATTGTAATAAATCATAATATTCCAAAAGAGTCTTATCCATTTACTCTTCACTTTCTCCTACTTCAATATCATTAATATACATGTCATAAGAAAAAAAATTATGATATAAAATAAAAATGAATTCCCTAGGATAATGACAATTAGGAAAGAAACTATCAATACTAATTATAAATAGAGAAATGTGCAAGAACAATTGCAAATAAATATTATGTATAGATGTGTTTAGCTATCTTCTACCATGAATTGAATTTATGGATGAATTGGTCCTCACCACTCTGTTGATTTCAATTTGTTTTATTTGATATCGGACTGCAAAAAAAAAAGAACCAAATTTGATTTAAGAATAACCTGACATGTGGTTTTGAGCACTACGGTGCAAAGCTAATAGTCACAATGCATTCAAACCAACTACATAGAAAAAAATAGAAACTCTCTCTCAAAATATTTTGTTCCTTCGCATGCATTCACCTACACATTTATTCAGCATACCTACATTCCACACAACACTAAACCCAAATATTTGAACATAGGTAAGGATTAACTCTTATCATAATAAAAAATACTGGACAAAAACTATTGCAATACACTAAATTATTCTTGAGCTAATTCCACGAACCATGACTTAATAGTTTATTCTTGTAGATTTATGTTCAATGGATTCAAGTCAGTTCATTTTTGTTAACAAAAATGTTGAGATCACACACAGTGGAAAATTTGAAAATTTCAATGCAAAGAGAAATAAACATTACAATTCATTCAAAATATAAAAAAAACAACGCCTTTGAGCCAACTACATGAAACAAGGAACAAAAAATCTCTTACATAATATTTTGTATCTCTGCATACATTACCCACGCATTTCTTCTACACACCTCCCTCTTGCACAACGCTACATATTAATCAATTAGTTAGATATCATATACAATGTATCCAAAAACCAAATCTTAAAACATAGACAAGAATTGACTCTGACCATAACACGAAATACTGGACAAAAAGCTATTGTGATACACTAAAGTATTCCTTGGCTATTTTAAAAATGTAAACAACAATGAATTAATAGTTTATGCTAGAGTTGGAATCACATTGGATTACATCTATATTTTCAATTAAGCTTGAAAAAAATTTCCAACCTATATTAGCTATCGATGACATTGCGCTGAGATAGACTTATCCCATTGTCATGATACACCACTTCCTAAAGTTTGATATGTAATCAATAATGAATTAGTATTGTATCTCAATGATCTTATGTTCAAAATTTTGTAACTTTCATACAATAATAAGACATGCCATTTAGATATAATTAAAAGTCGAGGATGTCATTTTATGTGACGTTGGAGTTGGAAGTAATATTTTATGTAAGGCAACAAAATATCGAACCATACTCCGAGCTTTTAAACACGTTCTGTAAAGAGAAAATGTTACACACTCCATTATTCCAAATACACAATCGATATTAGCAAATCAGTTATTTGTATCATTGCATATAACCTTTTTCCACACTCTACTAGTCATTTCAAATGCTTTCTTACTCATTTAAATATATAGTCACCACTTGGTACTGTTTTGCATGTGAAACATGTTATGAAACTTTTGTATCAAAGATAAAGTCAGAATCCATATTTTTTTATCGTCCTAGTGTTTGTCCTCATTGACCAATTTCGTCTTCGCATCGATATATTTGTGTCCTAACTACTTGTACATTTCATTCTATTAGATTCATATCACCAATTTCCTTGTTCACTGACACAGAAACATTGCCAATAACTTGTGATTAAAGTTAACTATTATATATGATTAATAGAAAACACTGTTGTGGGTAAATATTAGTCTTTTTAGCATTCAATTCACAAAATATGTGTATATTTAGGTCATCTCCTTGCATATCATTGGGATTGTATCATTATTATGCTATTAATTTTCCAAATGATGAGAGAACTGATGCAACTATAGGTTGTTTATGTAAACAAAGATGTACAAATGAAAAAATGACAAAGCAAAGTTTCCTGTCAGTAGCGATAATTTCATTAAATCAATATTATTTTGAATTTTCCATGACGATTTACGCATAATCATGATAGAAATTATAATTTTAATCCCAAATGCATCATATTAAATGTTTACAAATTCAATATTAACATGAAGGAGTGTTAGGTCCCTATACTACTAGTTTAATACCTTATTGTTATTAGTACAACCCCCTTATTATATTGTTGTGCCCATCTACTCCTCATATTGTTATTATTGTGCCCCATAGAAGCCCACTATTATTATTATTGTGCCCTTACATTATTATTGTTATGTCACCTTTGATTATATTATGTCCCCTTAAACTCCTATATATAGAAAGGAGGTCCTGTCATTTGTATCATCGAAGAATTGTTCATTTGTGTAATGTAAAGGAGGTTTCCCCCTCAAAGAGGCTTATTTCTAAGGCATTCATCTATCTTTTCTATCTTTTTGTGAGCTGGTTTCATAACCTTTGGTATCAAAGCTTTGGATTCTAGGGTTTCGCTGCTCCAAACAGGTCATTGTGGCATTTTCGCTATAACTATTTTTCTGTGATGTTTCAGAAGCTAAAACAAAACCCATTTGAGATGAATTCTCGCTAAACCTTGGGTCCAAATTTTAGATCTTTTCTAGTTATAGTTTCAGAGATATAATCCGAGGAAGTTAGGATGTTTGCAAGCTCCAGAATTTCATCTAACATAGGCCATCGTGGAATTTTTACTATAACTTTTTTGCTACGATGTTTCATAAGCTAAAATAAAAACCCATTTGCAAAGACATCAATATGAAACTCGGGTACGAATTTAATATCTTTTATCACTATATTTTTGGATATATGATTTGAGGAAGTTAGGGTTTTTGCAGACTTCTGAATTACATCCTAAATAGGCAACCTTGGGAAAATCGTCATAAATTTCTCTCTGAGCATCAGATTAAAAATTCGTAAGAAGTTACAAAAAGAGGACGGACTGTATTTTGTTTGGGTATAATTTTTAGAACCTAAGGTTGAAACAGTGACATTTGGCATGCTGTACAAGTTCACTCAATTGAACTAGTCTATAATTACGTCATCACGGGAGATTGGGAATAAATCTTTCTTCGTGAATGCAATTGTGATCAAACTTGTGGAGTTAGAAAGAGGACTCAAAGGGATATTATAGATCAAAATTTCAGAACTTAGAGATTTGAAATTATAGAGTTACAGTCGTTTCAAGATCGAGATCCTAAAATCAAGAAAAAGAGAGACGAGGAAGTTTGATGGCAAGGATCGGGTAAATTGGATACTACAAATGGAGAAATATTTTGATCTACATGGTGTACCACTGTTACAAAAGGTACATATTGCATCTAATTATTTAGAACCAAATCAATTTTTGTGGTATAAAGGGCTTTGTTCTCAGAAACCACTTGTTACATGGTCAATTTTCACAGAGGAAATGATAGCACATTATGAGGATACAAAGAGAAACACCTTCTTTAGCCATCGATAAATATCAAACAAAAGTGTTCAATGGTAGAGAACATTGAGGACTTTCAAAAATTGAATATAAGGGAAAATGATATTCCAGAAAAGGAGAGGATTTATGTCTCCATAGGGAGTTTAAATGATAACATTCAACATGAGCTTTGTCTTTGGGAACCTAATTCATTTGAGAAGGCATTCAGGTTGGCAAGAAAAGTGGAAAGAAAAATTATGGCAACAAGGAAGTCTACCCCTCACAACTATAAATATGGAAGTGTTGTTTCTCCTAGCCTTCCACAACCTACAAGGTTGACACCACAACAATTGGAAGAAAAAAGAGAAAAAGGACTTTGTTACAATTGTGATAACAAATACATTAAAGGTCATAAGTGTGCTGAGAAGAAATTATTTTACATAGATTATAGAGAGGAGGAAGAAAAGGATCAAGAAACATCAAAAGAAGAGGATATACACCAGGAACCAACCCCAAAGAAAGAAGAAATGATTCCGACCATATCTTGTACAACATTGGAAAGAATTACCACTCGTCAAACTCTCAAGATAGAAGGACATATCAAGAAGAAAAAGATTCAAGAAGTGAAAGATCACATTGAGAAAGAAGAAATGAATTCAACCATACCTTGTCATTCATTGGCCATAATTACCACTCCTCAAACCATCAAGATAGAAGGACATATCAAGAAGAAAAATGTTCAAGAAGTGAAATATCACATTGAGCATCAAGAAATGAATCCGACCATATCTTGTAATGCATTGGAAGAAACTACCACTCCTCAAACTATCAAGATAGAAGGACATATCAAGAAGAAAAATGTTCAAGAAGTGAAAGATCACATTGAGCATCAAGAAATGAATCCGACCATATCTTGTAATGCATTGGAAGAAACTACCACTCCTCAAACTATCAAGATAGAAGGACATATCAAGAAGAAAAATCTAATAGTGTTGATTGATTTGGGCAGTACCCATAATTTTATTCCTTGTAGGATAGCCAAGGAATTGAATTGCTTCCTATATCCAGCACCAGAGTTTCAAGTGATGGTTGCAAGTGGAGGAACCATAAATTGCTCTGGAAATTGCCATAATATCAAGCTATCCATGGGAGAATATGTATTGAATAGCCCAATGTTTTCCATTCCAATGAGTGGTGCTGATGTTTTACTAGGAGTCCAATGGCTACAATCTTTGGGTATGATAGCTTTTAATTTTCAAGATTTTTTCTTGAAATTTTTTTGGGAAGGAAAGGAATTTGAATTGAGGGGTATCAAAGGGAAACCAGGAAAGATAATCAACTCTAACAGCATGACAATGCTTCTAAATAAAGAACAAACGGGCATAATTTCACAATTATGTTCACTAGAGGATCCCATAATGAAATCATATATTTCTCTAGATCTCCAAAACGTTTTGGACAATCATTCCAAGGCATTTGAGACTCCCAAAGGCCTCCCACATATTCGTGATCATGATCATGATATTCATTTGATTCCAGGAAGTTTTCCTCCAAACATCAGGCCTTACAGATATCCATATGCCGAAAGGAGTGGGAACTCATTCAAAAGTTGCAGAAGATCCCAGTTCAAACAATATTGCGAGAACTTGACAAGGAATGAAAAATCATATTGGAACCTGAAGCAGTCACACAACTGAGAAATTGACAGCTACAAAATAGATCAATTTCAGAGTATCGCATCAAGAGGAAGAACTTACCTGCTGAAGATTCCACATGAGAGGACGAGAATTTTATATAGAATCATCCAAAACTACTCAAGCGTTGAGGACAACACTTTTTAAAGGAGAGGGGCATGTTAGGTCCCTATACTGCTAGTTTAACCCCTTATTGTTATTAGTACAAGCCCCTTATTATATTTTTGTGCCCATCTAGTCCCCATATTGTTATTATTGGGCCCCATAGAAACCCACTATTGTTATTATTGTGCCCTTACATTATTATTGTTACATCAGCTTTGATTATATTATGTCCCCTTAGACTCCTATATATATAAAGGAGGTCTTTTCATTTGTATCATCGAAGAATTGTTCATTTGTGTAATGTAAAGGAGGTTGCCCCCTCGAAGAGGATTATTTCTAAGGCATTCATCTATATTTTCTATCTTTTTGTGAGCTGGTTTCATAACAGATGCATGGAAGAAATTTTATGCCAAAACATTTATCTGGATGGCCAAAACATTATGAAAAAAAGATTTTTCTCCTTACACTGCACACTCGTTCAAGCCAAATGATAATTTTTATGTGAAACAATTCATAAGCCTTGTAGTTGCAAACTCCTTTGATCCACAAGCATTTTCAACAATTCAATTTTAAAATTATCTAATTTTTCCTATTTTTCTTGCTATGAAATTCAATAATGTTCAATGCATAGCCATTCTCTTTGCACACTCATTCTCTTCGCAAAATGTCTCTTTCTCACACACATTTAAAAAGCACTTAATTGAATATTTGATCATAATTATTTAGTTCACAAATGTAAGATAAAAAAATTCACATGTACTTCAAAACATTCGGAAAAATGGTTGTGCGAAACAAATTTTCCAATGGAAAGTTCATGCGAAGGATGACAACATTAAGGATGAGATTTTATGTTACATTACGAATTAAAGTTTGTGTTCCTTGCTCCGCAAACTCAATTTAAATTTATATTGGATACTAAGTTTTTATTTAAAATTTAAATAATTTTATGTTTATAGAATAAAGTTCTCTTTGCAATCATGTCCAACATTATTAATTGATAAATAACATCTATTGTGCTGCAGGTGATATGTGTGCATAAGTAGGACCAAAATAATGGAGAATAAAGTCTTTGTTCCTTGTTCCACACACATTTTCTCCCACACAAAACTACTTCTTCACAGGCATAGACAAATTCACAATATATTCAAAAAACTTGAATACCAAGAATTGAAATTTTTAATTTGTAAACCATTGTTTCTAGTTTTGAAAAATGCACATCACATGTTGATGCACCAAACATTACAAATTAAATTTCTTGTTTCTAGTTAAAATGTTAGGTCCCTATAATATTATTGTACGCCTGTTGTAGTACTCAACAACCCCCCAATTTTTTCTTTTAGCCATATAATAAAATTATGGGGACCATTTTTGCATTGCATGTAGGCTTTGAGTGTATTTACTTCATTTCAAGTCTAATGTGCCTTTTATTTACATTTGTATTATTTTTATAGTTTTCCTAAGTTTGATTAAGTTTGTTTGTTAATAAACTTTGTAAATAAGTTTTTCTAAACATCTTAGATTAATGAATAAAACATAGCCCCCAAGACCAAGATCTTCATTATTATTTATTTGTGGATATATTTTCTAAATAGTGGATTTAGCTTATAAAGTAGATGTGTCTTTTTATAAAGTGGTTGTAGTTTATCAGAGAAATCACATATGAGAGTTTTGTTTTGGGTCACCGTTTAAAAGTTTCGATATCAAAGGCCTTCATCTCATTTAACAATGGTTGTAGTTTGTTGGAATGATTTAATAAAACAAATTGTTCTAACTTTGTAAAACCCCAAACCCGACCATATTATAATATAGTCTATGGGAGGACCCACTTCCATGTCATTACATTCGCTTAAGAATATCGATGATTAGAGGTTTTCAACTGTGTCACATCATTAAAACTCTGATTTTCATATCCCATTGATATTTCGATATGTTACCATATCCCGCTCCAACCTACGATTCCCTTTGATCGCCAATATTGTGATATGCCAATCTTGTTGATTTTCTGATAATGATATAAACTCCACCTTTGACCTCCGACTTCCGATATATCATGACCTTCGACCTCCGATTTACTTCCATCTTCAATATCCAGATCCGATATTTGTTTTAATGTTGATTAATAATAATTTCACATCTGCCTGTCAAATCAGAACTTTTGAATGAAACCTCTGATATCACATCGCTGAAACAAAGCTCTGATATAATGGATATAATATAGTTATTAAAATGAATTAATTATGGTTATCCGCTCCATATTGGAGCTACCCAATATCACAATTTTTTCATGTTGTCTCATTTTAAAAGTTGTGATGAGCCTTTCTTGCACCCCATATTGGTTCTTTGCACTTGTCACTTCAATA